>CM072153.1:2560000-2577500 GCA_036850595.1 Rhyacichthys aspro | reverse complement strand
AATATGGTGTCAGTGGGACGTTCCAGATCAAAGCTGTGTCTACAGACTTTGACTTTCTATGACTTACTATTGCTAAAAACATTTTTGACTGTGTGAGCCTCTGGTACAAACATTCGCCCAAAGCTATATGAACCATGTGATTGGTTGCTGAGACAGCATTGGGGACAACTTCCCTTTCCAATCCCTGGACATAGACAAATAAACTGTCTCTCCTTCAGCGTGGCAGTCTGGCCACTTCATCGTGGGTTCATTTAGATTATTTGCCCTAACAAGCATCTCTCATGTCATTGGCTCACCTAGAGATTTGTTTTTCTCCCTCGTATCTGATTCAGTCTCTACTTTCTTTCTAATTCTTTAGACAACACCCGACACTGCCCTGCTGCGCTGCCTCTGCTATTCCCAACCCCCTCTCTTTTGCCTGTCTTTTCATGCCATGTCTCGCCTCTGACCCCACACTGGTTCTCCCTCTGTGGCTTCTAATGGTTTATTTTGTGTCAAACCCTATTTTGGTTCTGGTTGATTGAAACAAACAATTTTCGCAATGAGCAGTTTTTTGGGGGGCTGGTTACATGTTTATTAAGAACTTGTATTTGTATAGCCTCCAGCTTGGGGGCTTACCAAACACAAAGCGTTGCCCCAGTTTTTTATCAAAGCTCGAAAGAAACTTGTATGATAGACTATGAATGCTATGCATAGGCGAACAGCGACATTTATTGAAATTTGTGTTTGCTAAGTAATAGGCTGTTTTGGCCAACTGAGGGGTAGAAATGCTTTGGATGTGTCTGGGGAAATTAGGTTTCTTGGGGCTCCAACAGAGTGACAACAGTTTAACACTGAAGGTGACCTAAAGTAGTAATTTAAGAGAATGTTTGGTACTTGTATAGAAATTATTATGACCTACTGATGGGGCTGGAGGAGGATTTAAGGACACTTTAGCTACTACTACTTCTAATACTACTACTACAACTAATCACCTAAAGAACGCAACCAAGTTAGACCATGACCTGGCTGGATACACTTTTCTGATTGGCTGACAGGTGTGCTACAAAATTATGTATACAGCACACAGTTCAATATTATTCTGCCAACTTGTAACCAGAGCTGTCATAAAGGGCACAGCTACTGAAATTCTATAGCTGTACTCTAACCTACAAGATGAGAGAATTATTTATTGTCACAACAATTGCACAATACTATATAATTACTTTTGGCTTAAAATATTAGTCGTATGTAAGAAAGTATTTATAAGAATTTCATGGAGTATATGAAAATTTACTGCTACAGGAACAATGTGTGGAGTAGTAAATGTTCTGTCATGCTGCTCTCTAACACAGTTTTCCTACAGCATGGCCATAAAAAAATTGCACCATTTTTCAGAGGAAGGGGCATAGTTTGGTCTATAATTATTATTTTAATTTTTCTTTTGCCGCAGTATGATTATTGTTGAATTTTACTGCGTAAAACCACTTGTTTGTGGTTTAGTGGTGGAAATGCATCTTTAAATATTTAGTTTGGTGACATCTGGCGCCAGAAGAGTTGATTACAGTTCTATGCCTCACATTCCTCTTTTTTAGAGCATGTAAACACCTATGGGAGCCCTGCAGGAACATGCTGTTCTCTATGAACAAAAATATGAAATACATCTATTAATATGTTCACTGTAAAATTTCAAACAATATTAACAGACATTTCTGACTGCCATTTTTATTCATTTTGGTAAATTTTATAAATTAAATCCATATACTTTCTGTAGACATTTTTTATTTATTTTATTTGTTTCCTCTACATATGGGATGGAATCTGTTGAATTATATCTTGGAAAGACAACTTCATAATGAAGTGTGAAATGTGCAAAAGAGGATCATCATGTGGTTTATTGTGTGTTCAGGCAACACTGTGTTGTTTATGACTTCGTAATGAGTGGAACGACTAAGAGACAATTGTGAGTAGAGGAGTCCCTCTAGTCATTGATTTCAGCTGTGAATATGGGCAGTCTTTACTTCATGAAATCAAAGTGGAAACCAGTCCTTGATGAACTTTGCCAGTTGTTATCCATCTGTTAGTAGCGTGGTGAAGAACGACTGGCTTTGCCCTCCTCCCAACTTGAAGGTGCCTGTGGGAGGAGACCGCTCAGTGCAATCTGGCTTCACTGCTGCTCGGACCAGGAGCTGCCAGCTGCTTCCTGTCTGCTGCAACAATGGTCACCCTGGACAATAATAAGATTCAGCCTGCTGCATAATTCATGAGCCAGTTGTCTTACTTGTGTCTTAATTCTCTGCTCTTAGCAGTGCTCCTTCTGCTGTCTTTTTCTTAAACAAAGATCAGTATTGGTATTTATCTTTTTTAGCTTCAGCTCCCTGGAGTTATTGTTTGGGACAGTTGATCATTCATAATATTTGCATGATTAGGTTTTCTGTCATATTGGAATAGTGTACTGTAGGTTTAGTTTTATGTATGTTTTCTTGGTTCGCTGCAGTTTTGCAAAGTATAGGATCTCTTATTGTTTATTTGGTACAAGAGTGTTTGTAAGAGAAATATCATATTCATCCTTTCATGTTTACAAAGACAACTGCTTTGCACATAATGCAAGCTGTTTTCAGACTTAACAAGACTTCTTTACTTTTGACAAAACTAGTGTCTTCAGTAATACTCTCCTGTCATTTTGGGGGTTTTTTTTGTTTTGTTTTGTTGTTTTTTTTTTTTGAGTCTGAACCGCTTAGACCACCTAGAGACTAGTGTAGCTCTAAGTAATTCTCTTCACCTATATTGTTCTGTCATCACAACAAATAAATCTGTCAGCAGAGCAGAAAAGGAATTGACTTGTCAAACTCTCGTGTAGAGACAGCCAGGACTCAGCAGGCCCAAGTTACTTCTTTTAATACAATTTGATAAGCTGCTATGAAAAGGCTACCCTTTTTTCATTTAGCTAAGAAGCTTTTAGGTTGGTGTGTTGATGGTAGGGTTAAGTGAAGGGTTAAGCCAAGCTCAGTAACTGATACCAATTGATTAGATATCAGACCTGAAGGAACTATGAGCAAGGAAGTTCTACCTTAAGTTACTCAGGCTCTCTGAGTTTATATTCACAGTATTTGTCATTATGTTAAAGGCATAAATTTCCTTGTGTTTTTTGTAAATGGTTCAAACAATCACCTTCAGTATTTATGTAACACCAGAATGAAGGCGCAGTTACCTGAAGTGCAGGCTTGAGTGACAGCTGAAGAGCTTATGTGTAATTTAGTAAAGCGCTTCTCTCTCAATGGGTTCAGGCTTGTTGGCAACTTCCCATCTCCAGAACAAAAGGATATGAAGGGGCTGGATTTGAGCGCTGTCACAGCACTGAGAAGCCTGTAACCTCATTAGGTGCAGGGGTGACCTGCAATGTAACACAGGCCCGTGCAGTTGTTTGAAGACGTCCCTCCATCAGCAGCTTTCCTCTAACTCCTTTCCTGTGCCGACCCAGGCACAAACATGTCTGGGAGCTGAGTTGACTCTGTACTTGTTGATTTATAAGCCACTGTAGCAACAGCATTTGACCCTTACAGTTACTGTAACTCTTTCTCACCTTCATCTCTGGAGGGCAAAACCTAAATACTTTCTCTTTAAATGTGATCTTCGAGAATTCACTGTACATTTGCTTTGCTTGGGTGTAAATGACATTCCACTAACTTAACAGGAGGAGCAAAACAAAGATAACATTTTTATCTGACTGTGTGTAAGGATTTTAGGCTTTATTTATTAAAAGTTTATTTTTATAAGTAAATACAGGTCACTTTGGTTCTCAGTGTTGGTTATCACCCCTCCATCGAGCCTCCTTACTTTATTAAAAGTGTATTGATAGTCAAATAAAATGATAAAGTCAAACAAAACTGTAAAATAGAAAATATAAACCAATGTTAATTAATAAACAAAAGATCATTTTTAAACAGAAACTTGAAAAAAAATGTATATTTTACATGTATGTATATTTTACATATGTATGTGTGTGTGTGTGTGTGTGTGTGTGTGTGTGTATGTATGTATGTATGTATGTATATGTGTGTATGTGTGTATGTGTATGTATGTATATGTATATATATCCACAATCCACAATATCTAATAAAATATGCTTAAGTTCAAGGCAATGAATAAGAATAAGCTCATAATGATGTATTTTGTATCGTAATCGTAAATGGCTGTGTTTAGTGTTCAGTGGCATTTTCCCATTTCGGCCTGCTCTGCTCTTGTCCAATGAGACCACCCTGGTGTGAAGTGGAGCCTGCAGAGCATTTGCCTTGGTCTGAAACTCCACTACTGTTGGGCGGAGTCAGGTTGTGCACTTTTGAGATTAAACAGGAATACTTTGGGGATCACTTTGCTTCAGATTTCACTCCCTGGCCTCTATAAAGAAAAAGCCAGGTTTCCCACCCCTGTTAGAGCTGTGAAACTCCCTGTTGTCCCCTGACTGTGCCTCTCTGTTTGTCTCTCTCTGTCCCGTCTCCACAGAACAACGCTGACCAAGTGGCCTTCCAAGTGGGCGGCGGTCTGTCGGCTCTGGAACAAATCCTGCAGGTCATCACTGCTGCGTCCACGCCCACCACAGTTACTCGTATTCCGCTCAAGTGAGTAGCACCATCGTCTGAAAAAATATTTCAATAAGGCTACTCCATTTACCATTACTGAAGTGTTTACATTGCTCGGCTACAGCATACTTTCAAGATTTAACTTACAAATCAACATAAAAAATGAGTTAGTGTGCTCTTCAGTTTGTTGTCAGAGCGTAATCTAATTGCCGTTGCAAGCCAGCAGGGTGAGCAGTCTCAAAAGCTTGTGATTGGTTTAATTAGATTTTGGAAATGCTGAACTGACTGTTTGAGACCAGAAGGGATCCCATTAACTCAAGGTTTTTAGAAGTGGCAGACTAAATGTAGCCTGGTCAAATAGGTGCAAGTCGAATTTTACCTTCATAATTGGCATTTGAATAGGTGTGTATACTTTGTATACATGAAAATACATCTTTACAAATTAAACCTCAAGTAACATTTTTGTCTGAATAGCTATCAGTTTAACTAACACATTTTTATTGTAGTTCTTTAATATTTATTTGGTTGCAAGTAAAAATAAAAATGGATGAATTTATTGGTTGTAATTTGCTTGTAAAAAGACTTTTTTTTCAAGATCAAAAGTGAAAATTTAGTCAGGTCTCTCTTCATTTACTCTCGATTGACTAAATACTTTTGTTGACCCTCCAGCAAACACATTAATTTAATGTTACATTTCTTTTGTATAGAGTGACGTAATCTCAATTAACCTTTATTGCTGTTGCTTCATGTCACATGAGAGATGAAAGAAATGGAAACTGCATCTATTCCATCCATCCATTTGTGTTCATTTGCTCAAAACACAAAAAGCTTGTATGTCCCATATATCACTGAGAGTGCAGTGAGTATTTTTGAGTTGTGGGTCTGCCGTTTGAATGGCTGGCCACTAGATAACCTCAAAAAGGCTTCTCCACTCACTAGTTGGACTCTGTAATGGACTAAAATGGCCTTGCTCTGCCATTCATTAGCATTTACTGGTCTCTGAATCTCTGCTAATGGACAAATGCTTCTTATATTTATAAGGCTTTTAAAGGGCATCACATGTATATTGATTTTTTCAGTAGTCTCTCTTCCTCAATCATTGTGGACCAGAGAGAATTTCATACAGGCTTTGAACTGAAAGAGACACTGAGCTTCAGTTGTTGTTGTTTTTTTTTATGCATGTGTGTAATAGGAACTCAGTGTTCTTTGATTGCAGTTTTTGCCCTTTTTACCTGCCATGGAGTGGAGGTAAAAAGAATTTCAGTTTGTCCCTGACACCTGAAACATATTTACCTCTTCTGCAGCCCTAATTCATATACCAGCCCCAAAAACCCTGTAGTAAAAATTTACATAACTAATTAGAAAAATAATTGCTTTTAACTGAGGCGAGGTATTGGAGTAAGCTGTTTTGTGGTTCTTGGGCCTACCATGTATGTTCTGCTTGACAAGGCTGCATAATATTTTGCAAATGTATTATTACAATACACCAAGTGCATTATTTGAATGGCAATAAATCTGTGACACTGAATATGACTGCCACTTTGCATGTCAATATGATTGTTAAAATGTAGTGTGAAAAAATATGAGTGGATGGCACTAGTGGGGCCATTGGAAGTCAGACCTAAGGTTTTGATTCCTTTACATTTTAGAATTCAATTTAACTTTTCCTCGGTCAAAACGGTCATTCAAATATTGCATTTAAAAAGCTATCATGATATTCAAATATTTTTCTGATATTATGCAGCCATAATTTAAATAATTGCCAGTTTACATCACAAGTAATCTTAGGGTGCTTAATAGAAGACTAAAGGACAGTATAAAATTAAAATGTTAAGGCATTACTTCCAGGATTTCTAAACAAAAGTAAGACAAAGTCATCAGTGAGTCACACCCAGTTTTATCCTGAACTCTAACTTTCACCACCACTTATATGACTTTATGTTTTGCTTTCATCCATGTACTGATCACTCACACTGAGCAATGTCCCTTTCCTGTAAACAAGGGAGTAAATTTGTCAAATGAAGACAAAGTACAGATGTTTTACACATACATTGACCCCTACATTGATCTTAGGTGTAAGGATTAAATCAAACATTTATGAAATTACAATTTTGTGCAGAGCCCTACGTTTCTACCTTTCTTTCCCTGTGACCAAGTGGACTTTTACATATAGCATGTCATGTTATTATTGCAATGTTCAACTACCATATTGCATACTTTCTTGGCCCACTACTGCCACTACGTGAGCCTTGACCATGAAATAAGATTAAATTGGTGTGTCCATGCAAATTGTAGGCATACTAGATCGAAAGAGAATTTTTAGATATGTTCATTTGACACAGTATACAGTAGAAAATCCCAAGAGGTCAGACTTTAACCTTGTGCTGTATGTGAGGCCGGACAGGAGCACAGACAGGAGTGGGTGATGAGATGCTCACAAGGACGAGGTCCTGCTATCTACTTATCACTATCTGTCATCTGAATGGCTGTGCGTCCTAATGGGTTGCTGCACCGACGCCCCAGAGTATGCCGCTATATTATCTGTTTACAGTCACGCTGCCGTATTGATCGTCTCCTCCAACCAGATAAGCAGAGTGATTTACAAAAAAAAAGGACCTGCGGAGATGCTCCTGCCATATCTCTCCCTGGGGAGGCTGATTCCATCTCGTTACCATTACATTAATGAGCTAATTCTTCTACAAGGCCCTGCTAATGTCCTGGTGTAACCCTGTGGTCACTGGAATGTCTAGATGAGGGCCTCTGTAGTCACTATCTTAAATTTTAACCCAAGTGGAGATAATACATACAACATGCTCAGTATTGTTCCAAATATACATTTTTAAACACACTTTTCCTATACATTTTTTTCAAAGACTTTTACATGCCATCAGTACCAGTTAGGATATTCATTATAAACATGAATGAATTGTTTTTGTCCTTTTTTTTAACAACTCTCGATTGTTATGACATAAAAAAAAATAATGAACATGCAAAAGGTATAGAATGTAGTTGGCTTTCATTCAGTTTTCCAATAGAGGTCACTGAAGAGAAGCATATGTCTTAGATTCTGTGTTCAAAATGCTGATATGCAGTAAATGATGTGTGAAATGATTGCAGTATTTCTTGGCAATAATTGTTCCTGTGTCTCTTATATTTTACTTTAAGGGAAAGGTGGCTGCTTTCTAAAAGGGCCTTGGAGTACCTGGACAGCAGTGTTAACACAATTTGTCTGTCCAGCTCTGTCTCACATGACCCGGTGTATCCTGTGAAATCAGAGCTGCTACCTGTGGTTTGATTTCAGGATGTTTTCTACCGTTTGTGTAGCCGTGTGATGGTGTGTTTGAGCACGCACAGCCGTGCTCCTGTGCATGATGCCGTGTGACGGCTCATCAGATTTCTCCCCTTCATAGCCGTTCAGTGTGGCACGCCAGCCAGAGTACATGTCTTGGAAGCATTCAGGGTATCAGAGAGATCAACAGCAGAATCAAATTAAATGTCATTTAGATAGCACTGAATGCAGGGATTGTTTGACAGCACAAGGAAATGGATTTGCTCTTCACCTTTTATTTTGGCTTAGGATTCTTTTTCTTCCCCTGGACACAAATTTACCCTGTTTAAGTAGAGGGGACTCAACCTGATCTGGACATTGGTCAGATTTCTGCAGTGTTGCGCCCGTCAGGCACCACTGCACACATAGGAAACGCACAGAGAGGGCGAGAAATGTGAAACTTGGGTTGAGATCTGTAGGCGGATAACTCGAGGCAGTGACAAAATGCAAAAAGAACCTACTTACGCACACATTGTCCTGTTATCAAGTGGTAGATTTTCTGTTTACTATTAAAATTTGATCATAAAAATATTGTACATAAGGTTACTTGCTGTATATCCCAAATAATGTATCATTGTATGCGTTTGTAAAAGTTTAGTTAGTTAGTCTAGTTACAGAAATCTGTTTATGTCATTTGTCAGATTCAATCTGAACATCTGCGTTCTTTGTGCAATATTTGTTGATTGTCATCAAATGTCTTTCCTCCGTGTTGGTATTTAAATGGTAGGGGTCATATACAAGTCTAAGCCTCACCTTATCGTGCATGGGCCTGTTGACCACCCAGGCTGAGGTCCCAGGGAGCTGTAAGGGGGGGTGCCAGAGGATCAGGTGTGCTCCATCCCACTACCTTTTGGCCTCATTTAACAGCGGATCTAAAGACCTTTACAGGAAATAGCTGTTTAGTATAGGTGGGAAGATTACATAGCCCATTATATGAATTGTGCTTTTTATCTGTATTGTTTCCTTTTTGTTGCCCCAGAAGCTTTTGACAGTGATAAATCGGTTCTGTTCACAAAGCAAAATTGTTGAGGCATAGAACTTAGCCTGCAGCAGCATATTGTGGTCACTTTGGGGACATATTATGCAAGATCTTTGTAATGTAATGAGACCCTCATACTTAATGTGGACGAGGTAGTATGTCACCTCTTGCGTGCATCAGTCCTCTTAACGTTTTTGTGTAACATGAGACAGGTTAATGTGGCACTTTACAAAATGATTCTTTAAAATCTGTGACTGGAGCTGCTATTAAGGAGGACTGAGAGGGTGAGATTCCCAGAGAGGGCACACTATCAGGTGTCACGCTCATCAAGCTCAATTAGGTGGGAGGAAACCAAAGACAGATAACTGTGGTAGTGCATTGTTCAAGCTGGTGTAGGGGCATAACTCAGACAAGCTTTTGACAGCTTCCTCATTTGTTCAGAGATGACCAATGACAAGGCTGATTGGCTGTGTTACAACTGTATGCTCATTGTATCAGCAGTTGAGCGTCAGCAGTGAGGTGATTGTAGCTCGATGCCAAAATGTGTTTCTGAGAAATAACTGAGACAGAAATGGCAATGTTTTGTACCTTCTAAACCTTTATGACATAAGCGTACTGGTCAAATTACAAATTTAAATATAACACCAGTTTATTTACAAAATAAATATTATGTTATAACTGAATTGTTTAGTTCAGCATTTTTTTATATAAACATTTTTCTGTTCATTGGCAGCATGATGACACAGTGGTTAACAATGTTCACAGCAAGAAGGTCCAGAGTTCGACTCCCGGGCCGGATGGGGCCCTTGCTTGTGGACTTTGCATGTTGTCCAGCACTTGGGTGGGTTTGCTCTAGGTACTCCAGTTTCCCCCACCAACATAAAAAAACGTGCTGGGCACCCTGGTGGTGGCTGTCGACTATGAATGTCCCCACATGGATAATAAAGGGATAACTATATAATTGTATTATATATACAACAGCCACACCAAATCTTAGTTTTCAGGGGTGTAACTTGAAAGCTACCATTAACCAAGATGGACATCTCAGTTTTCTGTAAAAGCTCCTTGACAGTAATCAAGTCAATTCTGTTAAGTTATTATATCTTTTATATGTTATATGATATACCTACCTACCTACTTATGTCCTACGTAGAGTATTCACAGGGCAATATTTCTAAATACCATGGCGGTGACTCAGGCACCTTAAGTTACTCTCAACTTTCAACATAATGTACCTGGCAGAAATTCATTCTTCATTCATTAAAGTAAGCTATGAGTAAGAATTATATAAGATGACATTACACATTTTTTTTCTCAAACCTAGTGCACAGAAGCTGATCTATTGAGGCCATGATAAGTTGTTGGTGGCAGACCAAGCCTGTTTAGCCTGTGTGTTATTACCTTGCATTGGATCCACACAAATGTGCTACATCGGTGCACTTAGCTATTATGGCTTAACATTTTCCTCAGTTTAAACATTAGTTAAATTATTGTCACGAAGGTGTAACTGCTGTTCAGGGCCTTTATAATTTTCAGGATGCATTTTAAGTGCTTTTTTCATTGTTTGCAGATGGGTGGAAGTGGGCTTTGGTCTAATATTTGGACACCATCCAATCACTTACATATAGTGTTTTTCACATTAACACCACATTCCATATCTGACAGCTTTATACTGATGTGTCAATAATGATATGGTAACACGATGGATTTAAGCACTCGCACATGGAAAACAGCAAACACAGGAAGTTATTGACAGACTTTGGGCTGCCTCATTCTAATCTATTTTTCTTGACTATGCCAATGTGGTTTGACTGAAAACGCGCAGCAGATGTGAACGTTTCGGTAGATATCAAAATGTTTACCAGTTGAAATAAACATGGCCTACTTTAGGCACTGGAGAGGCAGATTCCATTCTGCCTGCAAGCAGATACGACATGCCACTCCACCAATGGCTAAAATATACAGTTGTCAAAAAATATTAACTGATGAAACCGGGGTGCGGGGGAGTAGTGTTCACAGAGTAGAATGATTAGCTGGTTATCTAAAGCATTCATCTTCTTAGGCTTGTTTTAAAGCAGACATAATACAGAGGCACGCTGACTGGCTCAGGGCTGGCTGTTGCCTGGGGCACTCTGGTGATTCGAAGCTGCTGAAAGGAAAAGTTTTATCTTAGTAGAAATGCTGCACCATTTCAACCAAGATGGGGTTGAGACCATTCTTGGCTCTTAAAGTTGCTGTAATATGGGAAATCTTCAGAACAGCTGAACAGCTGGTATGAGTGTTTAATTACCTTAATCAGCTTTCTTACTTTTGCTGTCAATAAGCTATGCTTTTGACTTGTGAAGACAAACTACATCCTTAACAAACCACATATAGAGAAGAGTGTGTTTGGTTTCCTGATGACTGTGGATAGTGCCCTGGGCAAGACATTTCCATCCCATGATTGTGTGCTTCTTACTAGTCATGAGAGGGCAGGAGAATGTTTAACTTGTGATTAATACTGCGTCTGTCATCTTTTCATCAGATCCCTTTGTGCTGCTGTAAACACCTATTACCTGGCATGTTCCCGCTGCCCCTTCAACTGTTCCTATGTACTGTTCAGCAACAAAATAGCACTCCTCATGGACCTGCTGCTACATCAACTAACAGTAAGTGAAAAAAATCCATGTTGACTAACAAAAATTTGTGTGTCTCATTAATGAGATTTTAAGTACAGAAGGAATCTGTTTCATACCAACATATAAACATATACTGTATTAAACTTTCTTTCTTGGTTTGGCTTTAAATCACATGTATAATTGAGGCTGTAACCACTGTGAAAACCCAATATTCATTTGTGCCTGCTGTTCAGGAAAGACACCAAGACATGCTAGTTGAAAATCTTTGCCATAAACAAAAGTTACCAAACCTCTCTACAGATGCTTCCTGACTGGGGTAATGTGAAAGCAATGTCAGGTAAGGGAGCAGGCAATTGTGCAGGCTGCACTGTGGCAACATGTCTGCCTATATCCTTCAACAGTCTGTAAGAGGGACTGTAAACATCAGCTTGCTTCAAACATCTAACGCTGCTAACTGGGGCCGCCTACGCTCCCAACACAGACAGGACAAGGCACAGGCATGGGCTGTGGTACATGCATGAACTCTACTGGGGCTTTCTTCTCCAGGGCTGAGTTCCAATCCAAAGCAGTCATGTTTCCTCAGGGCACAGAGGGAGAGGTTAGTCTGTATGCTGAAGTTTATATAAAACATATCCCTGCAGCTGCTCCGCTGACGGACATATCCAGCAGCACCACAACAGACCAACCAACTTCTCTGTGTTCAGTGCAAATGAGGCCGTTTATTTTCTTATTCATTGTTTGGTTTGTTTATTTTCTTTTACATATTACACTACTTGTTCTTGCATATGTAAATGTTTTTCTGTATCTGTTTTTTTATTATCTGGTATGCATCTGTGAGCAAGAGAGGCTGGTAGTGGGGGTAGTGCTGTTATATGAGCATGTCTCCTTTTTAATTAGATTTGTGCAGAATGTCAGTAGATTTACTTGCTGTCAGCATTCTTCAAAACCATTAGGCCAGCTTTTATCATCTTAATGTTTCCTTGTTATGTAGTAGCTCTATATTTTAGACTTCATTTATGTGTACTTCTGTTTACTGTTAAAACGCATAAAACTCCCGCATATTTGTTTTATGTCTTTAGCTGTACTATTGTTACATTTTGATTCTTAATTAGGTCAGTGGAGTACAAGCCTAAAATCAATACTTTTTATTTTTATGTTCACACAGCTATATGTCCCAGATGAAGATAAGTCCATTTTTGGGCGAAGTGTCAACAAACAGGTCTTTGAAGGTTTGACCACGGGCCTACTGCAGGCCATTGCTACAGTCCTAGCATCATTATGGCCCCCTATCTCTGAATATGGAGAAAGGATTTCCTCCCCAGACGCCAAGGTCAAGAGCTCTGCCACAGAGCCCTTCAACACTCGTACACAAGATCTCATCAGGTGTGTTCCTTTTACCACACAAGAATCTTCATGGTGCCTCTTATTTTCATCTGCTAACTTAAAGAAATCTTTTTTGGTAGCCCTCTCTTACTGACCAGAGTAAACATTGGTAAATGTTTCTCATTATAGCTTATGTAAGAAGTAGGTTGAAAACGTCATATCTGCTGGAAGTGGTCCAACTATGTCCTGTTCCGAAGGGAGGACATTCTGGCATCTCTCCAGTTTCTTTCCACACAATTACCAATTTAAACATAAAGCAGCATAAACAAAAAGCATTTCAAAAGCTTTGAAAGGTCCCTTTGCTGCTGGCACTGGTGTTAGCCGGGTAGTTCTTGAATGTAGGAGTCAGAAAATGTAGACTGTGAGGAAAGGCAGGCCTGGCCTGATGAAGTCTTGTGGAAGAGAGCAGTATTTCCACCATTCCTCCCAAAGCCATGATTCATGACCACCACATCACTCTCATCCATTGACCTAGTCGTAACCCTGCCGACAGGGGAGGCCTTGAGAAAAATGGTGTCATCAGACTGCTAATCCTAGATGAGCAGAAGATTTTCCCAAAACACTGGAGCTGTAGTTTGACTTTATAAAATAAGTTAAGATAAGAAGATTAAAAAAACCTTTATGCCAACATTCATCCAACAAAACCCACATTATTCCACACCCACAATTCATTTTCTCCAATTATTAATATCCTTCTTTGTTTTCTAATGTGTTTAGCTCATAATTATGGACTGAGCCATATCTCAGCTTACGTAATAAAATGCAAAGTTTGACTATCATGCAGTTCATCTAAAAGAATGAAAACACTGAACAAGAAATCTAGCTAAAGGAGAGATTCTTTCAGCCTAAGAACAGCTAATGCAAAGGCTTGAGTGAAAACAATGGCACTTGGATCAAGTGTCAGATGACTTACGACAAAGTTATAATCGCCTGTTTTCAAAGGACCTCACTGAGTGACAGTTTGAACAAAAGGGATTACTAAAGAAGGTAAGTGTTTGGGCTAAAACCATAACCAAAATCATAGTTTTGACTGGCAGTTGTAATAGATTTGCTGTGAGTTGTCAGTACTGGAGCTGAGCTGGCGCAGGTAGACTTAGCTGTGAGAAGATTGCTGCAGGTCACAGACTGTTGGGGTCCAGGAGCGCTCTGGCTTTAGCGTCACAGTAGCTCCTCTAATGACACTATTAGCTGTGACTTGCAGCTGAAAGAGTGCAGGGAATACAGTCATGAGACAAATTGAAGATCACTGTAATCGCCAGGACAGGGTCTCAGGTGTCCTCTTTCAGCTGCAATGAGGCTGTGTACAAAAGAAGCCATTGTTTGTCAGTGTCAGGTCTCTCAGGGCCTTCTGTATTTTAAAAGTACTAACATCTTGTTTGGTTTACTTTTATTTCAGCTATGTAGTCAACATGGGTTTGATCGACAAGCTGTATGGATGCTTTTTATCAGTCCAAGGTCCTGTAGATGATTGCCCCAAAATGTCTGCTTTCCTTCAAGAAGCCTCTGCTCTGCTCCACAACATGTGTAAACTGTGCTTTGTAGTAACTGGACGGTAAGTCTATCACTTACTCTGCTGCTATCTGCAACATCCCTGTGATGCACGGTGTGTCTAATAACAGACATAGAGTCAGTGTCAGTTCTTAATTGACAAAAAGGGCCATAAAGATGCACCTCAAACAAAGAGTGCAGCTACAATCAGGAAGCAGGTCGTTTCTTCTGACCAGCTCCATGGCTAAGCTGTCGTTACGGCAGATAGAGATAGTCATCTACTTGAGCCAGTGCTCTGTCACTCATCATAAACCTTAGCCCAGAGCATGGGGGGAGCCCACCCACATGTGCTACAGTGACCTCCACTCAGAGAGGTTCAGTGGCGCCGCTGACAGAGGCTAAGCACACAGTCAGTCACACCGAGGGACATCAGCACAGCAATCGCTCACTAAAAAGGAAAATAATACTTCTTTAAATACTTTGATCTTAAACAAAACGTTAAGGAAAGCATTTCAGTTATTGATTCATTATTGTAACCAACATAATGTAGCCATGTAGTTTGTTTTCACCTTTATCATTACCCTATCCTTTGTCACCATAACTATCACAGCTGCTAGTTCTACAGTAACTATGACCAGCTGGCTTCAACTTTAATATCTGTGGGAAAAAAACATAATGTCATATCTACTTGAAGTAATGAGATGAGCGTTATCAATGTGTCAGCCAGAAAAGAGCATTCTGCCAAGATTCTTAGTATGTCATTTACAAGAATGCCCAGTGTGCTTGTTGAGTATTTTGGCCATGCCAGTTGCTGTGTCAGGGGATTATAATGGCATTAGGAGGCTGTGTTCTTGCCGAGCAGCATATTTCACACACGGCCTGTTGGCTGACATCAAGTATCAGCATGCACTGTAGGTTCCATCCAGAGGTCACACACCCTCCATTCTGCACGGCTGCAAATCACAGCCGATGCTGCTGCTGTAGTCTTAAATTTTGTCTTTGCCGCAGCAAAGGGTTTCAGCATAACCTTGATTACTTTGAAAAGATATGTTATTATTAATGAATTCATTCAACTTTTTCTTGATATTTGAAATAAATTATTTTGGTAAAAGCAAAAATCACAAACTTAAGCTATCTTGCTCTTCTTGTCTCACCTACAAGTCTAGTACACCAAATGTACTAAACAGTTGTCAAATAAAAGTTACTAAAGAGTTTTGTATTTTACTCAATTTAACCCAGTATTTATACTGTTAGGATTAAAAATCGGTTTCACTTGTTGCAAAATACATAGTTCCAAGTCCCTGTATCCTGAAGACTGGCATATCACCTTGTTTCCCTCGTGGAGGCTTTGATTAAATGTGCCAAAGCACTCAGCATGTTGTCAGGCCATTCAATACAATCTGCCATCTTAGAATTACAGCCATGAGCTAATGTCATGGCATTACACTGTTCATTGTAGATTGAGCAGGAGCAGAGAAGTCAAACTTTCTGCTGTTTTAACTAATACTGGTTTGTCATGAGTTTCAGTGTAAATAAAAAGACACATGTAACCCAACACAAAGCACTTTCTTTTATTTTTGCATGTGTGATACTACTGCACCACAGCCTCACAGCAAAAATCTCCCAAATCCCATGCCAGCTGATAAAGCAGTCTGTATTGAGGCTGCATGCCAACTGCTGTAGGTTCCTTATGGGTACTGTGCCTTCCTGATATGTCTAAAAACATGCATATATTTTAATTAACGACTCTAAAGTGCCCACAATGAATCATTGTGAGTGTGAATAGTTGTCTGTCAGTGTCTTTTAGCGTCAGCCCTGTGATTAATTGGTCCATGGTTCATTCTGCCTCATACCCAAAGCAGCTTGGATAGGCTTTATCCTGCTACAACCTGAATGAATGAGTACTACTGGCCCACTGCAAAGAACAAAACTCTCAAAGTCTAGACTGCTGTCTGCAGTAAAAACAATCAGTAAAAATGTTTATTAGACAGCATCAAAAGTGAATTAAATATTTATAGTAGATCCAGGTTCTTTGTTTAACATCACTTGCTTCATTTGTGTAAATATATCATGCATTGCCATACAGTTTTGTTTTTGTTTTGACTTGGTGTCCCGTCTTTCCCAGTGCTCCCAGTATATTTGACAACAAGAGACAGGATCCCACCGGCCTGACGAGCCTGCTGCAGTCCACAGACCTGGTGGGAGTGGTGCACACGCTCTACTGTATCCTGCTGCACAGTTTCATGCCCGAGTCTTCCTCCCATAGCCAGGAGCCCTACAGCCCCGGGGTGATCCGGGTGGCCCTGCAAGGCATCCGCTTCCTCAACAGTTTCGCCCTACTAGACCTATCTGCCTTCCAGGTATTCACCAGTAAATAAATCCTCTTTTTGCTTTTTGTAAGAATAATGGTGCAGATTCAGTTTTTACAAAATTGCTAGATGATGTTTTACAAATGTAGTGCACTTTTTAAGCTAAACCTTGTTATTTGGGCATATGTTTATTGAACATGAAGAGAATTTGACAGACACTAGTCACTCCTACACCTTTTCCTAAAGATATTTGTGGGTTTAATAAAGCTATATATGTGATTAGATAAATGCTCGTTGCCTTAATAAAAGCAATTAGGGAAGAATTACTCTCCTCCGGACAAAGCTGACCTGTAGACATAAACATAGGCGACCTTTGACCCCATGTCAGTTGTAGAGGTTGAATAAAGTCTGATGGGCCAGCAGTTAAGATCGACCACAAGTGATTAGCACAGTGTGCTGGGCTGTACATTACCCAGCAAGTCTCCACCGAGACCAAGACGCACTAGAGCCAACGACAAAGTTGTTAATTATTTTAATGTTTTGAGGTAATTACTTTGAAGTAGCTTCCTCTCACTGACCCTCCACAATTAGACAACTGGAAACAGCTGCAAATGAAAGCCTTTCACCGCCCGGGTTTTATGAACATTTTAAATAACGGTTCCTTTTTTGGGGCAGAGAGTTATGATCACCTTGTGGTTCACATTACCTCACAGCACAGCAATACTTTATGTGGCGTGTGGCTGATCACTGCTGCAGCATCAGAACCAATAATACAAATCAGAAGGACATTTCTACAGTGGGTAGTGCTGTATAAAGAACTCTGGTCTGCAGTGGCT
>CM072153.1:2170000-2557500 GCA_036850595.1 Rhyacichthys aspro | reverse complement strand
TGTTATTCTGATGCACAGGATTAGCACTTTAAGGTTATATTGAATTTAATGAGGACCGATGATTTACTGATGAGTTACCGATTTGGTGGTGGTGTATTTTGGTTCACCACATTCACATTACTCTTTGACTTGATGTAAAACTTTTGTCTCTCACAACCTAATAATTTAAACAAAACAAGTTTTAAAAGACAGCAATTTCATTCTAAAATCCTGGAAATCCTTGGAAATGTTGCCTTACTGTCCCTCTTCACAGTGTTGATCTTTGACAGTGGTCCACCTCTTGGAACACGTCCATTTACTTAGGCTCCGAGATGGATGGTGTTAAGGAGAATATTTAGAGCGGCTTGAGCTTTTCCTGAGCTAATGTAAGCATTGGCAGGACACAAAAGGAGGCTGGGCAGAGGACTGTGCGGTCTCACAGACTGCTGATTCACTGTCGGCACACCGGCTTTTTGTATATATATGCTTTAGACATAACGCCGCTCATAAAAAACAGAGCTTTGAAGCAGCGCTGTATGTAGTGATGTATTCCCTTTGCTCTGGAGGCATGAATAATTTAGCCTGTCACACAAAAAGCCACTGGGAGAGTGACATATGTAGACTTGTATGTTTCAAATGTGTTTCTGCTTGTGTTGGCCGTGTAGCCATATGTTCATTGTCCTCTGAGGCGTGTCCCAGCACAACAGATATATATATATTTTTATTTTTTTTCTGTATCTGTACTTCATTTCCCCTGAAGAGACATGCACTGGTAATCTCCTTGTCTTACAATACAAGAGGTGAATCATCTGGGGTGATGATATTTTGAATCTCTGACCTGAGCAGACTTAAAGTGTAATTACAAACTGTTGACACGTTAACCCACTCGATTCAGGCTTGTTATTTAAAGTGGCGAGCAATTTGAGAGTGTGGAAATCTTAAGATAACTGTTTGTTTTAAACCGTTCATGAAAAATGGCCTCACACACGCAAGCATTCACAAATACTAGCACGGTCATTACAGGTACATTTGTTTTTCTCCATGTAACTGGATGAGATGACCTGACGCTGCAGTGCCTGTATTTCATAATCTCTGTACAGCAGAGCTCATGAGCTATGGATGCACTCCCGCGCACATCCCCTCAGCCCGGCCTTATCTGCGGGGTCATCCCTCCTCTTCCACTCGCTACAAGGGTGTTTCCTCTGCCCCGCAGGCCCAAGACAAACTTTGGGCCTGTAATTCCTTTTAAACCGATGTTGAAACGCTCCCTTCAGCAGTCCATTACTGCCAAGACAACCAATACCTCAGTGCCTGCGGGGTAAGTACGGCTCGTGCAGACCGCAGGGAGCCAGGCCCAGGGAATGCACACAGAGTAAACAGAGGCAGAGCGACGCAGACAGATGCTCTCCGCTGACTGGTAGGAGACATACCGGATTGTTAGCTCAGTAGATGAATTACACTCTGCTCCAAAGGTAAGTTCAGCTTACATAAAGTGATGCAGAGGATAATTTACTTTTCCATCTGCTGTTTGATCAGAGTTGGTTCAAATCATGATTATCAGTGTTACTTTGTCAACTCAGAGGTAAAGAGTTGTAAGTGTTTATTGTTGTAACATCTTCAAATGTGAATCATGTATAATGCTGTAGTATATACTAGATAGATAGTATATCAAAACTAATCCAAAGTGTGTTATTTCACACTTTGGATTGGCTTCTCCAGGAAAAACAGACATTGAAAACATACCACAAACCATACAACCCAGTTGAAGTTGCAGTAGTTCCTGTTCCTGTGTCTGCAGACAGTGGACAAACTGAGCATTGCTGGGGAAGAAGCACATTCATTTTTCTTTTTGAGCACACATTCTTTCATCAAGGTTTGAAAATGTGTGAACTAAACTGATTGAAGTAAATTCACCATCAGACCTATTTCTGCTGTGTTTTTTCATAGACAACAGCATGTCCCCACAGAGCTACCATTGTTATAACCATAATTTGCCGGTCTGTCTTTAGCTCGTTGTCCAGAGCAACACAAAGACGCACTGTTATTTAGCGAACTTTGTGAGGTGTGTAGGTTAGCTGTTCTTATCAGTCAGACCCTCCACTGGTTTATAGTTTGGGTTCAAGTGTCAGATATATGGCCCTGCTTTTTCCTCCATGAGCGTTTGGCTTGTCTGGATAAATCTTTACAAATTCAGGATACTCAATTTAGACTTAAACTGACATGAGGCTACCTTGGAATTATTCTTTACAAGTCTTTGCCCACCTCTCTTGGTTTTCTTCTTCAGCTGTAAATTCCCAGGAATTTGTTTGCGTTTCAGAACATTAACTTTACACATTCTTTGTTGTCATTGTGGACTGTGATGTTATGCCATGGAAGCATCATAAAACTCCTTTTCTCAAAAAGCCAGGTCTGTAAACTTTAGATAGAACAGAGCATCTAAAACACTTGAGTTTTTTTACAGGCTCCAGATGCATGCGTTCAGATGCTTGTTGTTAGTTTTATGATGTCAGGCTTCAAGCCGCAGAGACCTCAGCCGGACCATGAGAAGGAAAGCTTCAGTGTAATCTCTATTTGGAAACTAGAGAGAGAACTGTAAAGTGGGCCAGAGACTTTGTTTCTTTTTTAATTCCAGACTCCTTCAGGCACCAGGGCTTTGCTTTATGTCCTTTTTGCGTTGAGCACTTGAGGTTGTAGAATCTGTTTAGGCAGTTGAAGATGGAGCTGTGCGTGATGGAGGATTATGGGATGCATTGATGATTTATACGTGCAGTCACCTACAAGTTCAAGCTCAAACATCTAACATTCTCTATGATTTAATTTTTGATACTCAAACTATAAATGATCTGGATTAAAAAAAGAAATTGTAGCTCTCAGCTGCATGTGGGTTCCTCATAAATTCAGCATCTAGTTGATGACAGTCTCTGGGCTATGAGCAAGATAAATATAATGCAAATATATAAATAACTATATTTTTAAAATGTAAAACAAATTTAGGCAAAAAGAATATGAACTTATAAAACCTGTCAGGAACCTTTGAACAAACTGACTTTTTAAAAACCCATGTCACTTTAGTATAAAAATCCACATTCATTTAAACGTAGCAAAAATACTTACTTTAACACATATTGCTCATATTTTTATTTGCTAATTACAAATCCAGCTCTTCTCATACTGAAAGCACAGTGATTAGTCAGTCTGTCCACTCATCCATCGTTTCAAATGTTTGGACCCGTCCCATGTGGACTTTTTAAACAAATGTCTCTTTGAACGCTGCTGTAGAGGGTAGCTCTGAGAACCTTCACCTTGAACTGATAAAAGCCTTGAGTTATAGCTTTGTTTATCCTCAGCTCAAACTTAGAGTGCATTATCAAAGAAGAAGCCAGTGGAAGAGTATTAGAGGGTGTATTTTTAAAATCTTGTAAATCTTGTGAATTTATGTGGCCGTGTCGCCGGGACCTCACCTTGCCCTTCTGTTTTCCATTCATTCTGTGGTGGATACCTGTTACACAGAGCAGCACACCGGTCACGCTGACCCCTCTGGCTCTAGCCAGGGGTCCTCACAGACATTTAGGGCAAAGACCTTACCTTTGCCCCGGCCTATGTCTAATCAAATGAGATCCGGAGCAGTTTGATGCTGGTGGGCCGGATGTGATGCTGGCTGATTGACGGGCTGCGATGGAGAGCAGGATGTCTGCGCGCTGAAAAGTCCATTAATGGTATTGCTCATTTCTTAAAGTGGGGGGTGGGGTGAGGGGGTCTGCTCACCCTGAGTTTCACCCTTTTTACCCCAGCTGCTCCTCGAGTGCCCCCTCAACCCTTAACTCCTATATGAAGTGGTGGGTTGCAACTAGGTACATTTGCCTAAGGGACCCTTTGACAAAAATAACATTTCATACAACCTACTTTTTTTTTTAACTTGTGTATATTTTGTGGAAAACATTTAAGAATATATAAACGATTTAAAGCAACTTCTAGATATTGATAATAGCACAGTGCCAATGTGGTTAGCGCTGTCTTTGTGGAGTTTGCCAGCATTTGAAAAAAAACATACACTGAGGCTAATTCTCCATCCATGACCAAGGCACCTCAGCTCACGATTATAATATAATCGATTATAATGAATATAATTAGTATAACTACTACTAACTAACCTAACTCTACTACTTAGTTTGTTGACATACTTCTACTTAAGTAGGCTTGGAACAATAACTAGTTTCAAGATATACCACAGTTTCAAGACATCACAATGCTCAAGGTATGAAAAGCACTCTGACATATCATTCCTATAATATATATATAATGAATTCCTCATTCATTTTCTACTGCTTATTGTTGAATGAAATTGCATTTTAGTTGTTGAAATGACTTTTTGGGAGAAGGTTTGTTGCCTATAACTTTACCAACCCAAACTTTTGTCCATGTCCCATTTTGGAGATTACAACTGCAACACTGTGATAACTTCAAACTGTCTGACCCACTTTATCACAGGTTATCATGTCTATACTCGAGTCATAATATTTTAAAGCTTTTGAAGTTGGGGCATTACTTGTGAACAGATATTGGTTACTTTTTCTACCTCTCACAGCTGTTAATAATGTTTTTTTCCTCTTGACTTTATTCCTCACTTTCGCTTAAATAACACCAAAAAAAAGAAAGTGGAGTTTTCACCAGTGATAATGACATCAGTTCACATTTCCCATTACCCTCATGTTAAAATGTCTCTGCTAATGCCGTAGTTCCAAAGGAAGAACAAAACATCCCATTCTGGTGTTTTACAGCCTGTAATTGTGCGGTGGAAGGCTGCGGCCCCCAGGTCTTGTCTTAATGGCTGTTTGTGTGTTGTTTTAGTGGCAGATTTACATGTGGGCGGGCCACGCTGCTGTGATTTACTGGCGGCCCGCTGACTGACCGGCCCGCTCCCTGTGTGTTCCAGGTGATCGTGCAGTCTGGCCGCCATCCCAGCGTGCTGCAGAAACTGTGTCAGCTGCCCTTCCAGTACTTCAGCCACCCGGGCCTTATCCGCGTGCTCTTCCCCTCGCTCATCTCCGCCTGCTACAACAACCCCCACAACAAAGTCATCCTGCAGCAGGAGATGAGCTGCGTGCTGCTCGCCACCTTCATCCAGGTACAGCTGCCGACAGAGGAGCAAAAACTGTTCACAACTCAAAGAATATTTACCCAATAAACTTAGGAGGATAAATTCATACAGCAGCTCTTATTCAGCATATGTGAAACCAGGAATCACTTTCCTCAAGTCAAGTTTTCAAAATAAGAGCACCTATTTTAACAACCATAGATGTTTAGTTCTAATAATACATCCTTGCCTGTAATGGCCAAGTTTTGAATCCACTCAATCTCATGTTTTTTTACACATCAGTTTCCATTATTTGGTTGTCCAATGTGTAATTGTTGAATAGACCAATTTGGTATACCAAGTCTTAACATATCACAGTGCTCACGCTATGATAACCATAAATACCATAATACTGTTCATTCTCTTCTTGTAATATAAGCCAGTTGTCCTCAAATATTTCACTCCAAATAGAAACTTTGTTCTAAAAATATTGATCTGTATTGATGGAAAATTTGTCATTCAAGGCCTATTTAGCTGCATCTGTAAGACAGTTTTAATCCTTTTTAAATATATTATAAATTGAATGTGTTTGAAGTCACATTTTGAGGCAAGTGTATAAGATTATTTTCACATTTATGTTTCCTCTGCTAGTCAGCTAAAAGTAGGATCTTAATAGTTATGCTACAAGAAAAATAGTCATAATAAATACAATGCATTTTATTATTTAATTTTAATGGTTATATTTCTCCGTACCAATAAAGCTGTCAAGCATGCATTCAGTGAAGTTTGAGAAACACTGATAAAAGCTAATGAGACAAGACTAGAATGTAACAAAACAGCTTCTCTATTTAACATAAGCTTTGTGCTATAAAGATTTTGACTCAATGTGCATAGGAAGGTGCTGTAATGACTTTTAGTGAAGTTTGCGAAAAGAGTGAGTGGGACTCTACAGGTGCCAAAGTCTTCTCTCTCACCTAACTGCTTGCTGAATGATTTGGCTAGTAACACCAAGAGCTGCCTTAAAGGATTTTGTTCATTTATTTATATTATAACTAAAACATTTGCTTATGCTTCATTTACCTAAAAATCTTAGATTTAGAGTTATTACCAGAATACCTTGATACCACCATGTTCTTGATCCTCCCGTACCTAGAGACAGTACATCCCATACCTAGAACCAGTTTGAACAAAATCCTCAAACATTATGGTAGAAAGAAATTGAATGTAGGCACTGTAATCAAATTGCAAATTCAAAGAACATAATGTGATGAAATATTTCCCTGACCTCAATATAATATGCAGCTTCTTATGAAGATCAGAGGAACTGTCATAGTAACGGCTGATTAACGACTGTTCACCCGAGCTCTGGTGAATCTGTAACAGACAGGCTTTTACAAAGATAAATAGCTTCCTTCAGAGTGGATTTACCTGCCACCGGTTCAACTCCCGGTAAACAGCTCGTCTCCTTCATCTTTTCTCTGACAACGCAGCACTCACCACCCCGCAGCTCCACTGTTTAGACAGCCATTAACTTCCATTGAGAGCCAGACAGGCCATTGTCATTTCTTTCAAACAAAGTAATAATGCATGGAGTCCTGCCCCGCTGCCCCCATTGTGGAGTTAACCTCAGGAGCATTCCTCACAGAGATCCCCTGTGCCTCTTCATCACCCTGTCCACTAACACAGTCAAGTAACACATTCAAATTAATGCAGCTTTTGCATTTTTACAAAAAAGTATAATAAATCATGAAAGCTTTGTAATTTCTATTACTAACTGCCACCATTTAATTTCCTAGGACTGTGCTGCAAATGAAAAAGAGTCAGACAACAAAACCAAGCAAGGTGAGCCCCAAATGAAATATGATGTAACAAGTTTTAGATAAACGTGTTAGATGTTGCCATTCCTTTATATTAGATGATGTAATGTCTGTCTCTGTATTTAAAATGTTCACACACATTAGATGTTCTCTCAAATGGATTAGGCGTTAATGTAACGTGCTTGTTCTCTCTGCCTCTTGTCTTAAGTTTCTCAGATGCTGGATTACTGCGAGCTGTCCAACCGCTTTCCCAGAGATCAGTGGGACTCAGCGCTGCAGTTCTTTCTCAAAAAGCGGGACGAGTGAAGCTCTGTCCATACAATGCACAAGCAGTGTCAACACTACAATGAGACTGTTTTCTAACTGACTTAGGACATTTGTTTAAGTTTATCAGACTAAAAATGTTATTTTCTGACAGTTAATGTGTTATGATTTCTTAGAAATCAATCTGTGTTCATAAGAATTTTGCACACATTGTCTCGTTATATAATGCATTTAAAATGTGCACAACTATTCCATTTAATGTGTTCTTTGTTTCTGTTGTATCTGCTCCAGTTTTAAAGGTTTGTTAATCCAAGTTTGAAACATGTTAATACTGTAGTGATTTGCCAAACATTTTCATTAGCATTTTCTGAGTTATTTATTGTGTTTGTATAATTTTGAATGTGATTGACCAGAGGAATATCTGTATTATTGACACTTCCATGCCTTGCCTTGTTTGAGAATATGTGCAGTTATATTTTTATGTTCACATCGTTCCCTCTGTTTTTGGAGGCAATAAATCTAATTTATTGGCTTATTTTCCTTCATCATTAATAATAAAGGACTTATGGTTAAATGTAAATGTGCTCACTCTTTTCTGAGAATTGTAGAGGTTAATTAATATCTCATAAGTTTTCAGGAATTAACATGAGTTTAGTGTGTTTCATTCTTGACCTCACTCATAAACAGCACATGAACTAAACCAGTGAGGTGAGAGCGTGACCATGAATTGAACACGCTCATGTTGTATTCTTTCTTTGCACAAATCAACAAATCTGGGTCCATTGTGGTTACACATAGGGTCAGTGTACATTTCAGTCACAGTGCTTTCTCTGTGACAGAGGCCAACTATGAAACTCACAAAATTTAGCATCTTTAAAAAACAAATGAAATCCTGGTTAATTCAGCAGCAGCACTGTCTCTGGTTTAACTGTCATCCGTGTTTCTTTCTAGTGCCCTTTAGTTTAGTCTTCAAGTGCTGCTAATAAGCATTTACTACAAACACTTGCCTAGGACTGCTGTTTTCAGTTTTTCTATGTATGCTATCTGTCCCTATCAAATATGCCATAAAATACCACGCTCATGTTAATGAAAAAATAAGGCAAAATGCAAGAGGTATACATTAATTTAATAATTATTAATGTATCCTTATTTTAAAGCCTTACTTTTGATTTAGATAATAATATTAGTAAGTTTGATTATTTTTGGTTTAGTAGCCTATGACAAGCGACTAACCAAATAATTTTATCCATGACTTATGAAATGGATTCCTTGCACATACTCTAAATAACACCCTTTAATGCATATTCTGCTCTGAACCTGGTGTCTACATATTTATTATAAAGCCAGATAATAAACTGGAAAGTATTGGCCTTCCCTTCAGGAACATTTCACAGCCCTATGATGACCATTTTTAATTTGAAGATAATGATGCTCAAAATTTAGGCCGATTTAAATGCATATTTTTTATTAAATTCTCGTTCCGCGTTACTTTTAAGGCTCCTCAACCGCACCAGCACTAACATGAAGTAGCCCTTTTCTCCGCTTATCTCTCTGACGCGCCGTGTAAAGCTTTGGTGTATCAGTGTGTCATACAGACTTAACAGGATTGTGCTGTTCAATGCCTTTTCTTTGCTGATAAAAGCCGATCCGCCCCCAACAAATTGTGGAGGTGTCGAGTGTCAGTCCTGGCTTGACCTGCCCGCAGCCCGCTCCTTTGTCCAGGGGCTGTTTGTCGATGCGGGATTCCTACTGGAACCAAAAATAAACTCGCGCCAGAATGCGTCCTCCTCCGCGCGCTGCTGCAGGAGGAGAACTCCCGTCAGAGGCTCTGTTGCGGCCCCGAGGTTTTGTTACGGGTCCTGTTCTCTGAGTGTATCCTCTGCAGGTGATGCCAGATGGAGATAAGGGGCTCTGTCTAGACTTGTAACCAGGGGCCTCGAGTAAACTTTGTTCAAATAAGATTTACATTAAAGTTAAAACAGCGTCTACATAAGCAGTGCGTAAAATGTTTTTGTTTGGAAACGCAAAGGGAATCGCGAGAGAGAGGAGACTAAAACTAAACTGGAATTATTGTTTTGTGTTTGATTCGGTGACCTCATGACACCAAGGCCAGATGGTCAGTTACATCTTGTAAGGCATCAGTCAGTGAAACACTTGGCGCTGTAACAGAGAAGGCCACCAAAAAGCAGCGTTTGTTTTCGTCTCTACCTTTGACTCAACAAAAACCTAGACCTGGAGACACCGACATAAACTTGTGACATTAAAATCTAAGTAATAATGTTCAAGAGTGTGCATTTTGTCAGGCTTGAGGTTAAAAAGACTAAGCAAATAAAGATCGAACGGCAATTACGCACCGAATAAAGCGTGCCCACAAAGATACAGGAAACAGATTAACATTCATTAGAACTATTGTTTTATTGATAACTTTGGCTATTCTGTCCTCGTAATAAATAATCATAATAACTTATTCTGGATGCTGACGCGTCCAAAGCGCATGTTCATCCTTATTTTACAAGAGTCATGCAGAGCTACAGTCCGTCTCCTGACAGGTGTCCGAAACCTTGGTTCTGTCCAGCGTTAAGTCCCGGTTTCAGGAAACAGTAAGGCGTCCGGGTCCAGGGCCTGTGCTCAAGTGTCCATGAGCAACAACAGTGAGAGGACATGTTGTAAAATAGGCAAAGTCAGGCCCTAAATGCTCATGCCGTAGTCCGCGTCCTCTTGCGTAATCCGACAGGTCCTAGGTGGTGACTGAATGAGTGTTAATGCGGCTGTTGTTGTTGTTGTTGTTGTTGTTGTTGTTGTTTCACGTGTCCACGGGGCTGGGGACCATACTGTTCGGTGTGTCCGGTAACTGCGATGACAGTGAGGTCACATCACTGCCCGAGGAGTTCCCCAGAGAGCCCGACTCCGAGAAGGACACCTGCGAGAGAAATACAAAAGGCATTTCATATTTCAAGCGTAATGTGTGTAATGAACACGATGTGATGATGCCTTCAGGGGCGCTGCAACAGTGTAAGCAAATCAGAACATTACCCGTGGGCCCCCAAATAAAGGAAAGGGGCCCTGAATATGTTTTATTAATCTTGGATTAAGACAGAGCAAAGATGGAGTTTTAATGAAACCAATCATTAAACCAATAAATAGGTGTTTGTTGTCACTGTGATAAAGCAGTGTTATAGGAAATTATAAAAGTGGTTATAAATAATAATTCATCAGTTTTATAATGAGACACACAAACACTATACACTGTAAATGCTGGTTTAAGACTAAAGCATAATATATGCAATATTATGCATCATGTTTTTGCCAAACAAACAAAAAACAAACCCTCTTCAAATAGGCATATTTTAGAATTTTCTTAAGCCAGGCCACATTTTGTTTTTATATTACTTACTGTTGCAGATCATTTAAAATGATCACTTTACATGAATGGTTTATGTGCCCCCAGATATCTGATGCCTGGACCCCCCCACAATCTCTAAAGGCCTCTGGTTAGGCTTTGGATTATGTCAGGCCTTTTGACCAATGACCACACATATTAAACAGAGAATACTGGTAATTATTTGTTGGACTGAATAAGAAACTCTTTTTGTGTAAATCAGATGACTCCACAGAGGAGTAAAAGATTTAACGCCAGAGGACACACGGGCGATTTTACGCTAAATCTAAAACGTTTTTCGATTTTTAATATTTTTAAACTGCAAGTGCGTAGCCTGTAGCCTTATTCCTGAATAGGACAAGATATTTTCTCTATAATTTCTTGTGTTTTGGTTGTTCTTTCTGTCCTTACCAGCTGCTGGAAGGCAGGCTGGTCCAGGTCGCTCTGCAGGGCGAAGTCGCTGAGGGTTTTCCACGGAGGCTGGTAGGTCTGCACCTCCACCGGGTTCCCCTGCACCGTGTTGTCGTGACGGATGGGACTTCCGGCCACCAGCGGAGTCCCCGTCAGGCCCTGCAGGTTCTACAGGCCACACAGGACACCGTTGGTGTTAGTGTATACCACGAAACGCATTTAAGCAGCTTATCTCACTTTGGACTGAAATGCATCTCCCATGACTGTGCGTGACAGAGTATAATTTCAGATTATCTTCATTAATAGGCGTATGTCAACAAAACCAGAACAAAAACGACATGACCTAGGTTGGAAAGCATGAATTTAAACAGTAGTCACATCAGTTATCAGCCTAACTGACGTGGCTTTGCCAAATAATTTTAAGGGAAACGGAGTCATTTGCTGTTATACTTAAAAAAAAATCCCATTCATAATTAGAAGCCACGTGTATCTGTGGAGCGATGACGTCACATCACAGCGACGTGGTAAGTAGAATCTGTAGCAGGTGTTACGCACGAGCCAGGCCTATCCAGTAGACTACAGTGGAGGATAAACTATAGACAACACTGAACTGTAGGGCACAGTAGACTTTAGAGAACTGCATCGAACTACAGTAGACCACATGACCACTTCCATTTTTAGTAGTAGGCATAAAGCAGAAAACGCACAGGTTAGATCTTCTAAATACAAAACGTTCTGCTGAAATTATTATTTTACAGAAAATGAGAATATTTTTGTCTGTCATGACAGCCTGACATGTAAATAATTGTCTGAGGCTTTAGGGTGAAAAGAGACATCATAAAGTATGTGTAGGTGTTTTCTATTGAAAATCCACGTTGAACTCCATAGAAATGTTTAGTATTATAAGAACAAAGGCATGCTAATGCATACGTTTTTCATTAGTTATTTGGTGTTCTCTTAAATCCGTCAACTATTGCAATAAACAAGCTTTTTAATGCCATTTTGTTTCCACTTAGACCAAATACTTCCAAATGAAGTCGGCCTATGTGGTGGAGTGAAGCCAGACGCATATGTACCATCGGTGGAGTGCAACAGCCACACACAGTAGCCTAAACTACAGTAGACTGCAGTAGAATAAAGCACGGTAGCACTGTGTTGGTCGGTACCGTCTTGTCGCTGTGCTGCTGCTGCTGCAGCTGCTTCATGAGGATGCTCTTCTTCTTGTCCTTGCAGCGCTTGTTCTGGAACCAGACGCGGATGACTCTGGGACTGAGGCCGGTCATCTCCACCAGCTGCTCCTTCATCAGCGCGTCCGGCCGCGGGTTCGCGTTGTAGCAGGTCCGGAGCGTGTGCAGCTGCTTCTCGTTCAGCACCGTCCGGACGCGCGTCGTCTTCTCCGAGGCCTTGTGCAAGTGGTTCCGGTGGTGAGGCGGGTGTCGCACCGAGACCGGCTCTGAGGAGCGAGAAAGGGGTTTAGAATTAAATAAACCCGAGGCTTACAGGGAAGTGTGGTTCAGTCAAGAGCGAACAGGTTTATGCCACCATTAACCTTCACTGTGACTCAGGCCTTTTCATTTAATGATTTCAGATTCAGATCAACACACAGCCTCTAAAACATACCATTTACCCTAAAATCAACAGTATACCGCCAAAATAATAAACAATATATTTAGACCCACATAACATTTCTAGTGTCAAAAACAAAGTAAGATGTTTTGTAAAATAAATAAAACACAAACAAGTTCATACAAATATCACTAAAATAAGCCTGAGGTCAGTAGTGTTAAATGAATGTAAGAACAGAAGGGGGTCATTTAGCCAAACTTTTTGGTATGACTGACACTTTAGTGTGTCTTTAGTCACATCAACATCATAAACCCTGCTCCAATCCCTTTGAAAAAACAAAATCAGAGAAAATAGATTTGTCACCAAAAGAAAAATACAACAAATATAAATCTGTTACCCTAAGAATAACTATACACTACTACACAATCATTCACAACGGTAATCACTTTTATTATTTTTGTTTTGTACCTAATTCTGTCCGTCTAGTCTCAGTGAAAACCCCTAGTTTTTATTGAATAATACTAACGCTAATAATAACATTAATAATAGTAATAATAATATGCCTGACCTGAGATGTGCAGCGGTCGGACGTGCGTCATGTGGCCGGGGCTGAGTGGACTCTCGGCAGAGGCCCGCTCCAGCAGCGCGCCGTGGTCCGCGCGGCACAGCAGCTCTTCGTCCTGCAGAGAGAACTCGTCCCCGGGCAGGAGGTGCCTGCTGCACACTGAGCACCGGAAACATTCCATGTGGTACACATTGTCTCGCGCTCTCATCACCAGGTCGTTGCTGCAGAAACCCGTGTTGCACTTGGCGCATTTGATCCCGAACAATCTGCGGAAGGAACGGCGTTAATGGAAAAGCCTCTTTATGATTTGTTTAATTTGTGCGTAATCCGTTTTTGAAATCCTCCTTACCGCACGTAGTCTCGTTTACAGTAGGTTTTCCCGTCCCGCACGAAGCACGTGCACGTTTCGTCCAGGTACTGGCTGCACTCGGCGCACTTGAGGCAGGCGGCGTGCCACTCCAGGTCCGGGGACACTCTGAGGATGTACTGGTCGTGTATCTGACTTCCACAGCCCACGCACATCGCGATTCCCGACTTCTCTGCGGATCACAGCGCGTTAATGCAACACCACGCTCTTTTTTTAATCCACATGACATTCTTCCTAAAGCCCCGCACCTTAGCGAGACATATTCACAATAAACACCCAAGCCTTTTAAGTATTTTAATGGAGAGGCTAAAAATATCAGAGCAGTGTCGCGGGGCACTATTACGCACGATAACTGACATTAACATCTGTTTGTTTTTTTATTTTCAACTCTATTTTAATTTACGCCTCGATTAAAAAAGTAAATAAATAAACTATGACTATTAATAAAAATGACAGACCCAAATGCACGACGAATCACATTTTAGAAACGACGCACAAATACTTACTTTTTGAATGATCCCCCATATCATCCAAGAAAGAAGTGTTGAGCAGGATGTCCACCATACAGCAACAGCTCGGAGACGACACTCGGAGACGGGGCAGAGGCACGAGCGTCCCGTGCAGAAGGCTTCACAGACTTGTTTTGGTCCAGTGAGAGGTGGAGAGAAAACACAGCGCCTGAACTAGTGACGTGTGAGGGCCCGGGGAGAGGGTGCCATGCAAATCGGCCCCAGCTCTGTTACTCTGCTCTTCTCACTCCCCCTTCGACCCGTGGGACTGACAGGAGTGGGTTTGTTACAGAGCTCTGGGTCACAGCTGAATGTTTACTGTAAAGCCATATTTCACCCGCACAAAAGTCATGTGACTTTATCTGCACTTGTTCATGAATGAATGAATTATTTTATTTTAACAGGGACAGAGCACAAAAACCTCATACAGAGGAAATATGTACAAGGTTAATATTCAGGTATGAGGCCTACACCTGAACATGGACCTAAATATTAGTATTAGATATTAGACATAATACAAAATTTACAAACATTTGTGTTTTATCGGCAGTTCCAGATATTCAGATATTTCTTTTTCTTTTTTTTTACTTGTAACATTATTTGTCAGAAGAAAAAAAAGAAGAATATTCATGATGTATAGGCTATTTTATTTTGTGTCACACCAGCAGGTTTTCTCAAGTAGAGCGCCCTCTGGAGGTTTCACTTACACAGTTCTGAAAGAGGTATCTTTTGGATTAGCAATAAAAATAATGAAAGGAAGAAAACACAAAATGATTTAAAAAAAACCAAATATATTTTAAAATGCATGTTAGAGCCATTAAATACAGTTTTCGCACATAAATGCTAACTTCAAGTAAGGAATTTTCACTTAAATTCCTAGAATGATACAAAGTATATAAAAGTAGGTAATTTTGTGCGTTTATATTTCATTTGTGATTTTATTTGTGATTTGAATTAAATAAGTCTTGACTCCAGGAGAGAGGGTCATGTGCAGATTTTCTTGAGCATTTTCTTCTCTTGATACTGAGACCACTTAAAAAATCTTCCAGAGTACCACTCACTCTTCAGCTTCATAAATTGCTGCATTTAAAGACCCTTAACAGTGTTCAGTCATGACTAAAGCTTCAAATAGGGATACAAACACAAAAACTTCATTCTTAAAGTTTAAAAACAAATCTCAAAGTCTCTCTTAGTAGGCTGCCTCTCAATTAAGCCAGAGTACTACCAAAGATCCTTGTACCACAGTTTGAGAACCACTGTACTATTTCACTAAATGCATTTTGCACGTTTGTGAAAGTGATATTACTCCAGACTACTGTTCTTATTATTGAGAATTAATATGTCATTTCATTTCTGTGTCATCATCAAATAGCCAAGAAAAACGTTGTTTTCCAGCATTAAAAGATGTTGTAGGACAGTTGTGTATTTAGCCCAGACAGAGTTGTGGAGTTACAAATCAAGAAGTGGGTAATTCTAAATGTTTACAAAAATGATATTGTTGAACAACAAGAAGAACAACTACAAGTCATCAAAATGTGCAAAATGGCAGATGACAATATATCCCATTTTATGTGTGTTTATATAATATCAAAACAGTGGAAAAAACAAAACAGAAAAACAGAAAAAAACAACAACACAGAAACTTATGGATGAGACATACACTGATAATTATTTTAAGCATTATTTTATTATTTTAAAAGCATAAGGTTCAGGATTAACAGGGGATTTTTTTGTGAACAAACTTGGCCCAAAGCACATTGTTACCTTTAAACCTCAAAGGCCAAATCCAGGTTTGCTTTTGCTTTAAACTGTGACCAAGATACACACTATTTTTCTTGTCCTTAGTGAGCTGTGGGGAGACCATAATCCAATGAAAACAAAGAAGTAAATAGTGAAATCTGTTGTAAGATGTATCATTTTTCACATTAATCAGAGACAAAGAGGTGGAATTAGGTAGTGCGAGGATTCATTTGGATTCCAATCAGGTGTTGCCTTATGCCTTTAATGTCATTATTTACTTTTTATTGTTATACAACAAAAAGTAGATATTGTTTGGTGTGCACAACTGTTGTAAAGCTGTTAGGAGTGTAGTTATGAAACCTGGCAACAACAACACTTTCAAAACTGTCGAAATATCATTGACAGGTGTCAATGGTTTCTGTTTAGTCCAATTGTATCCAGTTTTTAGTAAATTGGTCTCTATTTATTTTCTTTATGTTCGCGTTTTTCAATGATTTTGTAATCTATAATCTATAGTTTGCCAAACAGGGCAGCATAATATCAGTCAAAACTGTAAAGGGTCGGATTGGGCTAGATGTTTCTATAATAAACACTGAGTATCCACTGAGTCCTTATCTCGCGAGAACTCGTTAAAGACTTGGAGTGACCTTTGGCACATTTCTGACAGAAGCGTTGAAGTGAACAGAGCGAAGGTCCAAGATGAACAGAGCGCTCAATAAAACAAACCTAAGACTCCTGGTAAGAAAAAGTACTTGTCTTACTGTAGGCACTAGCATCGTGGTGGTTTATAACAGCGTTGTAAATGTGCAAGTTAGCCTCTACGTTCTTATTTGTAGAAGCTTGCTTGCTAGCTGCTTACACAGAGGGCACAGGCACGTAAGCAGCAGTTTTGCAATGTGGGCAACTCAGCTGCTCTGAATAAGACTTATAGAGAGTAATAGTTAAGGTGCCGTGACGTTTTCTTTGTAAATGCACCATGGTATATACAGAAAAGACACACAGGTTTATAATAAACAGCTTAGCACCAGTGTTAGCTAAAGCTGTTAGCAGCGCTGTTATGAAACCTAGCGACAATAACACTTACGAAAGTGTTCAATGCTGTTGATAGGTATGGCATTTTACTTTACTTTATGTCAGTCTCAGAATGGTATATTATGAGTGTTGTGAATCATCATTTTATTTTAGTTTTGCTTGACTTTGTCTCATTGACCTTTCATAAGATGTCCAGTCGGTTCCAGATGAGACTGGCAATGACCCGTTAAAGCTAACTGAACCTGGGAGAGCTGCTGATGTGGCAATGCAACGTATCCAATCAATATATACCTTTATTTTACCATTATACTTCTATAAATACAAACATCTGCAGGCTTCATCAAAATATACAGCACTGCAGATTTGTTTTTTTGTTGGACTGAGACAGGGTTTGAGGAGCAAGAAGGCTTCTACAGGTTTCAGATTTCAATAATGTAGGGAAACGACACAAATGACAAGAGTGAATCTATTAAAAGCAAACACAGGCTGTGCTCATAGTGGCATAGGCTATTACACCTAACCATAAAAAATTATGTCCATAGAGATACACTGTTTCTCTTGAAATAAACAGTATAATTTATCCACGAAATAATAATGTGACTGAAAAATACATGCTAAATTCTAACTTATGTTCACATTTCTCTACAGACTGGCCTCCTCCAGAGGTTTCAGAGCACTTTGGTGGTTGTAGAGCACAACAATGACAAGCTCACACCGATAACACTCAGTGCCATCACAGCTGCCGGTAAAGTCGGAGGAGAAGTGTCTTGTCTAGTTGCAGGAACAAACTGTGCAAAAGTAAGGAAGAAGAAACACATTTGACTATTCAAGACTAGATTGGTGTTGCTCACTCATTAAATGTTTCCATTGTCTTTTCAGGTTGCAGAGGAAGTCAGCAAAGTACAAGGAATTAAGAAGGTTCTAGTGGCTCAGCATGACTCTTACAAAGGTGCCTTACCAGGTATGTCACTGTGAAAAGCAACATTTCCAATTAACCATGGACCAAAAAACACATATTTTGTTTCTTTTCAGAGGAGTTAACTCCACTCATCCTGGCAACACAGAAACAGTTTAACTTCACCCACATCTGTGCTGGTGCATCTGCATTTGGGAAGGTAAGGAAGTCTGTTTTAATGTATGTATTTGCCAATTTTTTAAAATCTTATCTCACTTTACAATTTTGAAATATAATGTACACAATTGCTTCACAGAACCTGCTCCCCAGAGTGGCTGCCAAGTTGGATGTGGCCCCTATTTCAGATATAATTGAGATCAAGTCTTCAGACACTTTTGTCAGAACAATCTATGCAGGTATTTGATTTAAAGATTACAAACAAGTGTATTTGTATCAATTTGTATCAATGAAAAGTAATGATTGGTGCAAATATAACTTTAGTTAACTATCTTTGGTGCAGCTTTCTATAACACAATGACCCAAAGTACTGCTTATTAATCTGACCCTCACATACCTGCAGACATAAAAAGTTTTTTATATTGCATTTTTTATGAAGGAAATGCGCTGAGCACTGTGAAATGTAATGAGCCAGTCAAGGTCTTCACTGTCAGAGGGACGTCCTTCGAGGCAGCTGCCACTGAAGGAGGCGGTGCCGTGTCTGAAGAGGGTACATCTCTCACAAACCACAGATTTAGTTACGTTGTATGAATCCACTTTTTTAACAAATAAATGGCTTTTTGTCTCTGACCTTTTGTTTTTGCAGTACCTGCCTCTTCGCCTGCTGAAGTGTCAGAGTGGCTTGAACAGACTCTGACAAAGAGTGACCGCCCCGAGCTGACCAGTGCTAAGGTTGTTGTGTCTGGAGGTATGAAATGTTTGTCTATAACACAAATTATCACCAGACAAGTAGATCACATGTTTCTGTATTACAAGTATATCAGTAACTAAATATGTCTTCTTTTTTTTTTGTATTTTGTAGGAAGGGGGCTAAAGAGTGGGGACAATTTTAAACTTCTTTATGATCTTGCCGATAAACTAAATGCTGCAGGTTTGTGTTATTGAATATTGTTCTGTTTTCATGTTGTGCATGTATGTATTAAATCATATGTGGTAATATAAATAAATAAATAAATAAATAAATTGCTTCCACAGTTGGTGCCTCCAGAGCTGCTGTGGATGCTGGCTATGTGCCCAATGACATGCAGGTTGGACAGACAGGCAAAATCGTGGCACCGGTAAGTCATTTGAAAATGCTGAAAAAAAATTTGAAGCAGTTCATTTCTCAGAGCGTATCATGAAAGGCTCTTTGTGAGTGCTCTGTATTTAGTGCATTTTTTCCGTTGCAGTGCTTGGTATAGTTCAGTAGGATCAGTCTGGGTGCTCTGGCCTGTAAAAGGGTTAACAAACCATTATGCGTTTCCCCAACTGTGATTATCCACAGATTAGACCCAGTAAATGGAGTCGATAGCACGTTCAGGGGACTAAATGATTTAGCAGAGCCATTAAAGCTGACTGGAAAGGATGTTGGCTTTAGCTTTTGTCCAGGCCAGTCTGTCCAAATTAGATTTCAGAAATCTTTGGAGTAGGAGACCTAATATTATTTATATTGTGCATTTGTTTACCCAGGCTATTTACCAATCAAAGAATGCTAAATTTCAAAATACTTCTTGTAAATTTTTCCTTCTGAAAAGAGGTAAGGTAGAGGTGGATGCACAGGTTCAAAGATAAATAGCATAGATGCCACCAGTGCATCAACACTAGGCTTAGTTTCTTTCTATTAAACATATATTATTTAGGCTTTATATAGGCTATTTTGAGCATATATAACTTTTCTAAAGCTCTAAGAATAAACTTCACTCTTTGTCTTGTGTTAATGTCCACAGGAGTTGTACATTGCTGTTGGTATTTCTGGAGCTATTCAGCATCTGGCTGGGATGAAAGACAGCAAGGTAACACACTGGGCCTTATTAAGAGGCTTTCACATCTTCCATTCCTAATTAAGTAAATTGTAGTAAACACAGAAACATTGTGTAAAGGCATAATATGCAGGGACCTTATCCCATTATTCATTCAAGAATAAAGGTGAAATCCAGAATTTACTATGGTTTATTAATCACCTCTAGCTGATTGTTAAATAGTTTTGCTTTATTTTTTTTTCTCTGTGAGCTGTGGTTGGTCAGGAGCTATGCCATCAAAAACCACATGTAAACAAAGAGTTAAATAATGAAATACAGGCACATGGAAAATGGTTTACATATATTACATATTTGTCTTCTCCAGTTTATCCCTGGATTCCTCTAGAAGGCAATGTATAATGGAATGAAAATTACTTCCATTATGTGAGGAAATATAACTTACAAAAAAAAGAAAATTACATGTTCTTTTCTTATTATTTAGACAATTGTTGCCATCAACAAGGACCCAGAGGCTCCCATTTTCCAGGTGGCTGACTATGGTTTGGTGGCAGATCTTTTCAAGGTAAGTGTTAGGATTGTTGTTACTTTATTAATGATCCTGCATTTAAAAACAAGTCAGAAATACTTTTTGTCCACTCGCAGTTTAAGTTTCCAGTTTCCATTGAGTGACAGAATATAACATTTGCTGTCTGGTTGATAAATTTTGCACGACTACTTATTCCACCTAATGGAAATGTGCTGCTGTTGAATTATTAAGTTGTTGAATTAATCAGAGGCGAATTGTGTTTGGTGCTTGCTGCCTCTCTCTTAGAGAAACACATTAGCATCTCAGACTTTATAAAAATTGATAGATCAATCTCGAGTTGGCGTCCTTCTGTGTTTGCCAGGTCGTTTACACGCCTCGCCGCGTCCTTGTCTCTAGCTGGTACTTGAGCATTGGGTGCCAGGCCTTTTGGCACCACTAAACCTAGAATCAAGTGCTCCACGTGAAACGCTATCAGATCTGAAGTTGTGTGTCCTGTCGGTCATGTTTTATTTATCCCCTTGGGAGAGCATGAGCAGCCCAGGTGTTCCTACAAACTCTGCACAGAGCTCGAGGCAGCAGAGCTGTGACCTGCAGCGTGAGATCAGTTTACATGTGATCACTCCTCAAATGGCTGATTAAAATGGATGGGTTCTACTTTTTGCCTCAAATGGTCAAGTGATACCGTAGACCAGCGCAGACAGAGACACATGATTCAGTTCAGGTTTTTAAAATTGAAATGTGTTTTTTTTTAGTTTTTCTCATTTACTTTGGCTAAGTTATTGAATGAGAAAATCATTTCCCAAAACATTGAGCACAAGTCTCTGAACAGTCACGTTCAGAACATTTTAGTGTTTTTCATAGTTTTAGAGAAATGTCATTGTTTTGTGCCATGTTTTTAAAAGAGTGAGCACAATTATAAAGAGTAATTTGAATTCTCCACAAATCTGTACTAAATAAATATGTATCTTTCACTGAACAAAACCTGAAATCTGATTCTCAGTGAAATCCTCAAAGTGTTCGCAATCTAGCCTCATCAGGCAAAAGGCTTCAGTTTTCAAAACTTTTCAAATACGTAGATTTTGATATACATTCACTTCCCCTGGAGCCACACAGATTTCTGATGAAAGTATTAGCTTTTCTTGTTGCTTTTTCACATCGGTATGATTTTTGTGACCATTATAGCCAGAATTTGTGATTACAAATAATAACAATGAAAATGTGGCTTTGCACTGCCCACAAATGGTGACAAAACAACCTTACATTGTGTTGGCTCTGACAAATCTACTGACAACAAAACTAGCTTTTGAAAATCATATATAACAATCCTTTGCAAACATGGTAAAGAGTTTTGATGAACTGCTTAACTGTTGAAAAGTGACCCAAAGCGACTGAGAAAAAGTGTTACAAACTTCGGCAAGTGTTTTTTCTCAAAATGTTTATTAAAATTCATTATTTTTTCCCCAGGCTGTTCCTGAGATGACAGCTGCATTGAGCAAGTGAGTTCAAAGAATCCTGAAGCTTCCATCGTCTGTCACAGGCTGACCACAAGAATCCGCAGCAGATTTCTGAAATTGGGAGTTGTCAACACATCATGTCAACAATCTGAATGCCATGTTATGAATGGAGGGGGGTATTTTATTATTCTAGTAGAACAGGTATTGTGAATAATATTCCATGTTTTGCCATGTGTAGGAAATGCTGTGTCTTTTGTGGACAAACTCTGTATTACAGGCCAGCCTTGCTCTTACTTACTGTTAAAATGGTATTAAAATGATGTAATGTAATGACAAATGCTTTTCTTATTTTGTCATTTTTACCTTTTATTAAATTTCCTCTGCAAATTTTTGTTCAGTTGATCATGATATAAATTGCCATATGACATCACATTAAACAAGGTTAGTTTGCAATATTATAGAGTCAAATGAAAAAAGTTCATGCTATGAAATTTTAGCATTTAGCAGCATCTTTTTGGAGTTACTCGCAGTTTTTGGCTGTAACAATGACCTGAAATATGTACAGCTTCCCAACATAGAAAAAAGAAAATCACAAAAAAATTTATAAGATTAATGTATGGCTGAATGTACCAATACCACTGGTAGGTAGAGTTGACTTCTACGAATCCCACTCATGGCACCTGAATCTTCCACCAGCAACCAAACGTCTTACCTAGCTAATTTAGAAACACAAATATAAGAAAAGTTACATAAATACCAACCATGTCAACCATGATATTACCAGAGAAATCTTGAATGTGAGTTAGAAGGCATACAGCTGACTGCCTATCTGCTTATAGACCTGAACTTGTGACAGACTCACATTTTGTCTTTCAGATCAATGTACATCTAATTCTTTTAGAAAGTGTATTAAATGAGCCTCCTCCATCAGCTCATACCTGATTTCACTTTAAATTAGCCAAAATGTTGTGAAATGCTGCCTGACTGCTGGTATTCTTTTAGTAAATCAAGAAACATGTTTGAGCCAGTGTCAGTTCCTGAAGTAGTGCCTGATAAAAGAATTCTCAGTGGTTTCTGTGCTGAGTTCCAACATTAAAAAAAGTTGGCAGAGGTACAGCTGATGTGCTGTTGACCCCAACATTGGGATTTTGTAAAGTTACTTTTGTATCTGAGAAAAGAGTTAGTCCTGAGAGCTCCATAAGTCAATCTCATGTCTCTGAGAGACGGTTGACTGGAGCCTCTACTGGCTCCATCAGTCTGTATTTCTCATCTAGAAGAGGTTCATTGCTCTGCAGGTGAATGAGAGGCTTGGTGTGCAGTCCGCGACTCCCCTGATTCTTTTTGTTATAGATGTTCAGCCTGTGTTCTAGTTCAGGACTTTTGGTCGATCCTGTTGGGCTGGGCGGTTTGAGGTTCACAGGGTCCAGGCCTTTCTGAGTCAGACATGAATCCTCTGACAGAGAGGACAGCAGTTCCTGCACTACAGCACTGGGACTGCCTCGTGGTTGAGTGCCCAGGGCCAGGGGGCTGCTGTAGGGGGGTGGGTAGCAGCGCTGATCACTGTAGTCTGTGGAGGTGGAGGCCTCCCTCACTGTGTCTGTGCTGGACGCCAGTGTGTGGCTGCTGATGCTGTGCTGCCGGGCGCTGAAGCTGGTCCTGGACACGGTGGTTGTAGAGGCTTCACTGACAGAGCTGCCTGTGCGCTGCAGACGACCTGATGTCACAGCATCTGCACTCACCAGAGTCGAGGGGAGCTGGCTGGGGTTGTTAGGCAGGTGAACGTCTATGGCTGCTGTGGTGATGACCCGGGCTGCAGGGTCTGGGATTCCCATGTCTAAATTAAAAAAGATGAGAATTACACAATAGCTGCAGAACAAAGGTGTAAAGCAGAACAGGCCATTTTAATGCTCACCACTGCTGGGCTCACTGTAGTACTGGCTGATGTAGTTGTTCATGTCGTCCTGACCGTGGTGATCTGAGGGCATGAAAATGAAATATTTAAAGCATGATGGTCTTTTTTACAAGAAGCATGTAATTAACATGCACAACTGTAAGAACAAGTTTAAATAACTTGTTTTCCCTAAAACACATGACAAAAGCCTTGAATGACTGATCAGAGTCAAACCTGTTGTTTTAATTTGAAACACTGGATTGGATTTATCTCTCTTAAGAGGTTCCAAAACACTGTTGTCTGTTTGAATGCATTTATTCAATAAATATCCCAATTTTAACCATTTATTGCTTTTTCTAAAACATAACAGTGGTCATTGCTAGATGACCAATAACATGTATAAATAATGGGAGCAGGCCCAGTTAAAGAGATGTCTGCCAGGCAACACAGATGTGTTTCTAGTAAGAAAAGCCATGGTGTTTCAGCCCAGACATCAGAGCTGTATTGCCACTGGATGGCTTTGGTTTACCTGCGTTTATAGGTATGATTCTGAGACCAATGTTTTTCATAAGATGACAAGAGTCATGTGATTTTTTTAAATTTGTGGATTTGAATTTGCAGATTCAGTAACCAGTCAGACTGCTCTAAACTGCTCTTTACTAATCTACTATATTTAATAACTATATTTACATTATGACTATTCTGATGGCACTGTGCTTTAGTGTGACCCAGCCAGGCCATTCACATCAGCCTCAACCTCTGTAACATCTACGGCACCAGTTGAACAGAAACTCTGTCTAACCGTTACAACTGAGTGCTTCTCCTGAATCCCTGCAGTGCTCGGTGTTCTTTGACAGACTGTAACATTAAAGAGCTGGATTTTCCACATGGTTACCTGTGGGCCCCCCAGGCTCCCGGGCTTTAGCTGGACCATGATGCTCCGAGGCCCCAGAGACTAGTCCATCCACCTCCTGAAAGCTGCTGTTCTGTTTACCCCACATATGGTGGATTTGCATGGCTGCCTCCCGCTCTGCCACCAGATCCAGGTCCTGCTGGGCCAGGTGTGCCCTCAGCTGCCGGATTTCAAACTGACAGAAGACAATGGTAGATGTTTAAGTGGACATTCATTGCGTTTCCTGTGGTCATTCAAAGTAGATGAACAGTGCTATTATTCTTTGACATCGTTATGACTACTGACAGAATCATAGCTGATCGCTTCCAACTGTCTGCAGGTATGACATTGGAGAATAAGCCAAAGCCCCCAAGGAAAGCCTCTCAAATACACATAAGCCTGTTCTTTATCAGGTTAACATGGCTTAAAAATAATATAGTCTAGTGATGTAATGTACCGGAAATGTGTATCTGTTATAATTCCACACTTCACATCACACATCATGATTTCACATCATGAAATCAACATTAAAGGCATTTCCCAGACCACTTTGACTTGACTAATTTGACACAGCTCTTTACCCTCCCCTGCTGGTTATATACTAACATTACATGACTTAAAGTAGAATAAAGATTGGAGTTGGACATACTGCCTGCTCCTGACAGATCTGAGTAAGACGGTCCAGCTGCTCCTCTCTTACTGCTTTGGCTTTCTCGTACTGCTGGATCTCCAGCTCCATCTCCACCTTCACCTGCAGCACATAGGCTAGAACAGAGGGGAAGATGTGAACTTTTCAATGTAAATAAAACAACGGCATTTATGTAGCTTTAATTTACACGGAAACAATAAATCTATAAATAAATGTATTTCACATCATATTTTGTCACATGTAACACATAATAAACAAATAATATTGTTATAACAATTTAGGGATAATCTAGTATTTTATTAAAAAGGTCAGAGGTAGACACAGGTATAGATTACTTATTGTATTGTCATTTATACAAGCCCACAACAGTACTCCCAGTACAAGCGCCAAAATGTGGCCTGTGTCTGAAACAATCTTTGGGTCTGAATAGACCACACCATTGAAATGGACATTCATTCTTTGATACATGGGTCTAAAAACCCGGAGGGGTTTTCTTTTGCAATATCTTTGTGAAAATATATCATTCAAATTTTCAACTTATCCTTTCTACTTTTTAAGAAAAATTCCTTTTTATATGACTACCCCAAGTTTGCACCTAGATGGGTACAAAAAACATTTCCAGGGTTCGCCAACATTATCCAACAAACTAAACTAAAACCATTCAAATATGTACATGTGTCAGTGTGTATATGTGTGGGTCAGTGGGCACATGAGTGTATGCAACTATTTTTGTCTCCATATGCAGAATTTGGGGCGATAGGTTAACAAGTTGGGCAGCACAGAGGCAAAATGGTTGTGTCTGCTGAAATGTGTGGATTTGATCTCCTTTTGTTGTTTTGTGGATGTTTTTTCCTGTGCTGCTAGAGTCTCTCCTGGTCCAGCAGCTTTCTCACACAGATTTAGCTTATGAAATGGGACCAGATGAACTGCTGACTGTAAATTGGCCGCAGGAGTGACTATAATATTGAACAGTTTTGTGAGTAAATGTAGGTTCTGTGCGTTGTTCTGTTTTAGACATTTTACATGTAAGAGTAAAGAATAAAAAACATATATAATATAATAATATTTTATATGTTAAATACAAATTAGAATTCTAGCAACCTTGTTAGCCAAAATTACATATAAATGCACTCAAATACGTGTCATTTTTGGCATGTGTTGTGCTTAATGTAGGAACCAGGCCCTTGTGTTAAGTCTGTTCAGTGTTTTAAATGTTAGGTGTTTCAAATCTTATTTTGATTGGCCCAATTTACAGCAGTACAGGGTTTTGTCTCTGTAGTGCTGGTCCTGTCTGCTCTCCAGACCGTCAATTGTAGAAATAGCCAAAAGTGCCTAATAGAACCACATTTAAAAAAATGCCACAATATTTTTTTTAAACAAGGCCAAGAGAATATATTAACTATTTACTTTGTTGTCATTTTTACACCTTTGCTGTAGAACTCTGAATCTTTGAAATATTTGACTGTCCAAGTACCACCTACTCTTCCATATTATTACTAAAGCTTATCACTATTCATATACACGTGAATGTATCAGCAACTGTGCTGCATTTAAATTGAACAAAAGTAGAACTGAGACAATGGTTAAACCTAAACTCAAGCCAGAACCAAACTTTATTTATGTTTATTATAATGGTCCATGAACCAAAGCATTCATATGCTGATATTTTTACATTTCTATATAAAAAACTCTCCAAGTACCACTCAAAAAAGCCTGAGTACCACCAGTGTTACTGTTACTGGTTACACGGTTTGAGGACCACTGCTGTAGAGCTATGAGCCACAAGGGGGAGCAATGCTTACATACAAAAAAATAAAATAAAATAGTCATTATTATCATTCAGGTATATGTTAATGTGGCTCTTAGCTGCTCTGTGAGCTTAAAAAAAAAACAACAAACAAAAAAACAGCAAAAAGGAATAGAATTTTACTCAGATTTCCTGTCTCTGTGTAAAGTTTAAAACAGAAGTGGTGACCCACATCACTGCATTTGGCATTGTTCATTAATATCTAAGTATCTAAATATTGCTTAAGGTCTATGCTCAAGTGTATCATCAGACAAATGCACTGGACTCTGTGTTATTTTGGCAATTTACGCTAATTCAGCTACTTGGCTTTCTGGCTGACCGTTTTACTTTGTGCTGTGATTGTTCATTTATTTTGTTGTGTTGTGTGAATTTACATAAAAAACCTTAGTACAAAGAAAGATCCTTTCTAAAGACAGATGCAGTCCTTATGCCGCTGAAATATTGTTCAAAACAGGAGAAAAGTAATGGTGCAAACAATCTGCAGACAGAATCTGGCCGATAAGGGTATCTATCTGAGTGACCTGACAGGAAAGGACAGGACACAGAGGGCCCCCAGGATCAGGCCCCTCCCCCACTCACCATCAATGATCCTCTTGACCCTCCAGATACGCAGAGTGACGATGAGGCCGATGGCATCCCAGGGGCTGCTGGGGCCATTGGCCACTGTGGAGGCCACCATTGGGGCCAGAGAGAGGACGATGACGGCGCCATCAAACACCTGAGAAAATATACAGACTGTTTCTAAATCTGCAGCATCCACTGGCCTCTGTGAGCTGTGACATTGAGGAAATGTTGCAAGGGGCTGAAGGAAAAATAATGGCACCCACGGGAGCTTACCTCTACTTTGTTCTCGATGTAATCCCAGATCCCCAGCACCACAATTCTGAACACAGTCTGAAGAGACACAGAGGCACAGGTTAGAGGACACAGCCAGGAGTAAAATGAATAAAATAAACTGGGAAACTACCACTAAAATGATGCAGTCAATGGCATAGTCAATGGCATAATGCTTTTTTTCATTGACATTTCATTGACAATAATGAGGCAGAGAATTTCATCCAAACAATTACAGGCAGCATATTTAGTTCTTTGTGCTGACACTGCAGGAGTCCAAGAGGGCAAACATTCCCCCATCTGCTCTCTTCCTCTTTTACCCTCCTGTAATTGCTGTAATACTTTCAGATAATGAAGAGCAGGGACTAGTCAAATGCGATTTTCATGCCTATTGCAATTCAGCCATGTTTTTATTCATTCTAGCCGCATTTTAAAGTCAGTTGAATCAATAGAAAGGGAAGCCACATGTTTTTACCAGGATTGTCCAAATACCGATATTGGTGCAAAATACTGTCAGATGAGTGCTTTATCCAGTGCAATGTGGGTTTTTGTTCCCCGAATTGCTATTTAACATTATTGGTATTTATTTCTTTATTTTTTTTACTGTAAATAAAAACAATAAAATCAGGGTGATCTGTTAAGGGACTCAAAAACAGGCTCTTTCAAAACAAGTCACTGATAAAAGATCTAAAAGACACAAACACAAAACACTTTCTGGTTCATGTACTGCAGATTAAGTACTCAAGTTTTAAATAAATGTTCTTTGCTGCACTCAACAATTAAGCAAACCACAACTTGTGCTTCTGCTGGAAACAGAGGGTGCAAAGTCATTGTTGAGGTTGTTAGTATTTTAATTGGAATCTTCCTGACTCCACAGTGAACAGCATTAAAGGACGGGCCGCTGCATCAGCTGTAAGTGAGAGTGTTTCTGTGTGGAGCAGCCTGCAGAGCCTCACCTCAGTGAAGAACACAGAAAGAATGGCCAAACTGATCCAGTGGATGATGCCGGCAAACTGCAATGCATTATTAACTGTGGGAAAAAAATTACAGTTATTTCCTCTGTAATAATAATTGGTAAAGTGGTCTATATAAGTGACAGAATGGAGTAATATAAATATGAAGTGAATATGCATGGATCTTCCTGACTATTCATCAACTGTGCGCAGCATTAACTCGACAGTCAGCTGAGGCGTTTCCCTTCACGCTCCACATCGCTCCCAATCTGTCTCTGTTTGCTGTGCGCAGTGATCTGTCAGTCCATTCATCTCTCAACAGCCAACACTGCCCTGTCTCAGCTCATACATTTGTCCTGCTAATGTTTTGTCTTGCCCCGTCTTGTCAGTCAATCACAGCCACGGGGGAAATGGTGATGACATGAACAGCTTGATTGACTTCAGGCCTCTTCTCTTGACTGAGATCATGAAGGCCGTGACCTTTTATCTTCAGACGGAGGAGGGTGTCTGCACGATGTATTGAAGGCGTTACACGGGTCACGGTGGTCACTCCGAGTGTGAGCTGTTGCATACTGATAGGACAACTGTAGTCACCACGTCATGATTGATCAGACACTCAATGACACAGAATCATTACGCAGTAGATGTATGGGACCAGATTAACATTTGCCTTAGCATTCATCTGCACAAGCTAACACACGTTTATTGGCACAGATTTGGACAAACAGGCTACACAGGGTTGTGATGAACAAATTTAAGCTAATTTAAGACAGGACTGTCACTGAGTTCATAATGTCACATCAAATTGACTTATAAAATATAAATAAGGTTAATGTCTTAAAGAAAAAAATATACATGTGTTTCATATTCATGTTTATTATTTGGTTGAAAGTTGCTGTAGGGTTATGTCATTATTATTATTATTATGGATCATTTACTCCAGAAAATGGATACACTAGATAAACTAGCTCTACGAGGAAGGAGTGTATATGGTGTTGGTCATCTGGTTCCAGAGACACAAGGAGGAGTTACAGTCCTTCAAAATAAGACCGATGAACTAGAGGCCGTTCTAAAAACCATCAAATCGTGAGAGCAGCCGTTCTATTTTAACTGAGTACTGGTTAAACAACTACATTCTGGACTCATCTGTGACTTAACTGGATTTTAATTCAATTAATACACTGATCAGAGCAGATAGAGATTCATCAAGTGGGAGGAGTCAGGGAGGAGAGCATGCTGAGTGTAAACAACCGATGGTGCTCTCCAGGACATGTTACAGTTAAAGAGAAGATCTGTTGTCAGGATGTGGAGCTGTAGGCAGTGGGACAGAGATCATAACATATACCAAAATAGTTCTCATATGTCATCATGGTTACAGTTTATATTCAAGCCAGTGGACATCTGAGATCAGTGAGCTGCAGGACAGAACGCCACAGGAACTCCCTCTTCATCTGCCATAAGACTGTACAATAAAGTGTCACATTTAAAGAGACCTACTATAAAGTGAGAAATGAGAAAAAAAAATAAAAATGAAACATAAATCTTAATCATTTTAAAAGTTTAAGTAAGGTAAATTACAGCTAAAAGCCAGATTAGAAATTGTACACTTACACTTAAATCAACATTCTACATCCTGTTTGTTCTGATTTATCAGAAGTCCAGTCTGTTTTGATTGGCTTAAGTATACTGTATATCCTTACACCTTCCATCATAGCTCATTGTGTAACTGCATTAAATCTCTAACGTTGAAAGGCAGCTATGTTTTGGGTGCTTACAAAATCACACATTTTGAAATACAATTGCTTCACTTGATTGCAACTTTGGTAACCTAGATGAGCTTATTAAAACCACCAAAATGACAGGTCACAGTTTTTCTCCAGGGGTTGTAGTACTTACACTGCAGCAGCTTGGTGTCTATCAACAGCTCCAGAGTCAGCAGCACCACCACAAGAACAACACAGGCCACCAGGAAACAGTTGAAACCTGCCGACAGTAGGCAGACCTGCCACAGCGCTGCCCGCCGCCCGCAGCACGGCTTCAGCCAGTTCGACCTGAGTCAAGACATGAGGCAAAGTGGTTAGCACTGTCGCCTCACGGGTGAAGTTTGTATGTTCTTTCTGTGCTCAGGTGGGCTTTCCCAGAGTTCTGGTTTACTCCACCAGGCTTGAAAAACATGCACACTATTTGCTAATTCTTCAGTCAGTAACCATGACAACATATTGGCTCAAGATCTGGAGAGGGTCCCCAGCACTACTCTGGACAGGTTACAAATATATATATGGGATAAATTTCCCTATGGGGACAATTAAGCGTATCATAACTTTGAGAATGATGGGGCCAGCAGTTAATAGATAAGTTGAGGTTATTTTACAATATAATTTGACATGAAGTAGGTGAAGCAAAATAATAAAACACACATGAAACATAAATAGAATGACATCACATGTAAAATATGATTTAAAAATTTTGACCTTTTACCCTTTATCTCAAGCCACAGTGAAGATAAACAAAAACAGGGAGAGACAAATCACATGAAGGAATCAGTCCAGATTCCTTGCTTGTGTGAGACGCACTCTTCCAGACTAACCACAGAGACTGCCCAGCAGAGGACACCATCAAGCACAAAGTCGCTCCTCTAATGGATTTATTGTACAATAATTGAGTCACAGCCCTTTTAAACTTTTGAACATTTGTTGCAATCAATCTATTCAATCAGATTCTCCTTCTGAGACAAAAAAATAAAATAAAAAAGCAGCAACAAAAACAAAACAAACAACAAAAACTAAAAATTACATTAACACACATTTCAAAACTGCAATAACTAACAATAACTATTGTGTATAATCACATCAAAATCACTCTCTTTGCCTGTCTTGGGAAAATACACATTGAGCTACTGGAAAAAAAACCTATTTGTGATTCCTTCCTAAATGTGTCTGTTACAACTGCCCAGAGAGTACAAACTGAGCACTGCTGGATTGGAAGCAAATTAATGTTTGCTTTTGAGCACATAATTTGTTAAAGTGAAATCTGAACTACTTTGCAATTCTACTGTAATTCTTTACAGTTCATAGTTCATTCATAGACAACAGCATGTCTATTCAGGGCAGCCGCAGGTATTCTCAAACTGAAATAAGCCGTGGTGATAGGTGTGGAATTGTAATCTGTGCCTTTGCCACCAGATGTCACTAAAATTACACATGCCATCAACATGCAACATATTTCATATTGCACAGTGACACCCGATATTTCAACACAACACTACTTTCTGCTGCTACACACAAACAGAGCCTCTGCGTGGAATTGGCAGCTTACTTGCTTTGTCCGTCTGTGTGAAGTGTTGCTCTAACAACATGCTTTGTTTGACCGGAGGATGACTGACTGCTCTGGCTAATGTTAGCTTTCTCCACAGTATACTGGTGCTACATATGCACCATCTGGAAGTGCACTTGCTCACAGCCAAAAACTGATGACAATGGACTCATCTGATTTCAAATGTTTTTATACAGCAACAAAGCTGAGACAGAATGAAGAGATAAACAAACTCTGTCCTCACAATGAGACAATGAAACACTTACTGTTTAAACTATATTCCTGTAAGCTGAGTGTGCATTTGGTTAAACAAACTGTATGGCATTTTCAAAGGACAAATTGTAAATGGCAACCATTTGACTATGTATGTGCTGCCAGTGAGTGGGTAGAGAAATTAGAGAGCTGTTGGATTGATACAAGAATTTAGGGAATTCCTAAAGGCTACAAACAGCTCACAGAAGGCAGAGGAAGAAGAACAATTGTTTATTTATCTGGTGAGATTATCTGACGCATAAAGCAGCAAAACCTACCTTACAATAAAACAGTGTACCATTATGGACATAGACATAACACAAATACAGTTTGAAGAACACTCATGCAGCTGTGGGCTGTGCAAAAACATGAGAAGGCTAAAGCTTCTTTGCAAACTTGTTCCATCTGCTTATGACAAATAACACAGAAGCTAACATACTTAATTTGAGGTGAAGTACTATCTGTAGTTTTATAAATGCATTAGTGGTGATGTTTACGTGTAATAAGTTAACAGACATAAACCACTATTTATTTATTTTTTTTCACCTTTGACCTTTAAAAATGTAGAGGCAGCAATTTACTTCAGGATGTCCTTAAAACATATAATGAAAATACGTCAACTGTTGGGGTAGGGGTAAAGTAAGCCTATACGGTTATGAGCTGCCTGCAAAACACACATTAAAAATCAGATACAAATGCACTTTTAATAAGAACCCTATCTATTAACATTACATTACATTAAATAAGTATTTCTTGGCTATTCAAGTTTAGATATTAATTCTGTCCCAGGCCCGAAAAAAACTGAGATTTGACCGGTCCACATTCTTCCTCTTGACTGCACCTGGATGAAACACACCCCCCTCATTTGTGTTAGCAAAGTGACTAAACTTCAAGCGGAGCGCTGCTATTGCCATAAGTCATGAGATGTAATAATGTGCTTTGGTAAAATGTGGTTCTATTGTTTATCCTTGCTGCAGCTACTGTCAGTAACAGTGAAGACCATGTTGTCCAAATAGAGGTCCGTGGCCCAAATCTGGTCCTTTGTGAATTACATCCAGTCTTCACATAAATTATAATAGAGCCTGGCTTTTGAAGTTTATAACTAATATGCAAAAAGGCAAAGAAGCATAGTTTTGATGCAAAAAATATGAGAAGATACCAGGGACTAGAGTTTATTAATGGGTTTGAGTAGTTAAAATTAACCCAATAATTTGCATCATATAATATTGTGGGTTTGATCCCTGGGCTTGCTAACACTTAATATTTCTGTACATTGCAGGGTTTTAAAATTAAACATGTAATTTGTAAAAGAAACATTTTATTAAGATCAAAATTATTGGAACCAGTTTTGAGATGATTTTGAGATTGTGAAGAAAAAAGGCCAATGTAAACAAATTTATAGACAAAGTCTATCTCAAGTCAGCAACATAAACGTTAAAATAAAAATCAATTTTGTTGATTTGTTAATAGTACAAGTAAGAATTCAAAACTACTTTTACCCCTGGTTAGGTCACCTATATGTCTTTGTGATGGGAGCCTCAAAGATAAGCCACAGAAGAAAAGGGAGGACATGCAGACTTCAAACAGAAAAGTCATCACTGACCGGGACGGAGAATAAATCCACAACCTTTACGCTGTGGGCCAGAAGTGCTGACCTCTCTCACCAAATAAAACAGATGACAAGAAGCCCATTTTAGTTGTAACGCAATTTTGATAATTATGTAAGTATGCAGATAGTACATTTGCTTTTGTACAGCAGTGATATACATTTTATAAAAAAAAAACCCAAAAAACACTTGTATTAGTAAACACTTTATTTAGTGTTTAGTAAATAGGAAATACCATTGCTTTACTCTATAGTGTCACCAAATATAACTGCGGTCCTTCCGATCACTGATTTAAGAGCTTTACCTGTCTTCCTTCCTCTGATATATTTGCCATTATTCCAAAGTGCTCCTCTGTCCTGGGTGCTTACTCTTTGTCTAGGTGTATGAGCCTGCAGATATACGTGTCAGTCTCACCTTAAATCCAACCTAACTCACCTCTTCAAGATCCTCCAGCCAGACACCAGAACATTTAAGGTCAATAAATAATGTCACGTTTGTCGGAGCCACCTCAGGCTTTCCTTTTCTCTCTCAGGTCTGTTTCCACGCACACCCCTCTTAGACAACCAGGGATGTGTGTGTGGATGTATTGGCTTGCTTGTCCTTTCTCTTCGGCAACAGAGAAAGGCAGTATGTTCCTTCCAAAATAGCAGCTATCCGTTGTCAGTTGTCCTCTACATTAGACAAGCTACAGGCAATGTCTGTCAGAGGACAAGAGAGGATGGAATTTATATCACTCTGCTTTTGCTCTGAATGAAAAAGGCAAACCCAGAGAGTGACTGAAGCATCAGCTGGTCCAAAGGTAAAGAGTTAAGGGCCAGACAAAGAGGGTGAAAAAATAGAGGCAAATACAAAGCTCAATTTAACATTAAAATAGGACAATATATATTATTTATTTTAACTCTCTGCCTTGATTGTGTGAGAAAATAAATTTAAAGTACTTGAAAAGTTTAAGCAGTAATGTGCAGATATTGAGCATCTGGTCAAAAAAGCTAAGGTCTTTTAATGTAAATAATAAACTGTTGCAAATGTTTTATCATGCAGTATTGGCTAATTTGGTTTTCTATGCTGCAGTCGGTTGGGAGCAGTCTCAGAGAAAGAGAACGTGCAGGTGCTGGTTCAACTATAAATATCAGGTTGGAGACGGGTTGAAGTCGTGGAGCAATAGACACACAACAGGACAGAGACTGTACTGAACAACATGGACCAACACATGCACTGGGATTTGGAACAACAGAGAGCAGTGAGCTGCTGGATGGAACACTACAAGAACTCCTTCTTCATCTGACATAAGACTGTACAGTCAGTCAATCTGTGGCAGATGAAATCAATTAACATGCTTTTTATTTTATTGGAAGAGACCTAACAATTGAACTTCCCCTTGGGGATTAAAAAAAATACTGAACTGAATTTGCCCTCTTCTGAAAAAAAGCCATATAGACTCATTGAATGTTTCTACATAACATGAGCCTCATCCTCATGCTAAGCGGGCCAGAATACAATTTGATTAGCAAAAGGACATTGGCAACCAAACGTTGCAAATTTTCTATAAACAAGATTATTTTAGCAAATTTCATACAGGACACAATTAAATGTTTCTAAATTGTGTGTAAATTCATCAATTTTTCATCATTATTTCTGTTCCTACAACTGTCCAGATTAAACAAATCTGAAGAAGAAACACACTCATGCTTATTATCAAAAGAGGGCATTAGACACCAAAAATACGAATTAACAGTCTGAATTAACAAGCCAATAATCTACTAATGGACTTCAGATCTGCATGAACTGCTGTTCATGCTTTATGTATTTCCAGAAAGTTCTTAAGCGGTTATTTTCTAAATAGGCATGTGTTTAATGTCTATAGTCTATTATAGGGAGGTGCATTTTACCTTACTGTAGGTTTTGTGGCTTTAGTGTTTGCTAATCCCATCAGTTTATGTCTTTGATGAACAAGCACAGGTCCCACAACCAGCCCTGTATAACTCCTTCATGTGGTATTGCTTGGCATTCCGTTCAGCCAAATATAGTTCTAACCATCCACTCACTAGTCTCCTCAGCTCATGTCAGTGAGAAGGTCAGATATGAGGTCAGTGAGAAGATGAAACAAAACCTCATGGTGTTCCTCATGGTGTAAAGCTAGATTCTACAAAGTTTACATATGATCTGAAATTCCTGTGCAGCTGAGCCTACTCCTCTCCTACTCAGGCGAAAGGTGGGTGAGGCCTTGCAGTGGTACTAATAGATTAGGAGCTTAGCACCTTGAGTGACACCAGAAATGCCACAGACCCTTGCTCTGTGGAAACAATTTCAAATACTGCTTTGCCATGGAAGACTGCCAAGAAAAAGAAACTGAATCATTCAGCTGAGGCTCAGTCACCAAACCTAAGTGCACTGAAGGACGCAATGTGATACTCGACTTAAAGCATCATTTAACTCATACTGCAAATGTATAATACATTCAGAGCTCTCCCACTCACCAGAAAATGTATTAATTTAATAAACGTGTAAAGAAAAACCCTGTCTGAAAGCAGCGTAAAGGGCAGTGATGGATTTCTTCAAACACAGAAACTTAATTTTACAGAAATCACTTTAAACCATGAACACTAAAGAGCTAGAAGTATTTATGAGGAAGTTCTGCTCCAGGTTCAAGACCAGGGAGTGAAGTGTGGGATTGCAATGTACACTGGAAAATAGGAAAAAACAAATATGCATCTTTTGCCTTCCCAATACATTTGGAACATATTGTGACTTTTGTGGCAATTTTCAAACAATATGTCACTTGCATTACTGCATTAGGTCACACTCCTCAACACATTTTGTTGATTCCGGTATCCTGAGAGAACAAAAATGCATGCAAGTCATTTTTGGTAATTAGGCCCGAGCTGGGAGCAAGGAGGGCCTATTGTATCTGCTTGAGATACAAATTTGAGCCCTGAACATGCACAAAAAGTAAATTTTATTCGACCAAAAATTCAAGCCTGGTGAAAATTATGTTAGTCCTCAAGAATTTTATTTTTTTTTATTCAGTGGAAACCCCTGGAAAATCTAAATACATTAGGCCAATGGAAATCAAAAGCACATTTTTTGTTTGATCACAGAAAAATAAACCTTGGCACACACATCAGAAAGTCAGCCATTTTGGATGGAACATGTGAACCCTAAACCGCAAATGTCAAATCAAATTTGATATACACATTTAGAATGAGATCCTAAGCAAAAAAATTGATGTGAATGATGTTCTATCACTTACAGGAAGGTGGAATAATAATGGGATGAATAGAGGTTCTGAGTGTGCCAGAAGGAGACCTGTGCTGTAGGAAGGACAGCTTTACAAAGACATCAACTGGCTGTAGATGATGGAAGAGGCCCGCCGTAGTGCACCGCAGGGGGGATTAGATCATGAGACGGATCAATACTTGCCTGACATGGAAGTGATGGCATCTTGTTGCAGCCGGAGTCATGCTGTATTTGACTCCAGCTGCAACGACCCTCACAAGATGGACAGAGACATCAGGCTGAGTTACTGGCACGGCTCATTCAATCAGAAGCAAGCTTGCATCAGGAACTCTATCAGCATGTCTTTTATACTGCCTCCTGTGACTGAGATACTTTTTAAATTCAGTTGTTAAAAAGGTATAAAAAGAGAGTGGTGTTGCTCTGTTGGTTTCAGAGGAAGGGAAAAATTTAGATGGATTGTCTGAGGTATTGATTGTTAACAGTAAAGACTGTCATTTAAAAATGTGTGAAAGGGACACGGAAAATAAGGCTGCTCTACTTGGGTTCAACAGATTGACTCTAACTTCTTTAACCCACATTTACAACAGCAAAAACTGATGAAAAACTTGGGCCCTATAGACGTCTGGCCTCTCCTACAGTCCTTTAGAGCCAGAGATAATGATAAGGCTAGAAAACAACTGCATTCAATCAGTTGCACCATATGCTACATCCTTTAATGGTGTTTAAAAATTTGTTGTGGGGATACAGAGTAAGTCACATTATAATACGATCAATGATCCCAAAATATATACCAAAAATATTAACAACACCACAATATATCAAGCAAACAGTGCTTTTTTCATGTGTTTTTTATTCCAGAAATGCTACAATGATGCTTTAGATCTAGATTAATCTATAAGGATAGTGTTAGACGTTATAATGGCAGTACTTGACTCACAGTCTCTCTCTGCCCTGATAACTACACTGCTCTGTGGTTCCTCCAGTGGAAACTTCAACCACTTCACACCAATCTGATGAACTCAGCAGGTTTGGCAGCGGAAAATGGACCACAACTGTGTGCCTGCAGGCGACTCAACAGCAGAGGCTGGAACATATCAGCCTCATTCAGTCTGTTCACAGTCTGAGGTACACATGTCACCTCCATAAGAACCACTAAGAACCTTTCAATATAGAATGTTAAATGGCTGAATTTATATATTTCTATCAAAACTGCCACTCAAAGTGCTTCACATCGAGCATCTATTCACCCATTTACACTCACCAATGCTCTGTCACTCATTCACCAGTGTCACAGACTCAGGAGGCAAGGTGTGCAACAGTCTTTGCATTTGTCTCAGACCTTTAAAGGTTTATCGAAGCAATAAAGATGCTGAATAAAACCTCAAGAGAAGCTATCAAATCTATTGTACATTTCAAAGGTTCACAGGCCCCTTACTATTACTTTTTAAGTTTAATGCTGAAACAAATGCAAGAAAATTCTGCTAACCAATAACTAACAGCTATGGGCACTTTTCTCTTCATAAGAAACAAACTGTTTTAATTATATTGCAAGCATCTTTTTCAGTATAACTGTACCTGTTCTCCCTGAACTCCTACAATAGTCCTATCTCTGACTCTCCTTGCGTCCCTCAGAGTGAGGCACCAGGCAGAGGGGCTCCTGGAGCTGCTCTGTGAGAAATGGGCTACAGATCCAGAGCAAATGGAGATGGATGGGGCTCCATGTGCGGAGCGGCCAACGAGCTGTCCCTGATAAATGGGTTTTCACCAGGACACTTGATCTCTCGCGTTCTCAGCCTTAAAAGTAATCTCACACTTTGCATGTCTGGGAATATTAACAAACCCGGCACTCAAATGTCATCTATTGTGTTGCACACGGTGGCAGACTGTAGACCGGCTTTGATGAAGGGAACTGTTCTGCTGCGCATTTGAAATCCTCCTCTGCTTTCAGACATCCATCAACACCCAACAGGTATAGTAAGGCTCTGCTTCCAAATCCTTGTGAAATATAGCTGCTGCCAGACCCGCACAAGAGCCTGGCACACTCCTCCACTACTTTATTCAGGTTGGATTTCTCTAATTATTTCATTCTACTTCAACCTTGAGCATTCACAGGCTAGGTTTGAAATAAAATGCTGTTATACAACACACTGCGTTGAATGAAAAGTGGCTTGTGAATATGATTTCATGAAGACACTTGAGTACTCTGCTGAGCAATGCAATCAGCGCATGGACAGGCACATTTAGACTGATCTAATGTACAGCCTTACATTTTATCAGCCACCACCGGGTTACTCCCCTTCTGTGCAACACAGACACACATGGTATTTATCAAAAAGAGTTATTTCCACTTTTTGTGCAGCCAGAGGCTTTGCAAAAAAGTGCTCCATTTGTATGTACATTTGAGATTTGTGTATGTTGTGTGTGTGTTGGAGAATATTGGCGTATGCACAAATGATGGTAACCCAGAAGAATTTTACTAAATGATGTAACGGTATTAAATGTCAACAGGTAAATTGTGCATTTTGTATGTACTTAGTTCTTGTCTTTTGTCTTGTTCATGTCCTGTAAAATATGTTATGCTCTGCAGTTCCTCAGCTTTTTGGCCAAGACAGAAATCTAAAGTAAATGAATTAAATATACAATTTAAAATGCTGGCTGTAATGTCTAGGCCAGGGGTGTCAAAAAAATTTGACTTCAGGGGACCCCTACAGTCCTATTTGATCTCAAGTGGACCGAACCAGGGAAATAATAGCATAATAACCAATTAAAAAATGACAATTCCATATTTTTTCCTTTGTTTTAGTGCAAAGAAATACAATTACATTATAATGTCAGTGATCTTATTGATTACAACTGAAAAAGGCTAATCTTGACAAAAGCCTGTCGCTTCTCAGGTACATGATTTCCGCAACCTTTAGAAAGAATCTTTTCTCACTCCCACAATATGTCTTTGATGCTAATACCATTTTGGTAGCAGTCAGGTAGCCAACTTTCACTGCTGCATCACTGACCTCTTGGCATAGTCAAAATAATAATTAATCTATCTTCTCTCTTCTCAGGTGTCCTTGCAGCTGTTGTATTTATCACCATGATGGATGTCATAGTGGTGCCAAATATTATATTCCTTGAGGACTAAACTTGCTGCAAGAAGACAGGTTTCCCATTCTCCTCTGTGAACAAATAGGAAGTGGTCAGTTTTTCATGGAAAACTCAACATTCTCTGTCTACTTTTCTTCTTTTTCACACTGACATTTTGGGTGATTTTGATAGCAAAAAAGTTAAGCAAAATGGCAATTTATGGAACTAGATGCACTGCTGGCATCTGCTGTTTAATTCTGGGTCTCAGTGTTGAATTAGTGCCAGCCACTCTTACTAAAACAGTAAAACTCACAGTCGAAAACTTAGGAATAGCAGTTAATGTCTTCTATGTAATTTTTACACTTTCCCACACGCCAGACTTCAACCTGTGGTGGGCTGGTTTTGGCCCGCAGGACATACATTTGAAACCCCTGGTTAAGGCCATCAAGTCAAGTCTAGGGGTTTGAAATTATTAAGACAAAATATTAGACAGTAGTAGTGGTACAGGACTTTCGTTGAACCAGAAACATCAAAAAGACTTTGTACTATATAATCCAATATCAAAAATACAATTATATACATAATATGCATATTGTTACAGGACATTACAGGACAGGACATGTCTGGAAAATGTATTGCTAAACTAATACTGAGTTTAACTTTACAACTGACATTAAGGTGATATTGCCTGAATAAGGAGTTCTGATTTATTCAAACTAGTACAGATAAAATGGTGCATGCAAAAATGAGACAGTATGAAATTCACTGTGACATGCCGTTCATACCATTCTTGTAATATGAGCGGATGAGGCAAGACCAGGACCTGTTCACAATCTCAGTCTGGATCAGTGATCATGAAGCGAGCTACTAGTTCAGTTAATCCTGTGTTTCTCTGAAGAACTGTGAGGGAGTTCAAGTGAAGCAGGCTGAGTCTGCACTAAATGACCAAACTCACTGACAGAAGATTGCTCTGGAACAATCCCAAATGACAGGTTTGAGGTATCTTCACATGAAGATTTGCACAAAACTACATGGAACACATGCACATACACACTGTGGACTGTTCAACTGTGAAATTAAAATAATTATCACAGAGGGGATATTAACATAGACAATAAAAGCTTTTCTGAGAAAAAAAAAAGTTATTCAGTATAAATGTGTTGAAACCTAAGTCACTGCATGATAGAATATATTCATGTTCAATGTACTTTCCCCTCAATCAACTGGGCCTCTTGTGTGGTCACTTTTCTTTCCCTCTACACACCAGTTTTATCCTTGCTCTGCAGCAGGTTAACCATATGCCATAAGTTTCCATGGGATCTTCCTCGATGGAAAATTCATGATGCTGGTTACTCAACCCCTGTTATCCAGATTTGGAGCACAGGGCACAAAAGTACTAAAAGACAGCTTCTCTTTTCAACATCTCTTTTATAACAATGCTTCAATGATTGCACTATGAAAATATATCAAATGAAATTGTTGTCATTTACAGTGATCACTGGATCTGTGTCAGCGAATCAGAGCTGGAGATGTAACCACAATACTGTGATATTTACTTGGTTACTTGGTTCTAAGAATCTAAGGTCTATGTGAAATCATACGGACCTTCCAGTAGTTTCCAGTAGAGATGGTGTAACCAAAAACTATTAATAATTCTGTGTAGTTTACCACAGCACACAATCTGCAGAATCTGCACCCTTCATAGTCCACAAGAACATCCACCTCCTACATACTCTCGCCCACGTCTCTGGCTCGAGAGGCACGACAAGCTGCAGAGCAAGACTGTTCCTCTCTGGTGAGGATTCTTGTTTTCCTCTTTAACAGATTTAAAACACCAGAACAAAACAAAGAACTGATTGTCATACATCTGAGCTAAAATGAAAAGTAATCTGAAGTCTTTGATAGAGACCTAAATATTAACACAACAAAACCAAACCACTTCTGGTCTGCAAGTCATTTCTCTAAAAATATTAGCAGCTTATCAGCAAAAACAAAACCAACTCAGTGCCAGTTGTTGTCAGTGTTGGTGTAATAAAAGGGGCACAGTCAACAATTGGCCTGAGCAGTTTTGGAATTGAAAAGTTTTACTAAAATTAAATGCTCACAGTTTACGCCACATTTCAGTGTTGCATCATTTTTCAAATGTTGCACTTATGAGTCATAAAGCAGTCCACGTTTCCAAGAAATCTACCTAGGGGCCGCCGTGTTCATGAAACTGAGGTGACATGTGTGTTGTGGAATGTCTGCAACTTGACAATCAAAAATTCCAATCTCAGTGCAGTTTCACTGAGGGATTGCTTGTTGCTTTCACCTCTGTGTTGAATTCTGCCGCGGCCAGAATGACTGCCCTTTACAACAGAGAAAACAGATTATTTACAATGTGTATCTTGATGAAACCTTTAGAGGCTATTTTTGGCACAGCTTGACTTTTCTGCAGCGCACAGCTGACTCAGGGGAAAGGGCTGCCATATGGAGCCATATAAAAATGACCGCTGGTTTAATTTTACCGAGACACTAAACCCTGCTCTGTGTGGAACAGATCTAAGATAGGAGACATAAATGAGTGTTTGGGATAGGACCCATCTGTCTGTACTCTGTGTCCCATAGTGTCTTTAACCCAGACCGGGCCAGACCAGGCGAACTCCAGCCGGACGCGTCAGCTGACACACTGGGGCTTGGATGGCAAAACACCGGATGCTCTAATTAAGCATATGCTGTTTGTGGACGCTCTCTGCAGGGACGCCAGCTCTGCAGCGTGCCAAAGGGCTGTGAGTCATGCTTCCTGAATGGGGGGCCTTGGACACTTGCTACAGGGTGCTCTGGGAGGGGCATGTCCTGTCCTGTCCTGAGAGGGACAGGCCTGCATCATGCCAATATTGTAATGTGTAAAAACAACATGAAACTCAGGTACCAACACAGGACATTTTAGAAAAACTCTGGTGTTAACAACACACTTTTGTGACAGAAATTGACTTTATAAACAGAAGCCTGTCTGTTAGAGAGAAATTGCTGTGTCATGGAGCGGGAATGAACACATCATTGTCTGCTTAACGTGATGACACTAATACATTCATAGCCGGATATCCTCAGCTGTCATACTGTGAGATAAAATTCAATATGCCAGGTGTAATTGTGATGTGCAATAACAAGCTGTGGAAGGAAGGACTAAAGGGATGGCTTTTCTCTCTCACACAGACTGGTAGTAATTACAGTTCTGCTTTAATTATGTATATCACTCATTGATGAAACAAGCATAGGCAATGTGTCAGAGCCTTAAGATATTGTATCTTAATGGTATAATGGAAAACAGTGACATCTAAATCACTGTTTCTTAATTTGTCTTTTGGGGCATCACAGAACCTAGGTTCAGTTCGGGGTCAGGTTTACTTGCTCCATGTCATTCCCTTCTCTTTCCCTACAATACTGTCAATAAAGGCTTACAAAAAGCAAAAAATAAAAAAAATAATTGCAAAATGTTTTTAATATATCTTCAATGTTGTAAATCTTGGTCGTGTTCCTGTTTCACATGAACGCTAAAGTTCCTTATAACTATGGTTCCCAAACATCAGGGTGGAAGTCAGGACCCAAAAGTGAGTTTCAGGAGATTTTATTTTCTTACCAAAAAAATATTTGTTTAGGCATTTGCAAAAATATAGCTGCTTTTGGAAATTGGTAACAGTCAGGAACAACATACTATTAAAAGAAAGTATTAGAAAGGAAGAAAACTAGCTAAGAATAACAAGAAAAGATGATCTTTTGAATTATGGGACCCCTATAGCCAATTTTTCAGAGACCATTTAACTGTCCAAACAAAAAGCAAAAGGCGGTGTTGTATTGTAAGACTCACCCATCTCTGTTGTCGTCCTCATCGGGGTTGGAGATGAGCTGGGAGCCGGCGAGGGATATGTCCAGAGCAGCCAGCGGCAGGTCTCTGTAGGCGAAGCTGACCAGCTGAACCGGGGCAGCACACTGGTTATCTTCCTCCACCTGATGAGAAATCACCTCGAGGTCTGGTGCTCCGGCCTGAGGAGGGCCCCTGCGGCAAACATACGCATCACAATATTCATTCAACTGCATCTTGTAAGCACACAAAGACTGCACTTTTCATTTTCTTACTGGGAGAACATAAATAGGTATATACACCTCCCAAGAGCAGAGAAATCTTAAAACATATGCAAAGACAGGCTTTTAATAAGTTTAGTTTTTATGGGTTTTTTTTAGGAGATTCTTGGAGAGGAGAAGATTAATGCTACAGTTGTAAATGCAAACTATAAACACGTCTTAAAGCGTCATTTTGTCGCCTACTACAGCCTGAAAAAAATAGTACTTCAGGAGGGAGCTCAGCAAACAGAGGACAAAGAGAAGTCACCCTGGAGAAGGAGTCTCACGTGACTTGGCACCAGGCCCACTGCAGCTACAGCGGAGGCACCGAGAACTCCAAAGCTGTCCTAAAAGAAGGCTCGGTTTACAAGCCCGGAGACAAAAGCCATGGCGGGGTTTGTGGATTGTACAACACTCGTGCTGGAGGTCAAACAAAGCGTTAGTAGTAGATGACTGAGCAGAGGCACCTTTCTGTTAAATGTTAATGCAGGCAGGATAGAAATGGGAAATAGGTCTGACTCTGTCTATGCTTATTTCTTGAGTAAAGGTTATTCTTGTAAAAATAACATTGTCTTAACATTGACACAAACCTTTCTTATTTCCTCTGTGCAAAAAGCCTTCCTCCTTTTCAATATCTAAACCCTTTCTTTTATTTTGGAGCTGCTCGATGTGCTATTTGCTGGGGTCATCACCTTTATGATCTAAGCTCTCCGTAAAACAGGCTCGTCTCTGCTCTGTCCATAGAATTGTCACCTTTGACCAACCAGCACGCTAATCAGTTACGACAGACACAAACTGTTCAGAGCAACAAAGCCACAATTCAGACCATCACAGAGCAGGCCAGGAGCTGTTATGTGCACGACTCAATAAAGTGTTTGAAAGTGCATGGTTCATAGTTTCCTTCAACAACACCGTCAAGGGCAGTCGGTTAGATTAAGCCATTAGTTAAAAGCAAATATAGTCATACGGTAGCAACCATACTAACACATTAAAAACCTGTCTAATCTCTAAAGACATCTCATTCCAAAGTTTTGCAGCTGTGACGGAGAAAGCACCACAGAGTTTGAGATCTGCTTTGGTGACAGCTAATTTTTGAGAGAGCAGCACAGCAGAATAGACAAAATTCAAATACATAACCGTCATTATATTCATGTAGGTCCAACTGCCTGCTGTGGACTGTATTCACATTATTCATTCACATATTTTCTTCTATCCTGTTATAGTTCGCAGGGGCCGGAGTGTATCCCAGCTGCTTTGAGCGTGAGATGAGGCCCACACTGGGAAATTGTTGGTTCATCGCAGGGCTAACATTAAGAGACAGACAAAGACAAACTAGCCAAGAGACAGACAAGCATTCTCTCTCACATTCACTCTCTGTGGACAATTCAAACCCACTACACATGCAAGCCAGACCCAGGGGGGGACTCCAAACAGAAAAGATGACCTAAATGGTGTTAGACAGAGCACTGTATTATATAGTTAAACAGACCTTAAGAATTTATGGTCATAAAGATTGGACTGAAGTGTTAAAGGTTTGAGATAGAGCATGTAAAGCTGAAAAAGCTAACTACACTGCATGTATTGATGCTAGAAGGAGGAAGAAAATGCAGCAAAGACATTGTATTTTTAAAAATGACTTTTTATATTAAGTTACAGCCTTAGACCATATAAAACTGTGTATTGTATATCTATAGTCATCTTACATTAACTGTATTGTACTGTACTGTAAATCATCTTCCACACTGTTACACACACTTACAAATCACCATGCAGCAATCAATGTACAAGAGACTGTCTTGCACCATTTCTGCACTTTACTGATAGGATTGTGGTATTTTATGTGAATTTCCCTCCAGGACAATCACTCAGTTGTAGGAAACATATTAAAACTCGGGGTTCTCTGCACCAGTCTTTGAGAAAGGTACTCAAATACTGCAGAAGTCAAATACTGCTGAACTCAACAGAAAGTTAAACGAATTTAGATTTTTTGGTAAACACTCAAGCCAAGAAAACAAATCTGGTTAAAACGCTGACGAATTATGACCTCATTCTTAAAATACCTCCAGTAGTCAAAAGAACAGTCCATGTAGGGCCAATAATCGGCTAACAAGACTTTCAAAACTGGTACTTGTGAAATGTGTATTGTATATGTGTATTTTGATATACTGCGTACCTCCAAAAAACAATAAACAAAGCTTTCAAAACTTCTACCAGTGCAAGTGTGTGGTACATAGAAGCTACTGTATATATTGATTTTAACGCATGATTTTAAATGGACAGTGTTTTCGAATTTACAATATATGGAACTCCACATTTAGATCATAATTCTTGTATAGTTTCACAGCTGGAAATTGTTCACAGACTGTCTTGTGACAATAAACTGTGACATTGATTTCTGACATTCAATCTTTTAAATCACAGACACCGGGTAATAAATCATCTGCTTTACTCACTTCAGTGGTTTTTAAAGTGCCGTCTCAGCAGGGAGCGTTTGTTTTGCAGAGGGCACTGCTATCATTGTCATTCGGAGCGCTCACTGCCACAGCTTCTCTCGCCAGCTGTCCATAACCCAGCTGCTCTGTCTTACCCAATAAGTTTGTGTATAGCACTTGGCTACTCTCAGCTGCACAGCAATCCACTGCTCTGATATCATCAGGAAAGGGGGGCCAGTGTGCCAAATCGCTCCGATCAGAGGCCAGATTTCCCAGCAGCAGCAGCAGTAGCAGCATCTTAAACACAGACTCCTGACACACAAGCACATTTTTATCATCGGATTTTGGGGGACGCTTGTTTTACAGAAATTACTGTGGTACTTGTGTCAGTATTTTGTGTTTACTTTACTGCCACTGATTTAAGTCAAATATTTAAAACATTTAAAAAGTACTTTCAGATGTGTTAAACAAATGTAATTCTTTGTCTTGATGTGGTTTAAAGCTTGAACTTTAAAGCTACAAAACTGGAATCATATTCATTCTAGGGGTGAATGTAAATCAGGATTGATTGCAGTTCATTATCCAATGAATAAAGGGAAGTTTGGCAGTGGCTCGCATGACATAGAGGTTAGTAGATCACTACTATTTCATAGTCACAGGTCTCCTCAATGTGCATGCGGAATAAAAACATACACAGCTCAATACAAACTGGTCTTCCATTATGTATTGCCATATAATATAATATTCCTATATTCGTTTGCTTAGTGACTCTGTTGCTGTATATACAATACAATATATTTCTGTCCCCCACTGAATCCAGAGCAAGAGAATATGAAAAAAAAATATCCGTGGAGTGTGACTGCATTAAATCCTGTATTGCTTTTGTATCACCAGCCAGTCGACACATTCAGTAGGTCCACTCATATTTTCTCTCCACAGCTCTCCTCAAACTAACTCTTAATCAGCCATCAACATTCACTAATCATTCATTTACAGAGAGACAGAGCTCTCTGTGGGAAACCGCATCCTGTACCTTTAACCAGAGAATGCATTTTGCATTCACCCCTCACTCTACATGCTGCCTCCTCCCTCCCCCTGTCATCAGAATGCAGGCTCTGTCTGGGGGACCACACACAGAGTAATTATTAATAAGAGAAGATGACAAGTGAACATCCCTCCAGAATGCTAAATGAAGCCAGCAGAGGCTGGAGAAGGCTACTCTCTCAGAGGAGTGGGATATGACTGATCCTGCAGTCAGTGGTTCAAAGTCATTCACAGGAGGGTCATGTGCTCGTAAAGTGCAATCACATCCTGCCGGTTCCATGCAGGAAAACATTTTACACAAACACAGTGCAAATACACAGTTCACTTTCTCATTATTTAATCTAAATTCGTACTTACTGATTACTCATGATGAGGTCTCCTTCCAGACAAACGTTCACACTCAATGTGTGAGAGTTAAATGTAGTTCCTCTGCAGACGCCTGCACACGTTCATATCACACCTAAACAAAACAGACAGAAAACAGAACAATATTATAAAGTACATAAAGCACACAGGTAATATTTCATATACACACATTTCATTATTATTTGTATTTTCTACTGGCACTACTGTTTATAGTTCTTCATTTTGGCTCATACATACGCTCCACTCTGTGGCTCAGGAGCTGAGGAACATCACCCCTCTTGCATAGCAAGTGCAGTGGGATGCTAGCTCATTGTGTGACAGGATAGAGAGCCATTGATGCCTAACTCTGTTCAGAGAAAGCTCACTTCAGCTGCTTTACAGGCAACAGACATTAGAGGAATAGAAAATGTATGAAAATTCTATACATTTAAAGTCAATTTACAATTACAATCATTACAACTTTGGAAAATCCTTTTAAATACACTGTTCTTAAAGTTGCAGATGTTTTTTGGACTTTGTATGGACTCTGTGGTACAAAGAAAGCACCTTGTATATTGCAGAGGTGAGGGGTCAGCGTTTGCAGCCACAGCAGAGTGGAGCACAGCAGTTTAAATGCTACTCAGGATAAATGAGCTCAGGTCATTTAAGGCTGAGGCTGATACAGTTTCACTGCAGCATCAAATCTGGAGAGTTTAGCATAAAAGTCAGGAAACACTAAGAGTTTAGCATAGATCACTCTGCATGTTATTTAAAGCAAAGCATCACTGTCGTGAGTAAATCACTGTCAGGTCACATTCCACAATTAGAATCTTATAATAAAAGGCTTGAGGACAGCTTTGAACAAGACCACAGTGCATTGGTCAACAAAGATATCTCATCTCTCAAACACATACAATTTGCTCTCTTCAGGCTTTTACATTGCATTGTGGTGTATTCCAAACACTTGCCATCCTCACACATGAACATAACTACGATATTCATTTTCCAGTGAGCATGTAGGCCACAGATTTTGTTCCAAACCACCATGAATGCATCATCTCCCCACTGCCCTGAATAAAAGCACGTACTAACCTCCCGTGTTCGCCTGCTCTACATTGTGCAGAGTGCTGTCGTGACTCCTTTGCCCTCGCACTGATGATGGGAATATCTCACTCCTCGATAATGATAATGATAACCAGCGCGAGGGAGGCTCGGATGCTGCTGCTGCTGTGTGTAGGCTGCGATTCTTCTCCAATTGGCCACGTACCCGGATCGCTTCTTGGAGGAAGACACCGAACACCTACTCCGGACTGAAAGCACAATCCTGCGTTGCATCTTCGGTGTGGGGCAAAATGTGCTTGCAGGGCTTCCCCCACAAGCACACCAGGGACTCCATGTGCACGAGAAAAAGAGAAGAGGAGCCGTACGAGCGGAGCTGTCCAGGTGCTGAAGGGATGTGGCCCGAGCAGAGGTTAAAAAATGCGCAAAAACGAAAGTCCTGATGCAACAAAACACTAGTAATGATATCAAACGAGCGCTATAAAGTAGATAATCTTATAATAAGCCGTGAGAAGCGTCCCTTTGCGATGCCACCCTGCCAGCGTCGACGTACAAAAACACTCACCTCTTCAGCTTCAGAACTCCTCGCGATAACAAGCCTTACGCACGAGAAAAGGAGAGAAAAGGCGCCAGTTCATGCAGCGTCCTAACTCTCCCAGTCCGTTTGCTGCCTGAGATTCAAAGGTCCACAATTATGGCAGGTCTGGAAATGTTTGTTAAGGCCTGTAGCAGCTAATATTGTGTCAACCAGACGTTGAAATCCATGTAAAAGTCTAATAATATCTAATAATCTATAAAAAGCATCCAGAGGCGTTGCAGTGAGATAGATAAAGCAGCCTATTGGGGGAGGTTTCTATGTTAAAAGAGATAACTATAATTTTTCAAACTTTTTTCCTGAAGAGGCTAAAATGATCAAAAGCAATAAGGTACTTGACCATAGCATTCAGTGATGCTTATATGTTGGAACAGGATGCACTGAAAAAGGTCCATACTGTTAAGGTTTAGCAAAGAGGACCCCAAAGCAGAGACTGAGGTTAAACACAGGTTAAACTGTTTATTAAAGCAAAGACAGGCTGTGGAGGCAGGGATGTGGCCAACTTTCCTAGAGTTGCAGTTTGTTGGAAGAACACAGCAGGCAGCAAAGCGCCAAAATTCACACTGTAAGTAATATCTACACAAGAGAACTACTGCATGAAACAGCCTTATCTGGGAGAGGAGTGAGAGCAGGCAGACTGAAGATTGAGCTCAGGTGTACCTTATCTGCTGCAGGAGAAGCAAGCCACACCTCCTGCCACACACAAGCTCCGTAAAAGGAAACACAAGGTGAGGGGGAGAAGAACAAAATGCACAGAAGTCTAACATATACATGAGTTTTAAAATGTCATATCACTCATCTGCAGAACACAATTAGAAATTCTTAATCAATCAGAAATTTGTTCTCTTCTCTTTTCTAAAACTATGAAGAGGAATTGTTCACACAGAGTCTGCCATTAGCCTGTGCTTTTTTCCTCCTTTATTTACACACCTCCATCTAAAAGAGAAAGGGTATTCCTTGAGGACAGCAATGTCCAAAGAGAGGGCAGGTGGTTTGAAAGAGGAGCAAAGGAAGCCGTCTTTGTTAAAATGGAAAAGCCTTTTCTGAACAGTGGTCTGAGGCACAATCTTTCTTTCATTTACAACAATGTATTGAAGCCAAAACAATTTATCTTTAAAAGGACATTAACATCTGAAGGGAGAAGTCATGCTAATAGCACACAGGAGGATAACGACTCCACCTCCAGCACTCACACTGCGCATTCATCTCTTAACCACAATAAAACCAGGGTCTGGCATTCATCAGCTCTTCCAAGCACAACTCTCTTACCAGTTGACCTCAGAATTGACAAAGTCTCTTCGATGAGGGACAAAATGTCGTCCCCTTTAAACTGACCTCCAGATGCCTCTTTGAAGCCTTTTCTTGAATATGTCCTGGATGACTGAGAACCTCCACAGACGAGGACTTTTAGACCATTAATGCTGTCATAATATTCAACTAATGTGTCCAAGTGAATGGACTGGTAACACCAGTGTTAAGGGTGGAAAAGTCACTTTAAAGCCCTGTCGTAAGTGTTCCATTTACCTGGACGCAGTTATAGAAGTCCAAGCAGAGACACCTGACTTCCTCCTCCCTGGACACTTCCTCCAGTTCAGCCAATGGCACTTCCAGGCAATCTGAGAGACATGTCCCTCCAACGGATCTTACCTGCGGCCTCCTCCCAGTGAGACATACCCGGAACATTTTATTTTATTTTTTACTTGTTGATTAGCCCCTTCACCTACTGGACCCCAGTAAATCAGCCCTGCCTAATGTTATGTTTCAGTGGGGAGCAGAGATAGAATCTCAGTATCAAATTATGCTCCCAGGGGTGCAGTCTAAAAGTGTCAGAAGCCTATAATCACTAAGTAGTTTAGAATGACACAATGCATCTAATAATAAGGTCGCAAACCATACCAACAATTTAGCTGATGAGTCAACTAACGGTTTAGAGCCCAGAGCATTAATTATAACTCTAAAGGAAGTGTAGTATTGTAGTGTACGGCCTCTAGAACAGTTCCCACAATTCCATTCATGCTTTCTTCACATACCATTAATTCTTCTTCCTCTTACCAAACCCAAACACACTGAGCTCACATGCACAATGGCTGATCTCCTCACCCATACCTGCCTGATCACCTATTGCCATCATCTGTCCCAGAAAAAAAAAAAAAAACTTCTACAGGTGATATTTCAAAGTTTCTTTCAAAATCTGAGTCTGGACTGCTTGCACACACAGTAAAGGACATAATTTGTGAGTGACACACACAGCAGTTCCATGGAGTTTGGCTTGCCATTTACAATGTGAACAAACTGCTATCACAACATTTTTTAAGGCATGGGAGGGACACACCCACACGAGACTCTTCAGATCCTACAAAAAGCACTCCTGGGTCATTTAAACGTCACTATGACTCAGCTCTGGAGCCTGCTCTAAAGACCAATACTTTGGGCTTTCACACTCTGGTAAGGACATGTTTCTGATCTGATTTCTAATCTTCATGGCAGAAAATAGTTTATGACAACACTGATTTATGACTACGTATGTTTTGTTACTAGAATCAGATTTGTCATGTCCCTACATGTTGCGCTGAGCAAGTGAGCTTTTCTGTGATACATATTTTGACTGGTGTTTTCAGGAAACAAGAGGAGCACATTCCAAATGATGGCAGGTTAGAAACCTTTTGAATAACCTACAAAAGTTTGATTTTGCTTTCATCTTTCTTTACTTAGTGTTATTGTCATTCTTTTTAGAACATGGAGATGCTTGTGATGGGCAGGAAGCCACTTTCTGCATGAACGGAGGGACTTGTTATAAAATAACTGCTATGAACACACTCTCCTGCGTGTAAGTTACACAATAAATTATTTTCAGTGTTGAAATTTTGTCATAGATTTTACAATAACCAACCAGCAGCTGGTATCAGTAAGTTTCAGCAAAATAATTTTTGCTCTTTCCTAAAAAAAAAAGCAAAAATTATATCAATACAGTATCAGTTAGAGAGCAAAAACAGATATGTTTAATTAGGCCAGTATCACCCAAATCATTTTAACTTATGTTTAGTAGTCATTATACTATAATAGTGCACACATTACTCTGGATTACTGTCTAAATTATAGAAATCCTGTAGAAATTTGCAGTTGGAGTTGAACAACAAAATTTGATTCTGGCTTAGGTGCAACAAGATGTACACAGGCAGCAGATGTGAGACCCTCAGTCTGTTCACCAGTGCTCGTATTGGACACAACGGGGGGTTAATTGCAGCTGTGGTCATCGTTACCCTCCTCATCTTACTGGCGGTTGTGGTTTTTATTTTCTACATACACAAGTAAGTATATTTTCTTTCAAGATGACCCAAAATATACCAAAGAAAGATATAGCAGTTATTTGAAGTGTTATTCTGAACTTGGTTGTCTGTAGTACTTTGTATATAGTGAGTGTATTACTGTTATTTTGATTATTAATGCAGACTCATGTCTATGTGGACTCAGTCTGGAGAACTGAGGCTCAGAGAAGCACTGCACAGCTCTATATAAGCAGTTTTTTACACCATAAACTCTTCATATACAACAGCACACTGCCTCTCTGAGTCTGGTCTGTGCTCCAGACTGAGTCCACACAGACAGTAATACTGAAGGCAATACTCTCATTAAACTCAAGCACCACATACAGAAATCCTCCATATTATTTCAAAGCTTTTAACTATTATTCTTACCTGTCTTCACACAGGAGACTGAAAGCCAAGAGAAAATACCAACAAGGCAGTGGGCCTCAGCAACAATACTGGAAAGTCAAATCAAATAGTCGAGTATAGATTAGAGTGGGTTCCTCAAATTTTATACTATAAGATAAGACCAAAGTGCTGTATGTTAGCTATGGAAGGCAGTAAAGCTTAGACTGCTGCAGTAAAAATGAATCACCCTGGAGAGATTGACAACTGATTTCCAGATAAATATCTCATGTGTCTTTTTGTTTGACAGGATGGTAGAATGTGAGGTGTCTATCGCTGCTGTGGATTTTAAACTTTGTTATGAGGTTGTTCCCTTTGGTAAATTACATTTCAATACATGTGCTTTGCTTGGAATGTATTTACAGAGCAAAAACAATGTTCTGTGAAAAGAACTGTATGGAATTTAATGTAACATAACACTGTATATGCCTTATTTACTGAGTGTAGAATGCTGTAACTAAATATTTTGTTACCCTGTAAATATATTTAATGACCATTCTCTGTGATGTGGGTTGTATGATTTGTAGTGAGAGAACGAACGTTCATGAAGGATCATGACAGACCAGATTTAAATCTGTCTACCGAATCATCAGCATTGCATTATTAACTCTGGATCTTTAACCCAACTATAATCTTGGCCAAAATCCATAATTACTGTGCAAGACTGTCAGGATGAGCTCTCTGATAAAAATATTTTTGGTCCTTCAGTCTTTCACAAATCTTAACCCACCTGTGGTTAAGAATTGGCTCATTGCCCAACTATTCATCATTTAGTAGAAATGGAACAGAGCTACAGGAAATGTTGGCAACAAAGCTGCTTCAGAGAAAAGGTATTAAAGCATTTTAACAAGTCTGTCTTTCAAAGCGCTTAGCTGTCCATGCTGACAGTGACGCACTGAGTTCCTAAGATTCTTGTCACCATTCACTGACTGAGGTTTTGACGCATGACCTCCTTTTTTTGTGTTTAGAACTTAAAATTTACTTAAACAGTAATGACTGTATATTAATATGAGGTTGTGATACTTGTGACACAAAGTTTTTGTTTCAGTGACTGATATATCAACATTTTTTATTTACCTAAAATATAAAACTGTACAATCAACTTGGCTGTTGTTATTTTTACAGAAGCAATTTTTGGGACAATCAACAGAGCCAGGTCAATAGCAGCAAACTGCTTCCACCTAGTGGCAGTAAGGCACCTGCCAAGGGTTTAAAATAAAATTCATAAGATTTTTATAAAATAATCTCCATACCTACACAGCTTTAAACAGTGTTATAAAAACATATGAACTTGTAGTGTATTTCTTTTTCTGTAAACAGCTCACTCCTGGATGTTTCTTGCTTTATCAAACTCTTGTGCGATCTTTAGAGCTGTAGTGTTCAGTCCAACAGACTGCATATTAGTGATGATAGTCACCACCACTCCTTGAGGCAGGCATTTGATCTTCCCTTTGCACCGGTCCATTTCTTCAGCTGGTAACACCAAAAGGACACTACTCGCCCCCACAGCGCCTCCTGTGTGTGAAACGTAGTGCCTACGCTTTCGGCACTGGCCATACTTATGCTGTTTCTCCACAACAAGCCAGGCCTGAGCGTACAGTCCATCCTTATCCCAGCCTCCCTCTGTATTCTCTACCGGGGCCCACAGCTCGAGAGCGGTTTGTGGTTTGAGGAAGCCAGGCAGCAGGCCTTCAGAGTCCTTCAGCTGTGCCATTTGATAACTGTAAAGCAGAGCATTTCCAAACAGCAGCAGGTCACCCACAGTAGAGAGAAAGCCCCCTCCTGCCCATTTATAGGAGTTGTCCACATATGGGCAGTTTACCACGCGGCCTCTCTTGTTCAGATGATAAAACCTGCAGAACATGAATTATTGTAGCAAGTCAACCTTCTAATCATAGCACAATGTGTTTACAACAACTAAAATACCTGGAGCGGTGATAAATAATAGGCTCATTTTCGTCAGGCACAGTGTTGAGCATCCCCAGTTCACGAAACATGAGTGTCATGTGATCTAAAAAGCGCTGCCCAGCTGCTCTTTCTATAACAGCACTGAGGAGGGTAAAGGCGTGAGTGGAGTAGAGGAAGGTGGTGCCTGTGGACCGACAAACATTCATCAAAGATCACTTATCATATCTTATTGAACTCATAATAAAGCAACCATGCGGTTTACCAGGTTTAAAAATGAGAGGGTCATCCTTGAAGAGGTCCAAAGAATGTGTGACACTGTCAAAACTGTCCTTTAAATAATATTCCTCGTGCTCAAATTCTTTTTTCCTCTGAGTTGGGGCTGTTTTGTTGTTATGCTCTGCTACAGGTTTATCTGTTTTTTCAGGTTCGCTCTTCTCATCATCTTTCTCTTTTGCTGCTGGTTTTAAGAGTCGCTTTGCCTTCTCCCTGTCCTCCCTCACTTTCTTTGCATCCTTCTCGTAATGTCGGATCCCACTTAAATGTGACAGAATCAGGCGTGAGGTTATTGTCACCTGTTGGAATAAAAAACAAAACACTACAGACGAAAGTTTTCAGATGCATATGGATACATTTTAAATCTGTAAGTTAAAGCTACTTACATCTTGCCCATCAAACTGTTTCTGGGGGAACTCTGGGACGTATTTCTGGACGGGTTCATCCAAGTCCAGTTTGCCTTCCTCACACAAACGGGCAGCGGCTGCAGATGTTAGTGGTTTACTGATGCTGGCAATCCTCATCACTGTGTGTGGAAAACAAGGTACACGGTTCTCCAAGTCAGCATAACCAACTCCTGCAATTCAAGATAGAATAAAATGTACTGTTGTATGCATGATCACAATATAATGCATCTATTAAACTTACAATTTGTTCAATATTAAAGATAAAGATAATATAATGTGCAGGATTTCCAAGAGAATATAAAAAACCCTCCTGGGGGTAAAAAAAAAAAAAAGTCTAACTTTTATAGCTATATACCAGACCTGGGCATTTTAAGGCCCGGGGGCCACATCAGGCCCTCGACCCTCCTCTGTCCGGCCCTCAGGAGGCTTGTGTCAGAAAAGGAATTAATGCAGGAGTGTAAACCATGTACAGAACAGAATACAAACATAATACTTTTATGGTGAGGGGAAGCTGGAATAGACCGTTATCGTTAAAAGTGCCTGGTAAATGTTGAGGATAAATTCTGATTTCTTTGATTCAGGCCTTATTTGGAAGGAGCTGTTATCATTAGTGTTTCTGCAGGAGACTAGACTTAACTTCAGTGTTTTTTGTGTCATTTTCTCAGGAGTCAATAACATGTGGAGCCAGGCCTGGTTTTAGAACAAAATGGAAAGAGTAGATCTTAAACAGAGGATGATATAACTTTTGCTTATAGTTTAAACTTTAAAGAATATGTCTTTTTATTAAGCGTGAGTTGACTGTGTTGGCCCGGCCCTCCACAAGAGTCCCAGGTTCTAATGTGGCCATTTAGGTACAACTCACATGTAATGTGGGGCTGATGTAATGTGTAGAAAGTTATGTGACAGATTTTAAAATAGGAGATGCATGTGGTTCACTGACACTACTATATAGTGCAGCACGCGGTGCCTTGCGCAGGTTGTCCATAACAGGAACTTCAGTGTTCAAGTAAATATAAAAATGAATTTGGGCCAAAAATTAGGATCATTTTTTAAGGCTTTATCTTTTACAAGTGAAATAACATAGTGATGCTTTGATTGCTTTGGGGCAGGAGTCTCAACTAAAACTAAAGGTCCAAAGTTAAACCCTGTCTCCATTTGGGTTCTGCAAAATTTAAATGATTTGTCCTAAAACACATATTGTTTTTACACACTTCAAACACAAAGACATCCAATAATAAAGTCAAGAAGAACATACTGCACAGCGGTTATTGGATTAGATTATTTGGGTTGATGCATTTTCCTAAAACACTGATTATGCATGTATTAAAGTGTGTTTTCATATGTAGTCCCCTACTACAGAAAGAAGGGAGTCAGAAAAACAAGTTATTCGTCACTACTGTGACATATTGAAAAATACAAATAGACACACAATAATGTTTAGTGCTGGCATGCAGAGGCATTGATCAACCATGTTTTAACTGTTTAGTATATATTAATGATTATAAACTCTTCGAATATTAGGAATAAACTTAGAATAAATGTGTGACACAGTGGGCGAGATCTTTAAGACACCAACCTTCACACCAGACCTGAACACCGTCCACAGAGACCCCCACCACCATTCCCGGAGCCCCGACTTCAGCCTGGAAACAGACAGAAGTTCACGGCTGATGCAGCAGACAGACGGGAGGTGAGGCTGGTTCTGGTTCCACCGGCCTACCTCTGCTCCTACCTTGATCCGCTCCAGCAGCTCTCGGCTCACCTCCGCCGCTCTTCTGTACCGAGCAGCCTCTGTCCCTGTGCTTTCACAGGAACTGTCTGCTGTGTCGCTGCGGGACTTTAGTCCAACAGCTAAGGCTACACCGACCCCAACCCCGCACAGCCACAGTTTGGACTTCGCCCTGTTTTTGGGAACACTCGACCCTCCAACATAACCTCTTTGTTGTTGGATTAAAAACCTCTTCACAAGCTGCTGCCGCCGCTGACACTGAGCGGAAAACACGGTGCATCTGGCACAGACACGGGACCAACAAAATAACCGGGACATTGTGATTAATCCTGCTTTTACCTCTTGACTGACTATAAGACACAGGTAGTAGCGACATACATTCTATGTTAGCGACAACATAACAGTACTTCCGGTTTACAAGTCAGCCAGACCAAACTAATCAAACCATCGCTCATCTTCAAAAAAGGAGAATCATGGAAGTATAAATAGCGCCATCTAGCTGTAAAATCAAGCCAACGACTGTCCATAAATTAAAAATCAATAAAAAAGAAAATAAATTGGTAAATTTGTTGTTATAATCGATGACTATGCACATCATTTAAATAGATATAAATAAAATTATAAAAAATAAATTTAAAGTGGAATAAACATGTAGAATGAATAAACATAGAGTTGTATTAAAATTTTCTCTTTTTGTTTTTTGACTTACAAATTTAGACTTTATTCAAAGATGAAAATCAGCTGGCCAGAAAGTCCTTTACCTTGCTCAAAGTTCTAGTGATGATGCAACTGGACGCCCATCCATCCATACACCACTGGAAGCCCTAATTTTTGCCTTGTGGCTCAGGCTGAAAGTAGAAATAAATGTGAAAAATAAATGAATAAATAAATCCACAGATATATAACAAATATTTGTGAATAAGTAATTATGTGCAGAAATAATTAAATGTTAAATAATTACAAAAATAGGGTCATATTAAGGCTTTTTGCACCACAGCTATCCCTCAATTATCATGCAAACTACTCTCATTACATTTTACAACCAGTTTTCTTCTCATTTCCCCAAAACACTGTTGATCCATGGCCATTTTATGAATTCATACTTAAAATGTTAGAGCCAGAATGTCCTTTTAAAATGTGCAAATGGAGTTTAGCACGTGTTTTGATCTACAGAGAAAGCCAATATCACAGGTTTTTGCTTATTATCACTTAGTCACTAGGTCTTGTTTTACACAAAACTCAATTCCGGCTCAGGTCATTTGCCCTCTGTCGTTCCCCTTTCTTAACCTGTTTTCTGTCTATCTACTATCAAACAACGGTAAAACTAAAAAACAACCCTCTACCCTTGAGCCTTTCCAGTACAGTACTGTTTTCCACAATGGTTTATGGCTTTAGTATTTAACTCATGTATTAACATGGCACTGGCACAATGACACAAAACTGTACAAGAATGCTCTTAAAATCAGAGAAGCTCATTCATGGTTCTTAGCTTACTTTACTTAAAACTGCAAGCTATAACACAAATGGCATGTTTTACACAATAAACAAATGAGAAAACCTTCAAAACGTGCTTTTATTTATTTTCATAATTTGTACATAGAAATTCGAAACTTGAAACATCTACGTAATATATTTCTAAAACAATGCAAAATCAGATGACTGAAATCAGTTTTAAAGAACAAATTTTGGGAAACAATAGCCTAATATGCGCTGTGTTTGTATTTTCAGTCATAGTTGGAGAATACAGTAGCACCAGTTTCCACAATGACAGGCACTGCCAATGTACGCACTCGTTAAGAAAGGCGTTCGTTAAGAGGTCAAGCAGTATGCGGAGTGTGCATAAAGACTGGGTTTGGTTAATTAAGTACAACAGTGATTGATGTCATCCTTTGGTGTGTGCATAAAAGGACAGCTTTAACGCAGAGCAGACAATCACTGTGACCAACGGCACCTGCTCAGAACAAAATTTTTAAAAAAGCTATTTCAAAAGACTGTAAAACATCACTAGATAAAAAGAACCTGAAAAAAACTTTGAGTTTCTCAGTTTGTTTTATCAAAGGGAAGAGTCTTTTGGCTCCTTGGATCCGCTGAAGGCAGGATGGTGAAAAGGAAAAGCGCCTGGCCGTTTGTTCTCCACCGTCGGGGTCGTACGAGAAGAAGGGTTGATGACAGAAAGCGAGGTGCAAGGACAACAAGCCAAAGCCACAGTGTGGGGTCAGACCGCCCTTTCACAAATTATTGAGCTCCATTAGAGTCTGGTCCAGCATCTGGTGCATATTGAGGTTCTCTTCTTTAGCTTGTGACAGTTTCTCTGTTAGAACATCAAATGGAGACGGTTTAATGTCAGGCAGCATACAAACACAACATTAGCTGACAATGAGTAGGCTACATCATTCAGGTCAGTCAGCACAGGAGCTGAAGTCACACATTTTCACACAGTTTTCACAAAAACACAGTTAAATGCAAGAATCCATGCAACAACATTGCCCAAACTAAGTTAATACATCTTAACTTATTTTGTAACTACTTGGATCAGTCCTTAATTGTCATTTTATTGTCAATGCACCACTGACAGCCACACAGTTCATTCCAGCAGTGAACTACAGGTCGATGCAAACAGAGGTGCAAAAGACCAGTATATCATCCACGCTTAAAGCACAAACAAATTTTAGAGTTTTAGTCCTCTTTCAAGGCCACACAGAGTTCATTAGTCAGAAGATGGGTTTTCTCCAGCTGCTGGTGGAGGCGGTCTTTGCAGTCAGAGAGCGAGTAGAAAAACAAAAAACAAACAGAAAAGAGGACAGGAAATCAGAGGAAAAAAGCAGAAAAGGAAGAAGAAACCTACCTCTGCCAGAAGAGTTCACTGTAAAGCTCACTCAAAATCTATAACTGAATCAGGTGTTAGCTATTCAGTTTAAAAATGGACAGTGTGTAAATGAAGAGTGAGGAATATGAAAAGTGGAAGATGACAGATCAAAACCAAAGCCAAAACAATAATTGTATAGAATTACTTCATGCTCTCCATCAGCAAGAAGAAGCAAGATGCAAAATGAAGTGAAAATGCAATTGATTAATTTCTATATCCAAAGTTTAAGGCTCCATGGCATTTGATGAAGTCTAACTGAAGACGTGGGATTGTGGTGGGCTTCATCTCAGCAGGTACATTTCAAAAAATAAAGAAAGGCATAAAAAAAGCATTTCATGATTTACCAGTTTAGTAAAAGTTTGTGAAATGTCATAATTTGCAATAATTTGATTCTTTCACATAATAGAATATTGTCCAAATGTCCTCTTCAGATTCAATGTGCTGCCCAAAATCAAGTCTATTAAAAACTAGTTTCTAAATGAAGCAATGTTTCTTCATCATTTTGCAGGAAAGTAAAAGGATGTGGCACAACCTCTGAATTGCTTTGTGTCTCAGAAAATCGTCCGATGTTAGCTTTAACAAAAACACTTTTTTGTGGTTGTGCATTTATTTCAATATCTGAAAGGATAGTGTCTGACAAACCTTTTCAGTCATTTTCTTCTCATTCAACCACCTAACTCCACTCACTACAGCTTAAAAACTGCTCCAAACTACTGCTGTACTTCCTGATAACAATCTAACGCTAATTTGTTTTAACTGTCACATCAGGCTAGTTCCTCCTGTCAAAAAGTGCTTATATGCGCAGTCCCAATTGCAAGAAATAGACACTGCTTTTAGTCACGTACCTGCAGCTGTAGGAGTTATAATGCGTTTAACATATCATTTAAGAGAGCATTAACAATATGATCTAAAACATACATTGAGAAAAGTATAGTTTGTTGAGATGCAGAAACAAAAACAGGCAGAAAATAGTTTTATTAAAGCAACTAGAAAATAAAAGAACCAAGAGGAAATAGAGCAAAGAGATACAGTTTACAGAGATGAAAGGTTTTTTTTTATTTTTTACACAATGCACAAAGTTCCTAGGAGTCTGTACAAGAGATGGGATGAAAGGAAAGAAGACATTAAGATGACATGAGGAGCGAAGGACAGACAAGAGGGAAGGGAATACGGACAGAGGGCTGGAGAGAGCGGACAGATGCCGCTCGTCCGACAGGAGGCGTCTTTGATGAGATGTAAACAGTTTATCTGTGAGGAGAGAAGAAGGACAGTGAAGGGCTCGCAGCGGCAGCCAATTGGAGGAAACTTGAAGTGTGAACCAGAACAGGGGGGTTGAGGGACATCACAGCACACCGTTAAAACCACAATGCACCCATGGGAGTGTATTGTGAGACAAACTGAGCTAACTGCTAATGATTTGTAAAGACATTTCAGCCATGTTAATCTTTATTTTTAAATAAAGACTGACTTCTTAATGATGAAACAAAAGAAAGTTATCACAGAAGTCAGAGGGATCGCTCTTCCAGACACAAGGCCTTTCTTCTGGACAGAAGTAGGCCGTATTAGTAACAGAAGGGGATAGTGAGAAGGGTAAATGAACACACCTCAAAGTGAATATCATTCTAGAGCAGTGATTCTTAAACTGTTCATGTCACCAGTTAGCCTGGCCTGCCACAGCCTTTGACTTTCACTTTCACTTTCTTAGGAACATCAAGTTACCCATTGATCATCATAACCGTTTGATTTATTACCAAGCGTGTTGCTCTATTTTCATGACTGGTTGCATGTTAGTCCCTACTGTCCCGTGTATACTGATTGGTTGCATTTGTTTCCCTTTCTCGAAATTAAACTTAAACCATGAGGGCCCAAACTAATACAGTACATAAAATAGAAAAAGCATTAGGATGGCTGGCGAGGCTAATTATGAGTACCCCCTAATAAAAATAAAAGTTTTTTGTTAGACCTAGTTCATTCCTACATTTAGTCACTGTTCAGATAATGGTCTAAACACAAAAGAACATTTAAATTTCAGTCTCCAACAACAGTGCATATACCACAGTTTGAGAACCACTGGTCTAGATGCTCCATATAACCATTCATATTTTGCAATCTGAGTTAACTATTTCATGTCCGGGATTACAAAATGAACAGTATCTCTTAAACACAAATTAAAAACCTTTTAACAGAACCATGCATCTGATAATTCTCTTGTTTTGATCATGCACAATTCATTCCTCATATTATTTTGAAACACCAATGATACCAACAACAGTATCATTGCAACTACATGTGACTATAGGTAATTAAAGTGCCTTGGCTTATTCAGAGGTAGCACTATGACAGTAGTATTAAGAAAAAATGGCTATCATGAATAAGGTTCAACATAATGGGTTGTTGTAGAAACCATGAATGATGCACAAAACGGAGACTTGGAGATTGTAGTTGAAAAGTGAGGAAAGGTAAGTGAAGGACAGGGAGGTTGAAGGAGAACAAGCAGCAGGCAACGGCAAGGTGAAATTTACATAGAAGTCATGTCGTTGAGGGCGTGGTCCAGCTCCTCGCTGATGGCCTTGTACTTCAATTTCTGGGCATACAACTCATCTAGTGGTGGGCGGGGGGCAGAGTGCAGGGGAGGGAGTGAAGGTGGAGGAGCGAGTGAAGGAGAGGCGAAAGGGTGAAGTGGTCAGACAGGAAAGTGTGAAGGGAAAACAAAGTTACAACAGAAAATGAAAAATGAACACAAATTAAATAACTGTCAATAGTTCCGCTTAACCCTCAAGTCAACAACGTGAGCTAGTGATAAAATGACAAACATAAAAGGCTACTCTGAAGTTTACAGCTGCAAACTTCCATGAATCTTTATGTATATATAAGACGTGTGGAAATCTGACATGGTCTGATGTGATCTGTGTTCCCATGAGTTGGAAACACGACTCATCCTTTCACACCAGCCAGGTTCAATGCCTGTTCTGGTTCCAGAGACTGTGAACCTTGGTTCTCTCTCTTTAACCGACCAGTGTTAACACCAGTTTAAGAAAAACCAACATGATCCATCGGTATCTTATTAACAGAAAGCCCAGATCAACGCACAGTGAATGTAAAATACAGTTGGAATCACTGTGTAGCCCATTGATCACTTGCTGGTTTTAGTACCTATCAGTTGTATTGTTTTCCAACCATGTAACTATCCACAGCAGATGATCAGACAACATTTATGGAACAGGACAATGGTCTGTAAAAATGCTTGCGTAAGTAATGCTATACATTCAGTACGAGAGACAAATGTGAATGTTAACACTAGCATCAAGTGAATGTAAACAGTTGTATCAGTAAATAACTAAAAAAATAACTAAAAAATAACATTCATATCACCACTTATATAAAAGTTTGGTAAAAAACAAACCCAGCAGTTTAAGAAGGCTAGAAAACAAAGAAGGAACCAAGTTTTCAAGTTCCAAACCAAATTTTTTTTTTTGGTGTTGAACTTGTCTTGTCTTGTTTGTAATTAGGTTCAGGCACCAGAACCAGCACAGAGCCTGGTCAGAGTGAAAGCGGTATCAGAGTTACATAGTGGAGTGAATTTAGTCAATGAAACCTGTTAAGGAGAGTTTAATGCTTTTTCTTCATGTCACGAAACCTACAAAATTTGAGGCTATACATTTTAATAAGGTGTTGCTTAAAGGGAATTGTATAGAAGAGGGAAAACACTGTGCAAAAGGTTGATGAACGAAATGAAACTGAAATGAGACCAAAGTCAAGAATGAACTTAGAGGATTGAGCAGCGAGCACTTACCTCAGTACAGTAACTAACAAGACAATAAAGATTGAGAGGTGAAAAAAATTACCTTCCAAGTCATCAATGGTTTTCTCAAGCTTGGCTACTGATCTCTCAGCGAACTCAGCACGAGTCTCAGCCTGTAGCAGTGATACAGATTTATGAGTGTTACAGTGTGAAAGGGCATCTATAACTTCTGCAACTGCAAAGCCCTGTCAGACATTACCTCCTTCAGTTTGTCGGTCAGGACCTTGATCTCCTCTTCATACTTGTCTTCCTTCTGTGAGTACTGTGGGACGAAACAAAGATAGGATGCGATATGATAAACAAAGTACAAGGGCGAGCAATTATTGTAAGAGTAAAAACATGGCTCCCCTGAAACCAACAGCTGAGAGGTCTGACAGCATGCACGTGGCCTAAAAGATGGCACTTACCTTCTCCGCCTGGGCCTCCAGTGACTTCAGGTTGTTGGTCACAGTTTTCAACTCTTCCTCAAGTTCAGCGCATTTGCTGGTGTTTTAGGAAGTGAGGATAGAGAGCAAATGGGGAAAAAGGTGGAAGTAGAGTGACAGAGAGACAAGTAGAAACAAAAAATTAGGGGTTACAAAAGGAGAGAACCCAAAGTTCCTCAGAGGACCTGAACAGAGCAGGAATGTGCTGTAATAACATGAAACTGAATTATTATCAATGTTGTAAATGTGTCAGAATGACATGCGTTAAGTGGGTGAGGAAGTATTTGTGCACAGTCCCTGCCATGTGACAGGTGCGGAAAGTCTCCTCATATTTAAAAGAAAGCAGGGCAAGCAAAGCAGAAGCTTGATTTAGTAAATAGAAAGAGGGAGAGCCACTGGTTAAACAAGCTACAGTGTGTTTTATGTCAGTAGTACCTTCAAGGCTGAGGTGTTTAGTGATCTCATGCTTTGCTCCAAACCTCTTAGCTCTTCTTCTAGTTTCCGAACTCGTCTGTTAGTAGGGTGTGGCGTACGTGCGCAAGCCAAAATGATTCGAACCATGAAGAACATGCAAATAATCGGCACATACAGTAAGAACAACAAGGTACGCTGTTTCAGAGGAAACAAAGTGCATGGTGCTATGTGTATTTGCGCCAAAAGCTTTAGGTGAGCATGCAGGCTAATATCAGTGCCTTCAATGTCCTACCCTTCTGAAAGCTCAGCACGCTCCTCTGTGCGCTCCAAGTCACCCTCAATGATCACCAGCTTACGGGCCACCTTTAATTGCAACATAACAAAATGTTAGACTTTAGAAAATACCACTTTTCTAAAGCAACAATATGTCACTTTTAAGAACTGGCACCTAGTGTAGGACTGCTGCAAACTTGCAAGGGATTGTTAAGTTTTTTTCTTGCCATGGAACTAATAAAATGACTTTAAGGCTATTTCAATGATTCCAAGACAATGTTATTTCTAAATAAACATTACACAATAAAAATGTACTTCCTGTATCAGTTCTGGGAAACACATGTTTGTTGTTTACACGCAGTGACGTGCCAAGGTAAAGTGTAATTGGATTAATCATTAGGTGTCATAAGAGTCTCTAATTGCTGTGAAAGTGCACTTGCATGTCTGGGGTTGCCTTAGGTTTCTGGCAGAAGCTGAAAAACTCGCCTCCTCATATTTGCGGTCTGCCTCCTCAGCGATGTGTTTGGCCTCTTTAAGCTGGATCTCCTGCAGCTCCATTTTCTCCTCGTCCTTCATGGCCCTGTTCTCAATGACCTTCATGCCTCTGTGGGAAAGGACAAACAATGCAGTGCAGTTAGGACAGATTTCCTCTCAAAGCACACAGATAGCAGGTATTACAAGTCTTAAAAGCTTAAAACCTATTAAGATTAGGTAACTTTATCACACCTACAAAAAAGTAGGCAGGTCTTAAGAGTGGGAGGGGAACAAAAATAACGTACGTACTGGGAACATGTAAAAGTAATCTTTTCATTGAAATTGTGGAGAATATTTGAATAATGAAGGAAATAATAACAATCTCAAGGACAAATATCTTGTGCCTAGTACAGCTTCAATGCACCCTTCTCAGGTTAATCATTTGTTTGGGATTGTGGGATACTTCACCTAAAGGTATAATATGCATAATTTCAATAAAAAGATTTATTCCACTCATATGGACATGACAGATTTGAAAACCTAAAAACTGGATGAAGATTGACTGAATTGTTTTTGGAAGAATTTACCTTGTTTCTGCATTAAAAAGTAGGTAGTCTGTAGTTCATAGCACAATTGTAAACTTTGTACAAATTAGGATTACAGTCACAAGTTTTTTTTGGATGTGTACAAAAATAAGGCCTTATTGGACAGGAAAAGTAAAGAAATCTTAATTCTGGTAGGATTTCTGAATTGTGGGTCAGTGTTGTCACGTACTGGTCAAATCACCAACGAGAGCAGACGCTTCAGTCAGTACAAGATAGAGTCTTACTACAATAAGTTTGCATATTCACAAATCTCGTGAAAATAAGTCATCTCTCCTGCACACTTACAAGATATAATATGCAATTGATATATCTCTTTATCTAAATCGTGTTTATTCCACTCCTCTGACCATCTAAAACAATGTGAAAATGAATGTATCTGTAACAGCCCAGTGACTGTATTCTATTTTCCTCCTTTGTTTACATGGGAACTTCATTTTTGAGTGTTTAGCTTTCCATCAATCACAGCCCACAGTAAAAGCAAATACAGCAAACCTATAAGACAGGAGGCTATTTAAAAGACAGAATAAAGCCGGATTTGACTTTCACTGACTGAGGAGCAGAATGGGGTCATGTTTGTTTTTGTTAACTGTTGAACCCCCAGTTCTGCAGCAAAGAGGCGCTGCTTGTATCTTACACAAAGGACAGCCACACAGCGGCCCATTTATCCGCCATCACCCCGGGGCCTGAGGAGCACAAAGAGGGCAGTATGGGACCCACCTCTCGCTCTCATCTGCAGCCTTCTCAGCCTCCTCCAGCTTGGTCAGAGCAGTGGCAAGACGCTCCTGAGCACGATCCAACTCTTCCTCAACCAGCTGGATACGTCTGTTCAGGGAAGCCACATCTCCCTCAGCCTGGGAGACAGAGGAATACATTAAAGGGAGCGTGCCCACATAGAAGGGAGCAGAATCATACGCAACAGTCAACATGAGAATAAGGTGGTAATGTTTTTTGTTGCCCCTTTAAATCTGTTAAAGGTGATGACTTGTTGCAAAGATTTTTTTTTCGGATTAAAAGTATTACCCCTAATATGACTCCAGTATTCTAAACTGGTAAATGTTCAGAGTTACTTTTTATATATATAGTCAAATATGCATTGAGAACAAAATTAGGGCAGTTCCAAAGTGTGGTGTCTGTGCTCTATTTCTTTCCAAAATGCAAATATTGCGCTCAGATTTTCTATCAATGTGTATTTGTAGCACTTTTTTCTGGAATGGGACATAATGCAGCCATTAAACTTTGCCATCAGATAAAGCAGATATGAACTGATCTAAGCTTTTGACAAAAGATGCCAATACCTCACTTTGTCTTTGTACGGACATATAGTATAGCCATATTTACAAGCCCAAATGGTGTCTCATCAGCTTGTCTTTTATGCAGCTGAAGCTACGTGTGTAATGAGTCTGGCACCTGTTGTGAGCTGCCCTCCCACGAGCCTCGGCCTGTGCTCCACACTAACTATGTACAATGATAACAAGATGACTGAAGGCTGAATCGCTCTCTTCATTAGGCCCCTGAGAGGACATTAACAAGTCAAAGGGCCCCAGACAATTAGACTGTAAATGAATACTGCAAACACAAGTGCAGACCACACTGTCAGTTCACCAGGTACAGGAAACACAGTGTAACGTCAGTGAATAGGACTATTGTGGCATATGTGTGTATGCTAAAGAGGTGCTCACTGTGGGAAACTTTTAAGTATAATTAATCAAATGTGAAGCTGTTTTAGAATGTATTTCAATTCTAAAAACAGGCTTCAGGCGTTAGGAGTCTGGCCTACATGAATGTGTTTTCCCTGCAGCTTGTTAAAGTGTGAACACTGGACCAAAGTGCACCTTAAGTCCTGACGCCTAACAGGAAGTTAGTGATAATTTATCAAGTGAGGTGACAGTTTGACCTGTGCATTGATGAATAATTATTACTGAAGTGTCAGAGGCAGCTTAAGGTGGACTCAGCTGTAAACTCTGATTTATTTCCCTCCCTGCTGGTATTTTGCAAAGAGGAGAATCTCTCAGTGCTTGTCCTTATATGGACAAGTCAAAGCTCACTCTGCACAGTGTGGCACCTTAGGTATGTACAAGTAACTTCCTGGTTTCAGAGCATATTCAAATGCACAGCTGGCATGCTCTAAGACACATTAACACTGAAAGCAGGTGAATCTGTCCCTGATAGAGTTAAACGCATCATAAAGAGGCTGCTATACGTTACTCAGTAACAAATGAATAAAGGCTGCTCTGACTTTGACATCAGCGGCCTAAGGTTCCCAATTATAAGCTCTGAGGAGAAAACTATCAGAGCCTTAACGCAGCACAGAACTTTAGTGGTGACAGAGGCGCTGCGTGGGGCCAGGAGGCTCAGCTTGCAGCACTGCGGTAACGAGAGAAAATCCCGCTACTTCACTGGATGCCAATTCAAACAGAGGCACGAACACAAACGGTTCAGACAATGAGGATGGGCGTTAGTGTTTGTTGTAGCGCGGTAAACATGCTTACTTGTTCCCTTGCTTTCCTCTCCAAAAGCATTTCCTTCTGTAATCTCTCGGCTCTCTCCTCAGCTCTGTCCGCCTGCTCTTGTAACGATTTGATCTTTCGTTTCACTGCCTCCAGCGACGTAGGTCCTGCCATCGTTTACTCGCACTACTACTAGCTGCTAATAAAACCAAACTAAAAGCTACTACGAGCTCCAGCACAATATCCGAGAAAATGACAAGGCGCAAGATGACGTCCGTGAGTGTGCTGAGGGCTGCAGGAGGCGAGCAGCAGAGAGCGCGCAAGGCTTTGTGGAAACGCACTCATTCGTCCAGGAAGTAGAACTAATGCTGACCGCAAACAGGTTTACTGCGCATGTTGGCGCACTGGTACTACGCCGTGGTTATATGAATAATCGGGCCTCGCAGCAATAAAATGACTAATTGGATTACTGGTACAATACTTCTTTAGAGTAAAGAACACACCCATTCACTAATCACCATCCTTAGTGAGGGCTAGAGGGACTACAGGGACCTCTGCTGGTCGGATATGGGCAGTACTGGCGTGGGATGTCAATTTTAGCTTTGTTGAATCTTGTAGTGTCAGCCATTTATTGTAGGCCCATCTTTATTTTATTTTTTGCTTCAGAAAAAAACTTTTAAGCTTTTAAAAACTGTAACCCATAATGAGGTAAGCTGTAACAATGAGTGGGATCATGTGTCACACTGGACTTTTCCAACAGTTTAAACAACACAACCAATGGCAATCCAAAAGCACCCATTGCCATCTGATTCAGAGATGAGAATCTTTAAAACAGAGTCATGTCGCTGCTTTGGTTCGAGATGAGCTGCTACTAAAAAGGCCCGTTTTGAAAAGAAGATCACTGTCGCCCCACACAAATAAAAACAATTCCGATTTGTACGATCAGGATCAGAAATATATTTTAATAGAAAACTACAATGTTGAGCTGTCTAGGAAGATACACCACTATGAAGACCCTCTATTCTTAAAGACAAGGACATCTGCTGGTCAGATGTGGGTACCTCCTTCGCGGTTCTACATTTTCTAACTAATGTAATAAAGTTACACAATGTAGAATATTAGTCTATATGCATTGATTATTTCTCCAAAAGAAATTTCATATATAATTATTAATAGAATATGAATAAATACAATACTGTTTTGTCTTGAAAGATAAAGAGTGTGACACATAAGTCCACCATAAAGACTTCTTGATGAAATCCAGTTACTCCTCAGATTCATCCTCTTTTTCCTAATTCCTTTGATTGGCTCCGAGCAAACATTCGCGCACATGACCTTGACCATCACTCTTAACACAACTGTCAGTCTTGGAAAAACATTTATGGGGTGACCTTTAAATGCCTACAGATAAATTCCTTGCATAGTTTCAGTCGGCTGTCATATGTAAGTTTATAGAAAAAAAAAGGAAAACGGTTAAAAAGTCATCAGGGCATTTTGGTGGGAACGTTTTTTTTTCTTCTTGTGGTAAGCCAAGTACGCAGCCTGCAGATGTGAGCTCTATCTTGACCATATAAAGCAGTGGGCTATATTTATCCAGCCTGCGTGTGCGTCTGGTAGCTTGTGAGGAGGCTGAGCGTGCGTCTACTCCTTATTACGCACGAAAGAAGACTCCTTCAGATTCTTTGGTTTATAATCACTGAATTGACTTCCTAAGTCATTAACGTATTTGAATGATTGGTTTCAGTTTGACAACATTTGGGCTTGTAAGGGACATTAACATATAAACAAACGTAATTTTTTAAAATCAAGTTTAATGAAGTAAATGAATGAAGATTTCTAGGATACAACACTCTAAGAATAGCTCAAGCTCTTGTGAGATGTTGAACTGCTGTCAGTGCTGGGGAAGGGAAGATAGGAAAAAGCGTGTGGCAGGACTTTGTGCGTGTCCCCCTGTGCTCTCTGATACTCACGTCGGTGGCTTTCTTCTCCGCCAGCTCAAGTTTCTCCTGGGCATCTTTGAGAGCCTCGGAGTACTTGTCCAGCTCATCCTCAGTTCCCTTTAACTTCTTCTGCAAAGCTACCAGATCGTCCTCGAGCTGAGGCGGCGGTGTTGTGTGGGTGAACAGAGGTGACCAGCGAGGAGCGGGAGAAGGGTGAGGTGCGGCGTGAGCGCACGCAAGGGCGCATGGATGCGGACAGACAGGACAGACGGGACAGGAGCAGGACAGGACAGAGGAACAGAGAGAGAAGGGGAAAGGAGAGGTTAGAGAGCATCATGCAGGTTGTGGGCAGATACCTTCGTGGCGACCTCCTCCGCGGTCAGCAGCTTCTCCTCCGCCGTTTGGAACTCCTCAAACACTTTGTCTCTTTCGTCCTCAGTTACGCGCAATTTCTTTTCCATTTCTCTTATTTCATCCTCTAACTACACATGCAATTAAAAACAGCATTAACATTATGAATCAAACAATCATGCAGTTTCATAAAAAGTTTGTAACTACCTATATGATTCCAGTTACAATTAAGACCATCATTAATAATATTTACGTCACATTGATTAATAATCACGTGGTTAATTAAGTCCAGAACTCAAAACTTGTTGGGTTAGACTTAATTGAATCCTTTCAGAATCATCCGTGCATTGAGTTAATCCGCTTTACTCTGGTGATCCATTTAAAGGGCTCCACAATAGAAGAAGAAGAGGCCGACCTGTTTGCTCCTGTCCTCCGCTGCTTTCTTGTCTGACTCGGCCTGCTCTGCTCTGTCCAAGGCGTTCTCCTTGTCGAGCTTGAGCATCTGCATCTTCTTCTTGATGGCGTCCATGGCTGCTTAGTGTGGAGTCACCGACCCAAAACCAGGTAAAACCAAAGGAAGAGAGTTCGGGAGAGGGGCTGGGGGCGTCTGTGCCGAACTGAACGCGAAGCTGGAGTGCGGGCTCTGCCTCGCTGTGCCCTGTCAAATATGAACTTTTGAAAAAAAGGGGGGCTGCTGCTGGATTCCTTTGGACATCCAATACTTTTTTGGAGTAGGCGTGTGTCGCTTTTGAGTGCGCGCTTTGCCATTCGCTGCGCGTAAAGTTTTGACGTTTGATACGCCTTTATTTGGGCTCTGAACGACAAGAGTGCAGCTCAACTGGCCCTGTTGATTTCTATATTACTCTAAAATCAATGACTCCACGCTCACAAGTGTTTCCATCTTTTGTGCTGCGATAGACCACAGCAGCTGAACTAACACTTGGAGTAGACATTTGTTGGTTCTCATCTCTGTTTGTGTTTGGTGGTTTGGTGCGTGCAGCTTCCACAGGAATGAGCACCAGTTTTTTTCTTTTTCTTTTTCTTTCTTTTCTTTCTTTCTTTCTTTTTTTTTTTTTTTTTTGGGAAAAGCCCCGATTGAGCCTTATAGGCACTGCCCTCAGTCTCTAGGGACAAGAGACGGGAGTGTGTTTACCTGATAATGTATCTCATATCCTTCCTGTAAACTGTTTATGTGGCATTTGACCGTGACAGGCGCTTCCAGACAGCAGGCCATATCTTATTTACAGCAGCTGAGATACACTTCTAGATCACCACAAACCAGAAACAAGACATAGGCCTACAGTTTTTCGACACAATCCATTCTTTAAACTAGAAGCACATCTCACAGGTTTAGTTAAAACAACACTATGAAACAGTATGAAATCCAGGTGGATGGTTCTTTGACACAAAACAAGGAAACTAACCCTTTTTAGTGACAAAGTCCATTGGTTTGACATTATACTGTGACTGTGAGGCGTGTTATAGTCTCATGAGGACACATATCAGACAAATCAACACAAATTTTAGTCTCCTTTAGTCTGTCAGTCAATATACAGTGGAAAAGCAGTGTTGCTTTAGGAGCAGTACATTTTCTCTGTGGTGGTGAGCTGTTCCACAAGGCATAGAAACTGAGAAACATGCTTCTATACCATGAATTGCATTTTTTCACATGCAATTATTTTTCAGATAAAAAAATATTAACCCTTATTCAACAGTGGTGGATTATGGCAACGATAACCTACTTTATTAAAGCCTTTCTGAACGATGTGTAAAAGGATATAGATGTTAACTCGTCACTGTAGATTTGATAATTTTCCACATTTGTTTACATGAAAGGGATGTCTTCAAGTGTGTAGTCCCTCAGTGTAAAAATGACAAAATATGTGTTATATGCAATAGTGAACTTGTTTTTTTGAGTTCTAAAGGCCAGAATGTGCCTTTGGGTGAGTTTTTTGTTACAACAACAAATCGAATTAGTTAAAAGGATTGCTCAGTATTTATAAATGTGGTCCTATAGATGCTGTAGGATAACTCATTTTTCTTTACAGTAGATACAACCAACAGAGACCACACCTCAATGTGCTGCTGCAAATGGGGCCGAAAATGGACTTTAAACATTTTCTAAACAAATGTTATGACTTCGCTATTTATTTCAATGTGTGTGAGGATATATTCACAAGCTATGTTGCTAAGAAAGGCCCATATTTAGTTTCAAACACAGGCCACGTTAAGGTGATTGTTCTGGGGAATGACAGGTTCTGTAGGTTTATAAATGAGGAACAGAAAAAAAATCAGTCATATGTCAAAATAAAGTCACATCAATCCCTTGACACATGTCACTGACTGTAGTTTTTGAAGATGTCGAAGCTTTTAGTGTGTAATCATTTATGACATCCAGAGCACAAAGCCTTTGTCATTGCTCCTAAAAATGATCTACTATAGTGAATAAATTACCTATCCTAAATTGTCTTACAGACCCCCTTTACCAAAATACTGGACTTAAGTGTAGAGTTAAAAGACTGCCGGCTGACAACTGAGGACCCTCCATGTGTCTTCACTCCACTCAAAGATCCTCAGGGATATTTTTAGGGCTGCCTTCTCTTTCATGCACCTGCCTTGGTCTGTAATAAGGATCTCAGACGGTGTGCCAAATCTCCAAGGTCTGACGGCATTAGATATGAGCCTTTAAATAATCCTCCTCTTGCTCTTGTTGTATCCACGACTGCAGACGGGCTCACTGTAAATCAGTGTAAGGGCCTTGTCATCAGACTGAACCTAAGCAGTACTAAGGAGTCATGTTTACCAATCATGTGTCAATGTTGGTATAGTGTGAGGTCTTTTCCATCGGAGAGAATGATCAGAGGGATTTTTGATGTTGTGCTCGTCACTGACTTCCAGGTAAGATAACACACAAAACACTCACTATGTCAAGGAGAGTGGATTATATCAGCCCCCATGCCATTCCTCCAGGAACTGTACACCTCCAGAACCAAGAAGAGGGCAGCATCAGAGACTCCACTCAGTCCTGACATGGCCTGTTTAAACTTCTGATCTTGGGCAGGTGGTTCAGAACCAATATGCACCATGTTTTTTCCCAAGTTCAATTACTACATTTCCATTCATTAATCAAATGGAGAATGGAGTTCATATATACATATTAAACAATCGGAGAACTTGGCTCTCCCTAGAACAGGCTTCCTAAATATATTATGGACCACATGTTCAGACACTCAAAAGTATTTACAATCAAACTATTCCTGGCCATTTACAGCACAACATGGTTTAGTCTCTGGGAGTATATGCTGATGACTATCTACTGTTGGGAGTAAACTATAAGCAGGGTCTTTGACAGGGATGTCAAACTCAAAGTGGTGAGGGGATGGTAATTAAGAATCCTTTCAGGGGCCAAAGATTGTGACACGTAGCTTTTATTAAGTTTTACAGTGTTTATTGTCTAAGAGTTCCCCTTCATTTCAGTCTTTATTACATCAGTTTGTTTTTAACATTAATGTCCTCCATTTATACCTAATTTTTAGGCATCATTTTGCCAATTCACCTCAATTTGTGCCACTTTGGCCTAATTTTAAGCCCCATTTTGGTCTCTTTAAAATGGTTCCCCCTGTTGAATGGTTTTTGAGGTGGCATTTTTATTTGTTACATATCTTTAGAATAAATCACATATCTGGTGTATTGGAGGGCCAAATTAAACATTGACAAGGGCCGAATTTGGCCTTGAGTTTGACATGAACGTGATCTAACATAATGACATTTTCCAAATATTGAACTTTCCTTTTGAGACACTAAGTAATAAACTGTAGTCTCCAATAGTCTTATCATCAAGTATGATCTCTTCTGTCTTCCTTACATTAACATTGATGCTGTGAGTTTCAGAGTGGTACCCTGTTGTGTCCAGGCCAAGTATCGCTGTCGCCAGAAAATTTAAGCTATAATAAAATGTTTTGACAATGTGAAGACTGGCAGTTTTTTAAATTATTATTTTTATTTTATTATTTTAGATCCCACTACAATATCTCTTGGGAAAATAGAGTTTAAAACTCAATAGAACAAGGTCCATCACTAACTGTTCCTACAGCTGCCAAGAGAGGACAAACTTAGCACTGGTTCATCTTTCCTTTTCCTTTCTGTTTCCATGCTCTAAACTAAATGATTTTGTAAAGTGAAAATTACTTTCAGACAGACAGAGTAGAAATTACTTTTATATATTTATAGACAATGGTATGTTCCTGCAGGGCTAGCATAGATGTTCACATGCTCTAAAAAGAAGGACAGTGATGTGTTGAATTACACTCTGCACCTTTACCACCAGATCTGACTAAAAACTAAGCCTCTCTTAAGAGTCAGTATGAATGGAAAGTAATAAAGTGTTGTTGTTGTTGGTGCTGCTATGTCCATTACACTGACTATCAGTCTTTACCAGAGTGAACCCTTAGCACTTAAAGTGCAGAACTGCTGCTGCTGAACTGTAATATGATCTTAATTATGTTTCAGGGCATTTTAACTTAACACACTCTGGGGAGCTTTGTGCTAGAGGTTGGATTTACTGTGGCATTCAAAGAATTAAAATAAGCTCAATTACAATGTTTTGTTTAACACACTGTCATTGTAAAAATAGCCCAAGGTTCAATACTCAGCCTTTGAGTCGGAGATGCAAATCTCTGCCTATGTCCTGTTTAAGCCACTGCATTAAAACTCATTTGTTGATGGAAAATTTGAGGTTATGCAGACTAAGTGCACATTATGGAGCAACTAAATAAAACTTAAACTCAGCGTCTCTTTAATTTTACTAAACATTTAAGTCTGCAGAAGCTGTTCAATGTCCAGCACACTTCAAGGCTTTGGGAGTTTTCTGAAGTCCTGTTGTGTCCAAGAGCAGATTCTTTTTCACAGCCGCTGGAGTGAAAAAAAGTCTCCAAACATATAATTTAGTGCTCTTAGGAAAAAATTCTGCTGCTCAAGCCCTCATATCCTCAAATGAGAGACGCATGAAAAACACCAAAGGCTACATGATACTTTTAAATATCACATATTGGGCTTTTGTGATAAAGGAATTTATTCTAATACAATAAATGTATAGCAATTATCATTCATTATATCAACGAAGCTCATCTATACCATATTGCAGTGATTCACTTTCTGAAGAGGTGTTGCAAAGGGACAGGCAACGAGGCAACTACCATGAATCATATGTTTTAGTTTGTGTTGGAACATAATCAGCCGAGCCTTGTGGGTGGAGACCTGACCATCAGGCGCCTGCATACGAGCCCCAACCCCAGTCCTGGCTCCAGGTTAGGGCTACGTCACAGTCCTTGGTCTGACCTGTCACCTAGGTCCCTCAACTACTTTGTGTTGAGGGACTGACCAGGGGCATTAAGCTCCCTCAACATAGCTCCAGGGATCATTGATGTACTCGAAACCTCTCATCCACGGTAAAGTGGTAGATCATGGATGGAAAAGTCAGAAAAGGATAGCACCACCTCCAGATTAGGGGAGAGTTTCTGCCACTGGGGTGTTCTTCCAGGGTCTTGTTCATGAATGAGTCAAGGATGAAACGGGAGTTGTGTAGTCTGTTGTGCCCTTTATATGGCCCTAACATGTGGGTCATGACTGAAAGGGATGTCTATTTATAACAACTAATAGTATTGTGAGTTTTAGAGAGTAGACAAATCATCAACAAATCTTCAATGACAGTGATGATCATTGTCATTGAAGATCACTGCATTAATTAACGCGTGAGGCCCATAGTGACAGCCGCCTGAGTAGACTGGACGTCCAGCTCTCCACTCAAACCGCTGAGCGTATTGGGCATCAGAGATAGAGAGATGAAGTGTCTATCATGGCACAAGTGTTAAACCATTAGACCCTCTCAGAGCTCAGGTAAATCTGCTCCACACATTCTGTTTGAGAGCAAAGGATTAGCTTTTAGTGTTTATTCTTTGTAATAAGACTCACATGATGATCCTTTGACATTTGTTTTGCTTGTTTAATAAATTTTTAGCAATTGACACAAAGGAGTAAAAGGGCATTAGGGGCAGCTTTAAATTGATGGTACAGAGTTAAACTGTAAGGAGCAGAGTCCTGGCAGGCTTCTTGTCAAATGCCATCTGAAAATTTCTGCAGACATCGCATAAATATATATAGAGAGCGCTTGGGATCTTTTAGACATTACTCCTGGGATTTGATTTCTCCATGCAGGGGGCAAAATCATTCAGCATAGCAAAAAGCGAGAAGGGGGTAGGGGCAGCTGGAAGCCAAGACGTAATCCAAGTCTGGTCCGTACCCTGGTGTGGCCCAGGTTCTTCGCAGTAATGTTCCACTGACATATACCAGCAGTCTTCACACACTTCGATGGTATATCTGTGCGTGCAAGACGACACCCAAGACCAACCAGGCTTGGGGGCAGCCATAGTATTTTACATGACAGATAGACGCAATGAGGCCATGACACTTTGACACATGTCGTTCGGTGCGGTGCTAAAGCTGTCGTGAAGGCTGTAAATCATCCAGTTCTTTATGGTGGGAAAGACATTTTAACTTTCTGTTTGTTTAGTAGTGGACTGGGAGTACAGTGCACTACAGAATGGTCAAAATGTATAATCTTAATCAGAGCAGTGCTTCATAATTTGAGGAGAGAAATTCCTGGGGCATGAAGGTCAAATATTTCAGCTGCAGGTGCTCCATTGAAGAGGGGAATCGTTAGTTCTCTGCCAAGTTTTTGGTCCAGCACAAGTAGAGGCTGTTAAATGAAAGGATCTGTCATCTCCCAGACTGTAAATAACTGTAATAAATCATTTACAGGCTGGGAATGGACCGCAAAGTTCAAGACGTTTTTGAAGTTCATATTTTGTTGTATGCAATGAATTTCAATTACTTTGTTGTTTGAAAGAGTTAAACAGCATATTGTACTGTTACATTTGACAGACCAGTTTTTACAAGATGAAAAGTAATGACTTAAGTGGTTACTTTGAAGGTCATTGTCACTGGATATTTACTTAAAGAGATATTTTAAGTATAGCCTCAGGAGTTTATAATATCTTCTATGAGAAGTTCTCTCCAGGCAGCTATTATTTATCCAGGGAAGAAAAAACAAGCCTGGCCTTGTAGTAAAAATATCAAACAGAGCTTCTAGCGCTGCAAACCCGACTGTGGCTGCAGTCAGAATGGAGGCATATTTGTGGCCTCCGCAGGGCTCCTCCCTGACAGTTTGTTTGTGTTCGCCGTTAAATATGAGGACACACTGAACGGCAAGAATGTCAGCCGTATCTGATGCTGCTCACTCAGCTTCAACTGAATCAGGGGGGCGTGCAGGCAGTGGAGGGGAACTGTCACGACTCATTTCAGACTCATGTGGGACGCCATGTTAGAGACTCTCTGTGGAAAATCCAATCTGGAGAAGTGGCATACTGACAAGTCTGTCTGACTATATGTCTTCAGCATCAGGATGCTGTGATGCCTGGAAACAAGTTATTTTATAAAAACTGCTGTTTTATACACTACTTGTACGTGTAAGTTAAAGTGCTTAGTGTGGACTATGCTTTAATAAAGTGAGTGAGCACATTGCTTCAAAGCTGTACTCTTTCCGCCAGTCGTCTCTCCCTCCATCAGAAGCAGAAGCAGAACCCTCAGAAGACCTTTAACTTGAATCAAACACATGACTATTTTAGGTCAATGGCAGTGTTCCTCCAACATCCTGCCTCCATAACTTATCTGCTGTTTTCATGACTCTAGTAAACAGTGTCTGTGGAGATGGCTTACTGTAAGAGCTTTTAGAACAAGGCACTGGTTATTGTCTTTGAGAGGAGAAAGGTTCTCTTAATTATGTCATGTTTGACACCGGATATTTTACTGTTACAACTCTGTCTGACTTGACAAATATGATAAATCTGATAATCTGAAGGATCACATTGCTACAAAGACCCTGGAGTCTTATGTAACACAATAGCAGAGGGTGTCCCCTCCATCTGAACAGCTCATGAATGGATTGTACTTTGAAGTGTGGCATCTGAGGTAGTCACCTCTGGAGTTTCCACTGTCTGCTGAGTGACATTATTTTGTGTCCATTTATCCTGTGACTCCACTACTCTTTTAGCTATCATGTAAGCAACAGTATTTCTCCGTCAGCAGTGACAGCGGGCTATATTGAGACTGCACTGAGACTCAAACCCTGGTGGCTAATTTTGGACAACTCCACAAGTAACATCAGGAGTATGTATTAAACAATATCACCTGACACAAACTCAGGCAGCGTGAGGCTTTCTCTGTGTTTCTTTTGATTTTTTAGGTGTCATGCTAAAGTCTGAATAGTGTTGAGAATGAGCTGTGGAACAGGAGAAAGCATCTGTCTGCAGTGCTCTGCCAAACGGACCTGATGTGCAGCATCTCCCAGGATTTAAGCTGTCTCCAGTAAAATGAAAATCTCACCCAAACTGCTCAGTCTTAATAAGGAAACTTTGCTCGACACTGGTTAGATGACAGGCCACATTTCTGCACAGGAAACTGTACTTCTCACATGAGTCTGACTGCAGCCTCCTTACTCTGCTGTAGCTGTATAAACACTCTTTGGCTAAGTGCTGAGCAGATTTTTCTTCAAGAGAGGATTTATTGGGGAACACACAAAACCATTAATCAGTGTGATTTTCTGCACATTCACTTTTCTCTGAAGGACATCTAGCCTATTTGAATGTGTTCAGTCTGCTGATTGTGAGGTAACACACATATTTGCCCTTTACACCAGATCACAGCCAACAAAAGGTTAAGAAGAAGGCATCTGGACATACTTTTTGAAAGAAAAAGATATGCCCTTATCGAAGAAACTTAGTCAAGCTCTTGGATGCTTGCCCATCCTTCTGATTCAGTTAAATTCAACTTTATCAAACTCAATTGTTGTCAACTCAACTCTTCAAAGAAATGAAAAAGCATAATTGATTCAGACTTCATCTTCCATAGACTGATTGTATATTGTCTTGTAGAACATGAAGAGGGAATTCTTGTGGCATACTGTCCTGCAGCTCTCTGATCTCAAACATCCACTGGGTGCTCTCTTTTGTTCAAAACGTATCAGTGTGAATAAAAAACATTTAAGTCACAGATGAGTCCAGAATGTTGTTGTTTAACCAGGACTCAGTGAAAAGCCAAATGCTGCACAAGGATAGGATAGGAATTGTTGTTTTTAGAAGAGCCTCTAGTTCATCAATCTTATTTGTGAAGGAGTTCAAATTTCCCATTAAAATCCTTTGCAAAGACAGCTTGCACTGCCTTTTCCTGTTCCACCCTGCTCACCAGCTCTGCAGCCTCTGTTTCTCTTATGAGTTTCTGAAACCAGATGACCTACACCATAGACACCTTCTCCTTGTAGATCTGGTAGATTTTTTCATGTGTGTAAAATCCTGGTTGAAGTATCCATTAAGAATAGTATGAAACAAATAAGACAAAAAATGATCAAAATTGATGACTGAGAATCTCCACAGACACAAACAGCACAATTAGCCATGTCTTTTTATTAAAACTGGACATTTAAGACCGATTGAAGTGCTTTATATGTAGGAAAATCAATTTGATTTAACAGTAAATTGACCAAATAAAACAATTACAAGATGAAATAAGGAAAAATAAGGGAAGAATGCAGAATGGTACAATTCAAGAGTTAAATAAGTATGGGTTAAAAGATCAGTAATGTATTTTGTTGCTTTGAAAACAAACTATAAAATCATAAAATCAATCCTTTATTTGACTGGCAGCCAGAGAAATTGAGCTAAAATAGGAGTAATCTACTATTTACCAAGAGTAGAGTAAGTATCAGTAAGTCCATTCATACCAAAAGTCTACATTGTCATTTCAGATCCTAAAGCCTCTGGGCAGGACTTAACCCCACAACACCTGCTGGAAGGCTATTTATTCTTCATTTGGAGCCTGCAGACAGTTGTTTCCTGAGTGAATCTGCATAACTGACTGGGATAACCTTTTGGATAAAGGTTTGGGTTTAAGAACGCAAGTGCTGCAGATCTGTGGTATCCTCAGTGCGCCAATGCCATTGTGAACACAGCCACTGAAAAACATGAATGCGTCTTTATCATATTTGGCCACTGATGCATCTCAGTAGGGTTTTACCGAATGATTTCTTTATTCTTGGGCATTTGTGTGACCTCCGTTCCTTGGCCTGCTTATTTGAGTTTTGATGAGTTATTGTCAATATGTGGAGCATTTGCTGAAAAAGTCATTTCCCCAAGTGATGCCTTGACTTTGAGAATTGAATACTTCAGCCTAACTATGTAAACCAAGTTAATGCTGTTATTTTCTCACCTTGATGGGGAGTCAAAACCAGTTACATTCCACATTAAACCACTTAAGACCTGTCCAAACCCAGTAATAATCAGATTAAATCCATTTTAAACTGGTTTTAAAGTCTGAAGTAAACCACTTAAAGCCCACCCAAGTCTGCTGTTTAAATGTGTTAAAAACCTTTAAAGTGTATAGTTATGAATAATTACATTTTTTATATATATATCTCAATATCACAACAGCTGTTCCCTTGGGCTTAAGAGACTGACCACCACCACCACCTGTCTTTAAAGAGGCTTAAAACTGATGGGTTTTAAGTGGTTTAAAACTATGGCTGGTTTTGAATTACTTTATTGACTTCAGCCATTTCTAAATGCATTCCACCTGGCTATAACTGGATTTTAATTCTGTTTCAGGTACTTTAAAAGAAAATAAGTAAACACAATAAGACACACAAACATAAACAATACACCTGAATCCTCAATCTGGGACTACACTTGAACATGAATGGGATTATTCATATTTGTTGTCACAGACCCACAATGATTTCCTTTAGATTCAAAGAACTTAGTCTGCAAGGCCAATAAAATACAAAGGGGAACTTCTATATAACCAAAGAAGTTGAGCATCCTTCTCTCTGGTCATTGTTTGTCTTCTTCGAGCCAGAGGAAGGAACGGAACAGTGGCTCAGCTGCAAGTACATACCATGAAGTTTTATAGCCTTGTGGAATGGAAAGAAATATCAACGACGTCTTCTCTGGACCTCACAAAAAGCCCCCACATCTCAGCCCTGCGCTCACAGCACGCTGCAGAGCCCATATATGGACACATGTATGGAAGATTCTCCCTCTACGAAGGCAAACAAAAGTCCTGCCTGTGACACGAGGGGCACATGACAAATATTTAAAGAGGGGTATCAACAAGATGCCTGTCAGCTGTAAATGAGAAAAACAGGAGGAGTCAGCAGCAATAATAAGGCTAAAGAGATGAAAATGGATAAGTACAACACAGCACTGCAACAAGGGCTTTATCAACATGAGCTTGACCCAATGTTCTTTGTGGATTCAAATGATAAATAATGAAGTTTAGTTATTTCATGGATACTTTAAACTGTTTTTATAACTACATCAGGAGTTGGTGTTTCCATATTAACTCTTTTCAAGCGCTTATTGGCTGTATATAATAATAATAATGCCTTAAAGAAGCCCACACATCTTAAAGACACTTTCAAATGGACTGCTAGAATTTTTGTTCCAAAAGGCTCAGTGGCATGCTGTGGACCCAACCCAAAACCAAAATCTTTCCCTTGAATTGAAAGACCAGTGCAACATTTGTCTGTCAGGAAGTTTTGTGTTTAAAGAGTGTATTAGGAAGCCAACAAATGGCTCACAAAAAATCATCTGTCAGTAACTGGCTCTTTTACCTCATAAAAACAGTCATTTAACATAAATTTGGAACTTAAAACACACACACAAAAAAGGGTGGGTCTGGGGGGCGCGAGGGGCCGTTTAAAAGAGAAAGTCGATGCAAAAGCTCTTGTTGTACAGGTGTTGAGATGGACACAGGTTGGGTACACATATACACATTTGGCCTGTGTGTTAGTATACTGTGAGAGTATGGCCTTAAAATCTCAGAAGTCAATCCCTTTGAAGTAAAACAAGCTCCCAGGCCAGTTCTTTGTTGTGGACTGCAGGTCAGAGTTAAAACATGGAGACCCACTGACATTTAGTCAAATAAAAGGCTAACATGTTATTTTATATTATTATTTAGAGAACTCGAGCACGGTACAAAGCCTTAACTCAATAGTGGACATGCAGAGGTGATTAGACACGGTACAGACTGCAGCCACAGAAAAACTAGTTGAACTTTATGAGCTGAGGTGCCATTTTGATTGGATGACGATGAACAGTTGTTTTGTGCATGATTTCCAGAGTGTTTACATTGGAAAGGGTTTAAAACACATGCTAACATTTACTCTTGTGTTTAAAGGCTAAGGATTCATTCCAAACACCTTAATATAAAGCATTACTGACCCAAAATGCAGGTTTGAAATATGCACTGCTTTGAGGGACATTGAAACTATATTCATGGCATCTGTCTAAGAGGTTGAGAAGGTTAATGCTACAGTATAAACTTAAACCTAATGCACCAACCAACTAACTAACTAACCAACTGTGTGCTGAAAACAGATGTGTTAACTGAAGTAAGAAGTGGATTTGAGATCCCTTTATGTTTTATGGCATGTAAGTAGACCACATCCCTGCTTAACATCATTCATCACTTCATCAAGGTTCTGAAAGCTTCATGCAAATACCAGAATTAGCCATTAAAACCAAACAAAAAACAAACAAACCAAAAAACCCCAAAAAACAAACAAAACAGTTTTGGCGCACGGACCGGAAGGAACACTTTCTCACAAGTGCACATAGATGGGCACTCCCTGTTAAGCACATGGCTTTAGTTTCCCGTCTGCGCTGTGTGGCCCACAAGACCAAAACAGTAGAACTGCCAAATATGGAGTTCATTAGGACCCTTTTAGTGCTGGCCACCATTGCAAATCCTTCACAGACTCAGGCTTTATTTACAAAAAGATGAGCTGAATGACAGTTTGGTTCTATTTGAAAGTGATGCAGAATGACACGATCAAAATGTGGGACTCAACTAACACTGTGGAGACAAAAAAGCTACTAAAATCCTGAACATTCTTGACTGAAATATCTCTGAAGGGATCACTGCATACTTTAACGTCTGGACTGTGAAACGAGAGGGGGAAAAAAAGCACATCCACTATATCCATATTTGGTCTGGCTAAGATTACCAGTCCTTTCATTAGAGCTTTTTTTCTCTGAACAGTGACTGACCTCTGTCTGAGCTGTGCAGAATAACAGTGACATCTGCTGGTAATAATCTTGACTCACGTCTTTCTCTGAGCCACTTGTGTTTATCAATAACGACCAAGCATTCTTCAGCATTCTGGTTTCATGTTTTATTTTTTGGTGAATACAAAAAATACCTTTGTGACCAGATAAATATCATACATACATCATCAAGTCATCAAATGTAAGCCGTGTCAAAGAAAGCACAACACCTAGAGCTAGTAACTTTCTACTTCAGACAAACCAGTTAAACAATATATCTTAGGGTAAGTCTCACATGTATTCATCAAAACATTTAATAGTAGCCTATTTGATGATGATGGAAAATGTAGCTAGGCGACATTTTTGAGGGACCCAAACAATCCAACACAAATTGCCACATGCTTAACATATTCTATTGTTAGTTTTCCAGTGTAATTTCCTTATATGACATAATATTGTAGGCAGATGGGCCACCAGCCGGTTAAATATGGCAAAGGACTTGGTGACACTATATTAAGACCTGGCTGGGGTTAGACTGGCCACAAGGCTCAGACTCCCCCAGCAGTTCTCAGTGCAGACTCAGGTAAGGCACTAGTACATAATGGAGCCTACACACTCAAATGAGCAGATATATAATGTAATATGATCATTCAAATATCCAGTATATGGCAGGTTATACGACTAACAAACATGTGATTGTGTTTACAGAATAAGAGCATTTCCTTCCGACTTCATATAAGATGGAAGGTCCTATATTAATTTTAATGGAAGCCTTATATAGAATTGCCTTCTTCAGTGCCTGAGGTTATGAAAAACATCAGTCCAGTTATGCACGACAAATCTCAACAACATCAAGGGACTCCATATTAACGTGATATACTCTTCAGTGTATTTCATTTTGTAGTAAGTAGAAATGACTTAACCTTTACTTAACATTGACTGGTGGTATAAAATAAATGTGTGTCTCTATATACAGTCCACTGGGCGTACAAACAACATGTGTCAGTGTTCATCAGCGCAGATACAAAATGGAACACAAGAGGAAACAGAGAACATAAATAGATTTTCCTTTCACAACAGGGTATATGTTAGGGTTTAAAAGCGCAGACAAGGACAAGCAGCATGACGTGTTTGGTCACATATTCAGAACAACACAGACTTTAACAGCTGTCCACTCTAAGAATTGCTAAAATATTTCACGGATAAATATCTAAGTAGCTAGTGTTCGCCAATGGTTTAATAATCTAGTCTTTGTCATTTCCTCTGATCAGAACTCAGAACTGTTGGTGTCAAGCTCAACTTAATCAAAATGATTTTGAATAAAATTTGATAGAGTGCCATTCATTTCACATTTCATTAGTAATGTACAAGTGCCTTCTGCTCTACTCTATTGGTTAGTAGCTTTATTGATATGTATAGATGCATGCAACCCAGTCCTAAAAGATGCATCCCCCTTCTGCCTTATTCATTAACTCCTATTTTACATACAAGTTATGAACCTTCTGTTCTGCTAAACTGCAGAAATAACACACATTTGTATTTGCTTTATTTCCTATAGGACATTCAAGAATTATAAATGATGTCTGCATTCGTAACACTTCAGCTCATGATTGTAACAGTCAGTAATGCTCACGATGCACACAAAGCAATGATACATCTCAACTTGTTTATAATGACAAAAGTAACAGCTTTCTCCGTAATAAATTCCGGACATCAATGTTGATCACTGACAAGTACACGCGCCACACACACACCCACACACACACACTGTAAACACAGACTCACATGAACACACTGGAGCAGAGCACAGGCACTTGCTGTTCTCACCAAAGGCCTGTTTCAAGTGCTGTAAGTTCCTCAGATATAGGAGGCTAAAGCCAGTAGCACATTGGCACACTGTCCATGAGTCTCATCAGCAAAGCACATGTCCAACACGCTCGCACAATCACCCCTCGTCCTCCCGCAGTTCACTGGGAAGGAACTTGTACTGCTGCTGGCGGATTTGTGCCAGCTTCTTTCGTGCTTCTTCCAACTCACGCTCCTTCCTCAGCATCTCCTCTTGCGCTGCGATGATCTGAGTAGAACAAGAACAGTACAAGTGTCGTACACTCTTTAAAGACCAGTTACTGTGGGTCACTTCATGAGAAAAAAAATCACTGTGTTACCTTGTTATGCCAAGAATGAACATGACACAAATACAGTAGATATGTGTGTCTATTCAGGACACTCTTTTTATAATATACCTACCTGGCTCAAGACACAAGGTATAGACAAAAATACTGTGATTTGTGTGAATAATGCTTTCAGCACCAAGCTGTGGTCACATGATCATGCAGAAATAACACACATTTGTATTTGCTTTATTTCCTATAGGACATTCAAGAATTATAAATGATGTCTGCATTCGTAACACTTCAGTCTTAACTAGACAATTTCTAAACAAATGCACAAAGCACATGCAAAAAGTGTTGGTACCACTTAAAGGCCTTTTTTCAAGGTTTATATAAGGTTATAACTAGGCCACTAAAAAAATAATAATTTTGGTGGTTTATAATCAGTGCATTACTAATAAGCTTTTATAATACAAGAAATGACCAGTGGCAGTCAACTTTAAGAAATAAGGCTGAACAGGAAAGGGCTTCAAAACTGTGGTCCCTTAAGTCTGGTAAACTGTAGGTGAGATGAAATTACACTATTTAACTTTTTACCAGATAAAAGAAAATCATTATCAAAATCATTATAATATGCAGAGGTAATTTTGATTCTTCCTTGAATAACCCCTCTGTCACAGACAGTGGACCCAGCTCATTATTCTCTTCATGACGGGGCATGCTAACTTCTCATGGGAACACATATCTCATCTGATTAACACTACTTTCAATACTTAATAAACTCCAAAATATTGAGAGAGGCGTAACAACTTCATAAGAGTTTGCAGCAAAGCCCTTGAAAAGTAGAGGTAAACTTGTTAATGTTTCCTTACTTGCGCTATTCCCCCGACAAATTTGGTCTTCACCACCACACTGTCATCCTCAGTTTTATCAAAAGCAGCTTTTTGCGCCGCCTTCACCAGGTTGTCTGAAGCTCTCTTTACTGCATTACCAGCAGCCTTTAAACACAAAATATTACAGTTAGCATGTGCGCAATCACCTGGGGAAAAAAGGTTTATGTTTCCATCATGCTGGTTTTACCTGTAGTCTTTTGACAGCCTCCGACTCTTGGTCAGCTTTGACTTTACAGGCCACTAGGAGCTGAGCTGTAGAGGCGGCCACTTGTTTGGCTGAACAGATGAGCTTCTCTTCACTGGCGTGGCCCTGTACTGAAGCATTCGCTGCTTCACACAAGTTACTGGTGGCAGCGGCAACCATACGAGCCTACACAAAAATATATTCATAGGTTATTACCCAAGCATAATTTAATGTTGAGTACTAATACTATAATGCAATATCCATCATAACTTACAGCGGATATGAGCCCCTGGGACCACTGACCATCGTCCACGGCATTAGCTAGGTTGGATCCCACCTGAGAAAGACAAGAAAAATCAATCAATCTATCAATCTATCAATCAATCAATCAATCAATCAATCAATCACTATCTATCTATCTATCTATCTATCTATCTATCTATCTATCTATCTATCTATCTATCTATCTATCTATCTATCTATCTCTATATAAAAAAACACCATTGGGCTGATATGTATGTGTTTGCACTGACTGACCTTGCCTTGTGCCACCAATTCCCTCTGAGCTGCTGAGGCTGACTTCACAAGAGCACTGGTTGCTGCAGCGATGGACTTAGCTGCTTCTAAGATCTGTTCCTCAAAATCCAAAGTCTCATCTGCTTGCTGTAAATAAAATCAGACACCGAGTTAGATTTTAAAAATTACATCAAAGAGAATTACAAACAAAATGAGAAAAATTTGTATTTATTACTTCCAGTGCTAAGCTGTCTACAAAGCCTTCCAAAAGTAGTTTGGTACCACTTTGCAGTAAGGGGCCCTTAACAAATAAATTAATGATCCAAGGGTCATTAATAAGAAATTAATAGTCTGTGAGTCTGATGAACATATCCATAAAAAGATAAATGACCATTAGCTTTTCCAGTGACCAGCTGCCAAATAGTGAGCCCACATTAGAAATTGAAGTGACCTACGAGACACTGGATAGTTAAGTATGGGTTTGCTAATTAGCTAGCACCCTTTTTCTTTTTATAATGTGTTAAAAGAGCTTATGAATGCATCACAAACCATTAACAACTCTAAAATTACATTTAGAAATCTGTTATAAGGCCTGCCGGGGCAAACTGGTACAAAAAGTTTGTACTTTTAAGATAATAACTGATTTCTTTTCTCACATATGCTATTTTATAGCTTGCTTCAGAAGTGCTTCATTCAATGACAAAAACCCCCAAAACAAAACAAAACAAAAAAACATGCAGAAACATACATAAAGTTAATTAAGTAGTCTTTAAACTTTCTATATATGAATGAATATGAGATGTTGATACGTATGATTACTTTTTGGTTTTATTAAAATAAAATATACTCATTATCTTTAAAAATATGCTGAATATGGTGTTAAAGCGTTAAAGGCAACCTTTTTAGATTTTTTTTGCTTTTGTCTATATTACAATTTAAAATTTGCAAATAGTTGTAACACTGTGTAAAATGTAAATAAAACATAAATGTGGAACAATTTCAGAAAAAGTTAAAATTGCAAAGATTAATCACTCTATCTGCAGAACATAATATCATCACAAAAGATTCAGGGAATCTGAAGACGTCAGTGTTGGATGCCTGTGATCTTGGCACTGCATTAAAAACAGGCCTGATTCTTTTCTGGAAATCACTGCATGGATCAGGAACACTTCCAGAAATCAGAGTTCAGTGTGGTCCACAAATAAGAGTTGTATTAAGCAAAGAAGAAGCCACATGTGTTAAAATTGCAGACTAAAGAGCCCAGGAACCATCAGCTTGTTATCAGCCACAGCGCAAAAGCCTCATCTCTAATGGTCTGGGGCTGCATTAGAGCCTGTGGAGTGGGCAGCTTACATCTGGAAAGGCTCCACCAGTTTGAAAGTATAGAGAGGTTTTAGAATAACATATGCGCCATCTAAATGGAAGGCCTTGCATATTTCAAGGATACTGCATCCACAACTGCATGGCTTACAGACTGTTGTTAGAAGAAGACAGGATGCTAAACATGATCGACATGGCCCTGTCCCAACTATTTGATGTGTTGCTGCTATCAAATTTAAAATGAGCTCATATTTTTCATGAAATGGCAAAATGTCTTGGAAATGGCAAACTGCTTTTATTTATATTTTACAGTGTCACAACCTTTTTAGAATTAGGTTTGTAGTTGTCAGACAGGAAACACACAGAGAGAGGGGATGACAGAGAATCATGCTGTGCACGCTCCACCAGGCGAGCTACTGAGGGACCCAGAGGCTATATTTTTTATAGACAACACAGAGAGGATAAATATAACATCCCAGTGTCCAGAGCTACACAAGAGTAAAATGGAGATCACAATGAGCTCAGTCAGTGTGAACAAACAGCCATCTCTGCCGGAGTGGTCCGCAACATGTGACCCACCACAGACCGCCAACAACACATAAGGCACAGGAGGCTGGAGACAGGGCGGGACACTGTAGGAATATGTTTGATATATAGTTGGACAGAATAACAACCTAATATATCAAACATATCAGACAGAGCCCTGCAGAGAAGGCATCCAGGTCTACAATGGCTTATAGAGGAGAGGGGAAGAGAGGAGAGGGGGGCAGGAGGGGCATGCAGAGGGCAGGACACACCCCTCCCCTCTGGACGGGACAGAAGGGGGGGCAACGGAGCAGAAAGGACAGGGAAGAAAAAGGAAGACGAGAAAACAAGAAAAGGAGTCCCTGCTGATAGTGAAGGCAAATATGTTTTATATTAAAGCATCTACTGTAAATAACTGGAGCTCCAAGCACAAGGGTAAATATGGAATTTATTAACCCTGGTAAATGTATATGCTAAGAGAGTTATTTGTGCACTAAAATAGATTTCATTTTTTTCTCTGTATAATAAATCAAATAAACTGCTGCAAAATCCCCTGCTGTTAATTTTTTCAAATATTTCACTTGGTTGCACAATGCCAAGGTTAAAAAAACTAATTCATGCACAAAACAAAAGACAGTGCCCTTACTCGAAAAAACATCATTGCTTGCTTATTGCTTCCACACAGGCACAGTATTAGATCACTAGAGGGAGACAGTGGCTTCTGAAAAAGAAAAGCCTTTACTCACTAATCCCCTTTTCATGAAAACAAAAGTCTGCATATAAGCAGTCTATAAATTTGGAATTAAAGTATAAGACAGAGGAATATATACTTTATTAAAAGGTGAGTAACTTATGTAACTTGCAATCCCTAGCAGACATGTTTGCTCACTCTACCTGCTATCAGTCTATGGCATATTACATACATTAAGTTTTTTTGCATTTATGTCTATATCTTTTACTTCTATTTTTATTGTTTGTGTATTCTTTTCTGTGTGTTCCTTGGTGTTTGATCACATTACAGTGACTACAGGCACAATAGAATGAGCACTGGGACCCAACTATCCAGTCTCCAGGGACAGATAAACAAACACAGTCATGCACATTAATACACAAAACAGACGACTTGGGATTGCACATAGAACACACAAAATCATTTCAGTTTCTAAAAGCACCATTAGGAGACCTCCTATCTGTTTTCCCTGCATGGTAAAACAGGTTTGTTTTTCAAAGAGCCCTGGGGAGATGATGAAAAAGCTGCCCTCAGTTTACTTCAAAAATGAGGAAGACTGCGATGAAACAAAGGAAATCAGTTCAATAAGACAGAGGCCCTCTCGTTTGGAAGAGGTCACCATGGTTCTTCCCGAATTTGAACTTGCTCCAACATAAGCTTCAGGACGCAGCAGTAGAACTGTGTCTCCTGGCAACCGAAACTCCAAATAATGTCCAAAAGTGCCTTTGATGAAAGTTCTACAAGCGTTTATATGTTGCCTCACTGGACCAGCTGTCTGACCTCATACAGTTAGTGCAAAGAAAGACATGTTTTCCCCTTTAAGGACGTTGAGCAAGCAGTTCAGTCACTAAAAAAGATGAGTCCACTTCAAAGTCAGTGTCACCTTTTTCTCCTCCTTGGCCCACATTGTCTGTGTACTGATTAATGTTGAGGGCTGTGTGTGGATTGTGTGGGTGCAGAGGCCTGAGAGGGCACTTATACCTTGGGCTTTGCTCTGGGTTTCAGCTGCTCCAGTTTCTTGGCTGCGGCTTCAATGGATGCTGCTGCTCCTAAAAGCTCCGTCTCGGCAATGACTGTGGGGTCCTCAGGGTCTACACACTCTGATCCTGAAAGAGATAGCCACATGCTTTACTAAAAAAGAAACAATACTTCAGGCTAGGGCTATATGATATTAGGTAAGTATGCAATATGGGCAGAGCTGTACAGAGGGTTTCAGAAATAGTGAGGTCCAGAAAAAGAAATGGATAATGTTAAATAAGTAACTCTTCTCCAAGGTGCTTTCAGAGGATAAAGGCAGTATAGTATTAAATATGTCTAATCATATGGAGTTTTTTAAACCAATCAATTGATTTTTCCAACACTCCAAATATACCTCCAATGAAAATGGAATGGAATTGGGCTGAAAATATTGTGGATTTTGCAGTAACTGTATGACCATCCATATATGACCTTAAACTGGTTTCACTGGTCCCATTAACTTTCACATTTGTTCGATTTACAGTTTGATTTAAAGCTCTGTTTGGTTATCATAAGGTGCAAATTGTAAATATTATGAAAAACGATAATATTATTGTGTTTCAGGCACTTCTTTGCAATACGGAAATAAACATATTTGCAGTGGGTTGTGCAGCATTACTTAGACTATAAAAATGTCATAATATAGATTTAAAAAACACACTTGAGTTATTCTTCCTCATTCAAATTGTAATGGTCTAAATAAGACACATTTGATGCATCATTGTCTTCTTATGGATTTTCAAGTGCCCATAAAGTGGAGCTGGTTAGGAACAGCTTGGTAAAGCAGATGGAACAATGTTTTCAAAGATTATGTTGAGCTCCGGGGAAATCTGCTGTGCACCCCCAACCATCCAACCCCCTCTGACTGTATGAAAGGTGATCCGAAAGAACAAAACACAACCATATCTCACTTACCTCCGTCTGAGGCAGCGAAAGAGCAGGAGAGAGGGAGGGAGCAAGGAGAGAGAAGAAGAGAGCACATGGGACATTAGAGAGGTAAAGTGGATAGCCCCACTGGGTCTGGGGCTATACGCTGAAATCTAATTCTCATCCAAACACAATCTATTACGCCTGTCAAATTGACCAGTGCAACTTCAAGTGGAAACACTCCAGTGTGTTTGTGTCATAACGACGTGAGCCTGATTCATTTAAAGCAATTTTTGCAGCAGTCTCTCGCTGGTATGGTTTCTGTATTCCTGAGTAATTCGTATGACCTGCCTTTGTTAGGGCAGCAAACAGTAACACGTTATTATTCATGTCCAAGAGGATTAGGACTTTTTGGACTAGTCCTCTGCAAATCTACAATCCTGTCGTGGTTATTCCTGTTTCATCAAACTGAGTGGCTCCCTATTGGGGACACCTCTATTTTACAAACACCACTGGGTTTCACTGTATTATTTTAAAACACTCTCAGCAACAAGCTTAAAAAAATTTTGCTTTATTTCTTACTTTCACATGCAGTTAAATGTCACATAATAACTAGTATGTACAGGCTCATTTCATTTTGCTCATGCTTGGTCAGTGTGTGGTCTTACCTTTCATGGCCTCAGCAGTCTGGATGAGCTCGGTCACACACGCGGCCACATGTTTGGAGTGCACAGCCAGCTGCTGCTTCTGCTCCGGTGTTGGCCTCTGGAGCACCTACACACATGAGAAAATAGACCCCAGCATGACACAGAGGACAGAGGAGTGCTAATCGTACTAAGTATCTCATAGCTTCTTAGATATTTAGATAGGAATAGATGCATGGCTTAAGTGATGCATGTAAAATATAATTTCAACAAAGAGGAACACATTGGTCAACACTGTATATCATAAATATTGTATAATAGCTTTAAAAACATTACCTTAATTGGCTTTCATGAAAAAAGAGCCATTAGTTCTATTACTTCCTGCTCCTGTTTCTACAACTGCCCAGAGAGGACAATCTGAGCCCTGATATACACAGTATATGCATAAAGGAAATGTATGAACTAAATCAATTTTCTTTTGTAAAACTTTTAAGTGAACTCATAATCAAAACTTTTTTACTTTCCTGTTTCCTATTTAAGACATAAGCCACACTTACATAAAGGGATGATACTTAACTTACAATTAACATTGCTCTCTTTTATAGTCATGGTCAGACTATGTGCCAACTGAGATATGTTTATTTTCACAAAGTAAGCTGCACAGTTGTTTTTAAGATTCTGCAGCAAGAATAAACTAAATGTGCATCTAGCACTTTAAGCAAAGAAAGCTCATTAATCAAGCAAAATTTCTCATGAATGACAAAATCAAAGTAAACTTGTTTCCTCTGCTTTCTTCTCTCAGTCTGTAACCAACCATTGTTTCTGACAAAACATATCTATTAAAGCACAGTATTTCACATTAAGAGATGTTAAAACCTGCAGGACTTGCTCCAGAAGGCTGATGTATCCACTGGTGCACTCTGAGCCGTACTGCAGGGCCTTGATTCTCAGTTCTTCACTCACTTCAGGGTGGTGTGCTGCTTGCTACAATGAAAAGATCAACATTGTAGGACAAGGACACAAATATTAAAAAGCAAGACTATAGACGTGAGATAAAATTAAAATTTTGCTTCTGACATTGTGTATGTTTTCCCACTGCACTTGTGTGAGTCACTCTCAACTGCCAAGAGCTGGCCCACACTGCCTCAGCAGGCTGCTCTCATAGTCTGGTTCTCTCTGAGTAAGGCCTGCTCTGGCGAAGCTGTGTGGATTAGCACCTTGCAGGTAGTCAGCATATCGGAGATGGCTTTGCGGCTCAGGTTGGCTGTAGCGATCACATCCTCCTGCTGAGTTGAGTTGCCCGCAGCTACTGCCTTGGCGGTTGCTACGGTGATGCCCTTTGTCATACGAATGAACTCCTCAGGTGAGGTAGATTTGTCTGGAGCGTCCTTGGACTGGAACACCTGGTGAAGTGATGACCAACAGACACAGATGGTGATTAAAGGCCATAAGAGCTGGGAATATGGCTTAAGAAGCATAGAATGGCAACAGTAAGTTAAAGAGATAACATATCTTGGCAAAGGTTAAAAGAATTTCACAGGTAGGCTATGTTGAATCTGGCAACACTATGCAACTTTTCATGAGATAAATGCCACTGCAAACTCTCACGAGACTCTGGCCCCTAAATAAATATCTTATCTATTTAAGTACATAAATGATGTGTTGATGTGAAGATGGTAGCATGCCCCACCACTTGCAATAATGGTGGAGCATTATTTGGACCATAAGTACTTTGTCTATCAAAAAGGGGTTAGTTTTTTGATTTCATTTATAAAAAAGTTCAAAATGAACTGAAAAGGCACCAGTTTCAGAACTAAAGAGTAACATTGCTTGCTGTAAGTTGTGGTGCTTGGTTAAACCTCTGAGGATGTGATAAAAAGGATTCATAGTAAAACATGCTCTTTAACTGTCTTCCTTTTCCACTGTGCTGCTTTACAGAATTTGATAACGTGCAGGCTCTGACAGGAAAGAAGGAGGAAGGGAGTAAGATAGATAATAACAAAGTAAGATCACCAAGCTGCTCTGTTTTCTCAGGATAATTGGGTAAAATATCCTTTTCCCTCTTAGAGCCAGCTTTCTCGAGAGGCCGTGCCTCATCAGATGACTCCCAGTAGATCATAAAAAGGCAGCCTAGACTGTCACCCACTCTCACCGTCAGCTCCTGTTTGATGTACTCAATGGCGGCCTCTAATGCCCTCGTCCCGCGAGTGGCTTCATCCTCCACTGCCTTGACTGTTTTTAGCAGAGATGTCACGTTGGTGACCATGACCTGTCAGACAGAGCAATAAATGATGAGGCCCATGAACAAACCAGCAGGTGGAGCTCTTTCTTGTTGGCTGCAAAAACATTTCTTGCAAATTTATGTTTGTCTTCCTTTGGACAGACATAGGGCATTAGCAAACCCATCTTGTTAATGAGTAAAATAACAAAACAAGAGAATGTGTTCCGACTGTGTAGTGAATAAAGGACAATAAGCAGATTTGCCTTTAATGATGTTCTTTAGTGGTAACATATTTTACTCTCATGCCACTGCAGACAGTCTGCTTTATTAGGTTAGAAATCTGAGCACCAGGGGTTTGAGACAGTGCCATCAGGAGGTCACCATATGTTCGAGGAACACAACAATCTGTCAACATAAGCAGGTCCATGGGTGGCCCCAAACCCATTCAGATGTGAACACAGAAGACACTGTGCAACAGTCAGTGTCGTGATTGTTGTCCAGTTGTTATCAAAGGCACATGTGTGTCTCTGTGTTTCTGAATGAGCCATGACAGTATGTCAGAGTTAAAAACCTCCTTTTGTGAGTGGACAGTATTTTTTGGATTCAATTGTAAGAGCTTTTGTTTATTCTTTTTATAGGATACTGCGGTAAAAGCTATGCAAAAGGACTGTATAACCACAAAAGCACAAAATGTCCAGATCATCCTTGTGGCTAGTGCAATATTTAAAATCATAAATGTATATTGGTATGTAAACAAGACACATACCAATGTATGCATCATTTTCCACCCACCATCAGTGTACAGTCTGATAAGGAGTTGTAATGTTGGTCAAAAAATATTCAAAATAGCATATAATAGCATATAACTCTATGATACATTTCTATATTGAAATCCATTCAGTAGAGAAATAGCTGTTAAATACTCTAAATACTATAATCTGTTGCCTGTTGTAGTGCTCTTTTATCAGAGGCGTATGTTCCTTCACCTTGGCTGCACTCTTGAGCTGGTACATGGATGGGTCATCTGCGGCTTTGCCAGCGGCACATTTGGTGGCACCAATGAGTTCGGCCAGGGCCTTGGCCACATCTCGCACGGCATTTATCAGGACCACCTGAGGAGACAGAGCTGGAATCAATACAGGACAAAGCTCTGAGTATAGGTTTATCAGTAAAAGCCCAAGGAGAGGATTTAACACTGCAGCGCTTATCACTCCCACCTCGTCATGATACTCCAGGCTGTGGAGGGCACACATATACATACACACAATGCACACGGATAATACTGCAATTACAAACACAAAAATGAAGCACAGAGAAAAACCGTAGAGCTGTGAATTCTCCATACTCAATGTCCAAAATATAAGCATGAATTATGAGAACAACAAAAAGCTTTGGACATTAAACTTGATATGGATAGACAACATGATGACTTGTTTATTTATACTTTATATTTTGCCCAGTTTGACCAGCATATGTCTTATGGCCTTTGTGATCCACCTGATAACTTCTGGTCTCAGCTGTAACTCAAAATTTAAGATGTTTGCTGCTTAGCTGAAAAAGAAAATAGTCATGGTTCATTTATTTATTTAATATGACTTACATATTATATTAATCTTTAGTCTCCAGGTGTGTAAAAAATACTCATTAAATTGTTAATATTTTTAAACAACATGCTGTATCAATGTGAAAAATGTAGCTTATGGTTCAGTGATTGTGATTATGGTTCTATGATTAACTGGTGAAGAATGAAAAATAGAGGACGTGTAACATCACATGGCCAACATGTGTGACTGTAACAGACATATCACCTGTGTCTCCGGGTCCTCGGAACCCATGCTTGTAGCCCCCAGTTTGACCACCTCTGTGAGCTGAGTGATGGTTTTGGCTGAGGACTGGGCAGCCTGCGCGAGCTTATCCTGGCTGGATGCAGCCCCAGCCACCAGCAGCTTGGTGTCCTCCACCAGGGCTTTGGCCGTCTTCAAGATGCTCTCCCTGTGGGACGTCACAGTGTGTCACAGTCTGCATAGCTGTGATGAACTCTCAGACAAGCTACATGAAGGAATGAGCTGTTTGAACTAATTAAAAAACAAAACACTGTACTAAAAATATGTGTTTTTAAAGAAGGGAAGCTATAATAAACCCATTCAAGAATTTTTTCACATTGTACTTTGCAATCTATTTTTACAGCATTATTCAAAGGCTCCCTTTAGACCTTAGATTTTATCATCTCCCCTTTTGAACACGTGTCCAGCTCAATATGTTGTTTTCACACTACACTGGCTTCTGAATAAAAAAAGGAATTTTCAAACCGACTACTACTTTCATTACACTGAAAGTTAATTTGCTGTCTATATGCTGCCGGTTCTATCATTTGTTTAAACTTCAAAGACTGTGGTACAACTTTCTCTCAAATGTTTTCGATGTAATCCAAGATGCAGACTCCTTCACACCTAATTTTTGTTTTCTAAACATGTGACTACGGCCACCTCCAAATGCGTCCTCAGATCTGATCTCCAATGAATTAAAAAGAACTTATTTAGCATATACACAACTTGGATATTAGAAGCCATAACTCTCTCCAAATTATAATGTTGAAGGTAGGTACTGAAATTGAATTAACCCCCTGCACAAGTTTCTGACATTGTACTATCTTTGGTCAGTGTAGCAGCGCTGTCTAGTAATCTATAGGCTTTAATGAATGGCTGTTAGTCTGTGACCTGTGGTCGGCGAACGATTCGTCATTCTCTGGGTTCAGGGTTCCAGCAGAGGCGAACATGATGGTGGTGTCCAGATCAGCAATGATGCCCGACACTGCGCCCGCTGCAGTGATACAAGCCTGTGTGCCCTTGTTCCCTGCCTGCAACGCTGACAGAACCAAGGACACCTGCAACATACAACAACAGAGGTCAGAATAACAGCCTATTTTAAGAAGCACAACACAGCAAACATCTGCAATACATCTGTATTTCTGGAAATCTATATAGATAAGATAGATATAGATTTGTTTTCCCCAATGTCTTAAAAATAGGAAAATCTTTGGTAAGACTGGTGTTAAAAAGTTTCTGAATCCAAATGTGCACTGCACAATGACTATAAATATTAATGCATCATCACTCTAGAGAGTATTTATGTGCATTAGCCACAAAGTTTAGACAATGTGAGTGTAAGCACAGGATGTAAATTTATTCATGTCTGATATGCGTACCCACTGAAAGAACAGACTCAGAGGAGAAGGTGAAATAAGCTACAGCCAGTTTCACAGCGGGATCACATTAGTGTTTTTATTAGCTGCACAGTATGAGGGATAGTCTGCTGTCATGACCTCCATGACTGCTATGACAGATACAGCTCATTATAACCTGAAATACATTGTAATTACAGGACATTTAAGGTTCTCTATGCTGAGTTATTTTATACACATTCTACATATCCTTGCAGTGGACATTGGGACCTCAGTAACGAAGAAATACATTAGTAATGTAGACCTGTATAGTCCTGGTTTTGTACTTGATTTAGTAGATTTGTATGGTTACACTCATAGGTAAATCCCTACATTTATACAATGCTATGACTTTAAAGGGATATAGGTTATTTGTGAAGGCTTATAGCCGTCTGGATTTGGCCCAGAGTCAGACAGTCTGTTAAATGTCAAAAGTAACTTCAGTCTATGTGATCAACCTCTCAACTAAAATTTGGGAGAAAAAAACCCCAAAACAATAACACCCCCAAAAAACAAAACATAAGAGGCCAATGAAAATGAATAAGCTTAGATAAGAAAACTTACTACTAAACTCAAATGTTATTGAGATGTTAATTTACTAAAAACATGGGCAAAATTTTTAAAGCTAATCATGTAACCCACCCTTGACTGAGGTGCCTTAGAAAATCATAGACCAATACCTAATCTCTCTTTTATTTAAAAAATCCTCCAAAGGGTTGTAATCAAAAGCTATGCAGTCACCTGCAGGATAATAACTTATTTGAAGATTTTCAGTCAGGGTTTAAACCACACCACTGCACAGATACAGCTTTACTTAAAGTCACCAGTGATCTGTTAATAGCTTCAGATAATGGACTAATGGATAATAGTCTCTGTCCTAGTCCTTTTAGATCTCAGTGCAACCTTCGACACGATTGACCACAGTCTCCTGTTACAGAGGTTAGACTCAGACATTGGGACGAGAGGATCAGCTCTCTGCTGGTTTAAATCTCATCTAACAGACAGACAATTACTTAAAATAAATAAGCAGTCATCAGTGTGCACAATAGTCAGCCATGGAGTACTACAGGGTTCAGCATTAAGTCCCATACTCTTTACGTTATAAATACTTCCCTTATGTAATATAACAGAAAGCATGGTAATAATTTCCATTGTTATGCCAAAGAGAACCAGTTGTATTTATTGATTAAACTTGATAAGAATAATACATCAGGCAAATTAGAAGCAAGACGTAAGGAGCTGGATGATGGTAAATTATATTCTCCTAAACCCAGACACAAAACTCAGAGGATTATATTAGGCCCCAGAAATCTAAAAGACACCCTATCAGACCATACAGTGACTCGATGGTGTTAGTTTAGTGTCAAGTTCAACTGTTATGAACCTTGGAGTTTTATTTGACCAAGATTCGTCATTTAAAGCACACCTAAAAACTGTATTTTTCTGCACAACATCTCCAAAATTAGGAATAATCTAAAATTGATGCTGAAATCTAATCCATGCATTGGTTACATCCAGGGTATACTACTGCCATTTTCTGCTCACAGGATGCCCAAATGGCACCTTGAAAAGTTCTCAGCTCGGCCAAAATGCAGCAGCTAGGATACTAACAGGAACAAACAGACGAATGGACATTACGCCAGTGTTAGCTTTCCTTCACTGGCTTCCAGTTGAATTCAGAATTAAGTTCAAAATCCTGCTCCTTACGTATTAGGCCCTCAGTGGTAAGGTCCCGTAATACCTCATAGTGCCATACTGTCCTAACAGAGCTCTCCGTTCTCAAAATGCAGGGTTACAAGTCGTTTGTAGGGTTTACAAAAGTACAATGGGAGATAGAGCCTTTAGTTACCAAGCTCCTGTTTTACAGAATCAACTCACAGCTCACAATAAAGAACCAGACACACAGTACAATGTACATTTAAGGTTAGACTTAAGACTTCAAGTTTTGATAGGGCTTATGGTCAGCACATATAGATGAGATAAGCTGCTCTAGGCCTGACCAGGACTATTTGTCAATGACTGGGCTCATCTATGTCAAGGCCTGTCTGTCCTGGGAGTGAATTCCTCCTTCTCTTTTCTCTTTTTTGTTTTTGGAGTTTTTCCTTACCCTGATGGAGGGTCTAAGGATGTAAGTGTATATTCCAAGTGTTGTCTAATACAGCCTGTCTATTTGCTGCGTTGTCTTTGAAAAGTCCTTTGAGGCAAGTGTTATTGTGATACTGGGCTATATAAATAACATTGAAAAGAATCAATCTTTAAGACACTACATAGTCACATACCACAAGAGTGACATGCAGATTATGAGATGTGTAAACTAAAGGCTCATGGCCTCTACAGAGGAGAAAAAGTTAAAAAAAAAGATTTGCTGGGTATCAGGTGGATATTTTACCTTAACAATCAAAGAATAATAAAAAAAAACAAAACTAAAAAAGTCTTGTAGATTCAATAGCAATGTTCCAATATCAAGTTAGGTACATCAGTATGTAAATATATACACATGGGTTCACAGTGGTTTTATAAATAAGCATTTTGATAGAGATACAATTATCATTATTTGTACATATATAACATACAAACTGTGCTGTAACTGCATCTTAATTAAAATTAGGGCAGAATGTATACAGTAGCGTAACTAAATTTAAGCATGAAATATAGTTTTATAAAAATGCTCCCACTTGACCAAACTTTAAAGCAGAGATGGCAAATTAACAGATCCCTAGACATTCATTTTAAATTTCTCTTGCATTATCTAGAGCTGTATTTTGTTCCCCTCATACCTTCTCAGTGACGGCGCGGGCACACTCAATGAGCTCCCGTTTGGAGAAGCTGTCCGTGGGGCTGAGCTGCAGGGCCCCTGCCTTCTGAACCAGGTAGATACAGCCGTGACCCAGCTCCTGCACACGGCCTCGGATCTGGAAGCCCACCTGTAAGTGCAACTGGCCGTTATAGCTGCACGCATCCAGACACAATCAAATGTATGTCTTAACTGCCATGTTTCTTAAGCAGTGGGTGGATATATTGATTTCATAAGAGAGAGAACGCTGCTACTACACCTTTAATTTCCAGACTGAAATTCATGGGTGGGTGGTACTTCATTATAAGCATCACTATAGGCTTTTAGATTTGTAGAGACACAATGTCGCCATGGTAACCAGAAGGGTATTCTGCAGTCTGTTACATGCAAGATATTGATAAGAGCTGTGCTTATTAGGCCATACATTGCTGTCCTGTGGACTACAGAGATGCTAAGGATGATGAATGCTGCAGAGTGAGGCCTGTGTTTGATCTCACTCTGACAAGAGGAGCCTGAAGAAAGACATATCAAAAAACAAGCTCTGGGATCAGTGTGAACACACCCAGGAGTTTTTTTAGTTGAAAGACCCAGACCTAAGCTGATGTTTCTGCCTGACAGTCCTGCATTTGCAAAAGGATAAAAGTTACAATCTATTAAATCCTTTACAAGAGCATGCTTTTTCCACCCACTACTTCTAGACTTGGACTCTCACCTCTTCTGGTTCTGCTGTGGCTGCAGCAAGGCGCCCCTGGTGTGCGAGCTGGCCATAGTCCACTGTCACCTGGGATGCAAGACCTCCAAGCTCTTCTGGGCATGTTACTGACTTAGTCATCTGGCAACACAGCATACAAAGTCAGTAGAAGGGGGCAAATGTTTCTCTATACCTACTGAAAAATATTTACATTGCATAGTGCAGTAGTACAGTAGTGAGCTTACCATTTCCTGTGCTGTAATGGCGATGGCCTTGGAGAACTTCACCATCGTGGTCTGGTAGTCCACAAAAGAGCCTTCAGGTTCAGGTGGTGTCCCTTCATCCAGCTGTAAGACAAACTTTTTATCAGGGCTAGTGTGTATGAACCAGGTCTGAACCAGGAATTTTTATTTTATTTATTTAGATTGGACAATTTTGAGGCAAGTAAATGTCCATCACGTGAAAGAGCATAATGTTGTTGTGATACAAGTCATTCTTTGAGATTATTACAATAATAAAATTTTCATGAGAATAAATAAACCCTTAATAAAATCTAACCTGTAAACAAATACTGGACTGGACACATAACAGTATTACCATAGATAACAATATAAAAAAAGAAATGAAGAGGACGACTAGCTCAGGCAAAAGTAAGAGGTAAGATCCAATTGAACAGTATTATTCTGTGTGTGTAGAGGATAATCAATTATTAACTGGGCTGTCACCATGGCGACACATCTCCCAGCTCAATGACAGACAACTAGCTTCACCAGTGGGCTATAGATTTAATATTTGTCACTGACAAGGACATCCTTTAAGTGCATCACAGTGGAATGTCCCTTCAAGGAACTTAAATTAGGACGAGATGTTCAACAATGTGAGCAGGACTGTTCTGAGACAGTATTGCACTCACCCTGCCCATGGACTCAGCTATGGACTCCACCATGCCACCAACCATGCCTCCCTCACTGGCCGCCTCGTTCAGAGTCACCATGATGTCGTCCACTGCCTCCTTCATGAGCTGAGCTGCCTCCGAAATGGCATCATGGGTGTGGGAAGCCTGGGACACATTCAGCTGATTAATGTCTTTGTGACACTGCCTAAGCCTAGCCAGAGGAAAATTCATCAAGCTGACACCATCTCCGGAATGACCCTACGGCAGCCGATCCTTAACTGTCATGTTAACAGAAACTTCAACAGGACTCTTGACTGGGGCAATAACTTTTACCACTTTACACGCAACTAATGGCAAACTGGAAGCTGCACAGTTCAAATTATACAATGCTGGTTATACAGATTATTTTATGATCTAATCTAAAAGTGAGCACAATTTGGATTACACCATTGGACCTCAATGCACTCAAAGTGACTAATGAGTGAAATTATATGTCGATATGCATTGTGTATTTATTAGGTTGTGTACAGAAATTGACGTTTATTGATATCGTTATTCCAAATTCACTTCAAAATAACAACCCGGATATCCCAGTGTAAGGAACTTTATTAGTAGCAATACAAACAGAACATATGTATAGATGTGTAGAGCCCAGAAATACTTTAAACTAGATAAAATGGTCGAAAGGGTGTTGTCCAAATAACCACTCATCACCTTTGGGTTTCCCCCGCCTTCTTTGGCAGCATAGAGCATTTGCAGAGCAGACTCAGATAAGGTCTTGGTTTGGTCCAGGATGGTCATCTGCTGCTGGTGGTCCAAGAGTTTGGAGGCCAGACCAACTGATGCCACAATGAGTGGATCAAAGTAACTGGCCAGCTGAGTCACCTGGGAAAATGAGTTTAAAAGAACTGTGTGAGATTGGATCACAAGATAGGATACAGACAGAATAGGGCTTTAAACTGTCTCCAGAGAGGATAAAGGGATATACGGTCATAGCAACACCTTGTGTCCCAGTTGAGCAGCCTCGCCTCGGGCTGCTGTGGCGACTGGATCAATCAGATGGCCAATCTCCTGTACAGATGATGTCAGCTGTTCCTGGAGAGCCTGGTCAGTAACAGGTACATAATTACGGGATGGGTCACGACAGCACATATCCCATCAGGTTCTTTCTCTTACATACACAGACCAGAGGGCCACTCAAACTCACCTCCATAGAGATATCATCTCTGCAAGGCAAGGTCTGTCCAACTGCAGCTAGTGAGGCTTGCTCAATGTCCCGGATGCACTTATTGATGCTATCAATAGAGTAATCACACTCCCTTTGTCCAGGTGCCTTGTCCCTATCAACAAAAAGATAACTTAAAATCAGTCTCAGGTTTTTGTGATGAATTCTGCTTTGACTAAGGCTTTATTGTTGGTAAAATAATAATAACCAATACAGCAGTTAGCAGTACCTCACTGTGTGTTTGTAGTGTTTATAGTAACATTGCAAAAAAATCCTATATGTGATGCATTTGACACTGACCTGATGGAAGTGATTAGGCTCTTGATGGAGTCCGATACGGTCCGAGAGTGTCCAGCGAGTATAGACCATGTAGGAGGGTCTTTAGGATTGAGCACCAGAGATCGTGCTGTTTCCAAAAGAAATGTGGAGCTGTCTAACATACAGCGAGCAGATCGAATAATCGGCTCTTGAGCAGCAGAGCCCTGCAGAGAAAAAAAACATGATTAAGTTCAGGTAAAACAACAGCCCCGGTAAGAGCTCTCCTGCATTAATAGGAAAGAGCTGTTAATATTCACCGACTTCTTTAAAAAGATCAAAGGTGCAGCTGAAGGAAAGGATGGGATTACAAAGAAACACCTTGAGTCTTTATGATCCGAGCCAAAGTCTCCCTTGACAATTAGATTAACAAGCTGGAGATTAGAGCAGCTGTGCAGAGAGAGTGCCGTTAAACACTGCCCTCAAACAGATTACAGCTTTTAGAGGACAGTGTGTGACAACTGCTCAAAGATTGAGGAATTAAAATGGAAGAGGTAGAAATTGAAAGTTGCTTTTCAAACCTATTGTTTATGTTCACATAAAAACAAGACTGAAGGCAACAGACATATTTATTCCTCTAAAACCAAGAAATTTATGTTATTTATGTAAAAGGATAAAAAAAATTTTTTTTAAATAATTTAGACAACAAAGAACGTGTAATGTTTAAAAATCAAACAAACTAAATATGTAAATACCTCATGGCTGATCTGAGCGGGGATGCTCGCAAATTCAGGGTTGTTGGCAAAAGTTGACAAGTTTTCCACAGCCTCAAGTAGTGGAGCTGTAGCAACCCGACACCTGTTTCTGTTTTCATCTGAAAAGTCTCCATCTAGAGCCTGGAATGAGATGATGTTTGTTCTGTCTTGTAAACAACTAATTATATTTTCATCACAAAAGACAATTTTGTCCAGACATGCACAACATTTCACTCCATGAAAGAAATGTTTGTAACAAGTATACACTCAACGTTTTGATCAGTTGGTGAGTTGACCTTGATGGTTTTGACGAGGTTGGCAGTGGTGTTGGCCACCTCCTTTGCTGACTGGACAAACTGTCTTCTGGCCACAGGATTGGACGTTTTAGATGAGGCCAGACGGCAGGCGTTACAGAGTGCTGATGTGTGCTTGGCTACAATAGTGGCTGCAGACAAGACCTACAAAGCAAACGTTCACCAACAAATTGGAGGCAGAGGTAGTCATGTTAGAAAAGTTACAGCCTGTTTTTTCATCTAACTCTCTGCACAGTTGGACCTGTTACCTGTGATGGACTACTAGCAGGGTCTACTAAGTTTTGACATGCTGTCTGAATAGCCTGGTGAGCCCGGGCAAACTGGATAGGATCCACCAGCCCCTCATGACCTGACTGACTGTTGGGATCAGACACTCCTACAAGATAAGAGGACTGGCACACAGACGCAAAGTTAGATAAACATGTTAAACAATAAATGTACTCTCCACATAATGAGACATAAATTAGGATACATATATATATATATATATATATATACATATATATACACACACATATACATATATATATATATATATATACATATATACATATATATATATATATACATATATATACACATATATATACACACAATAAACATCAGTCATGTTCTGTGTGCCATGTACAATAACAATTACCTGTCCTGCAGCTTCAGTGAGCCCACACAAGGCTTTAGATGCCACAGCTACGCTCTCCCCAAAGGCTGCCACATCTCCTGTCTTACAATGTTGAGAAATGCCAGCCATGGACTCTCCTAATACCTAAATAAAAACAAAAATACGTTTTTCAGCTTACTATAAAAAAATACTGCTGACAGTTACAGTACATAGTGCACGCAATTATTTTTAAAACCTGTACCTTTGAGTTCTCCATGACACTTTCGATGCAGTCAAAGTAGGAGAGTTCGTTGACAGGCTCATTGGGATTTTCTAGAAGTCCGCGGACAGCCTGTACACATGTACACACACAAAACAACATCTGCATTAAGCTACATTATTGTAACTGTTTTATCCCAATTTGAAAAAGAAAGCAATATAAATGTATATTATACCAACTGTTTAGTTAAAAGACAAATCCTATAAACATATTGACATTTAATTTTGTTTAATTGATGCTTTACACTTGCTCTTCATTTGCACTAATGAGATAGTAAAGCTTTGAATTGAATGCCTATCTTTATGGATGAATGGTTCTCTGGGGAAAGTCAAAGCATTCACATAAATGTTATGCAGAGAGAACACAAATCAACCCTCTGTGTACTATGAGGACTATTACCTCCAACTCCCTCAGGGCGTTGTCACACTCTTTTTGTCCTGCTGCTTGCTGCGTACAGAGCGTGATCAGCTGGTTAATGCTCTCTGTCACCGCCCTGCAACACACAACATTACTTATTCTCACATTTCAAAGCACACACAGCCTGGTTTTCCTCACACATGCTCCCCTGTAGAGACATGCCATTGCTGGCCTCTTACTGTGATGGGCTAACACTGCACACAGGAGTGCACACACTCTTGAGTTAGTGTTCAGCTTAGCTGAGCACAGACAGACTCAAGCCAAAGCTTCCATCTTCCTAATTAGACAGAGAGAAGTCAGTCAGGCCTAAAGCCCCGTGGGAGCAGCTGCTTGGCTTCCCCCACCAAGTATAAAACATTTTTAGATTGCTCTCTATGGTGAAATCACTAAACCTAATATCACATGTTCTTTTACATTAATGAAAAGCACCAAAGGGAAACGACACATTTATTTTTGATAGCTGTCTGCTTCTATCACACCTTGCAGCAACAGCCAGTAGATTCTTAGCGTTGGCTGCGCCCGGATCAACAGACAGGGACTTGGCAGCCAGGAGCAGCTTACTGGATGCCATTGAGATGTTCTTCAGATTACCAATGACTTGGATCTGGTCCTCTTTGCTCTGCAAAAGAAATAAGTGAGGTCAAGTTTTTATGTACAGATGTAAAAAAGTCACCAGCAACACGTGTCCTGGGATTTAAACTGTTGTTCTTTGGTCTGAATGTTCTGGTCTGTCCCTGTTGCTCATTTGTCTGGCTCAGCAGATCTCTTCAAACCTAATTAAAGCCAGAGTGTTAACAGGAGTCCAACATAATTTTTGGAAATGAATGAACAGAACTTCTCCTGGAAAAATCATTTGCCTAAATGAATCAGATGAAGTCTAATTAAACAATTGTATTGTGACTAGATTGGATCCTTTAGACTTCTTTAGTGATAACAACAAAAAATCTCTGTGGTTGCCTTTCAAATGATAAAAAAAATAATATTTAACCTTTGTTGGGGACAGAAAACAGTTTCTCTCCTCCTCATCATCACTCTAACTGCATAGAGCCCCTCCCTGTCTCTACAGGTGGAGACTTAACATCTGATTACTCTAGGGAGGAGAGATCAGCATGGAATGCAAATAGCTTACATTAGTTAGCTTATTTTTGTCCATTTGTTTAACTATAGAGAAATCATATAAAATTAATACTATTAATTAATTAAATTTAAACAATTTTACACTGGCTCCAACAAAATGAATCAGGTATGAGATAGACCACCCAGCATTTGTGACCATTTGAAATGTTTCTGTCCATGTTTCAAAGATATGTATGCTCACTGAAGCTTTTGAGAGGAGGGGTACCTGGGTGTGTCCAGCCATCTCTATGCCCGCGTCCAAGAACTCATCAAAGTCTTGGCTGAATTTCCCTGAGGCAGCGGCCAACTGACTACTTGTTCCTCGAGACGAGTGGACGACCTCTCCAGCAGAGTGGTTCAGTTCAGCTGCTGTGTGGTTTAGATCACTTTGGGCAGCCTGGAATGTCTTACTACAGGGAGGAAGCTACAGAGACAAGACACGTCTATTAGAACATACAGATGACTCAAAAGTTTAAAAATCTAAACAAACTTATTTGTTATTTTAGTCAAAAGGAAAAAGATGCAAAAAGCTGAAGAGAGCAGGACACACCATATCCACCAGCAACTTCTTACTGGCTTCACCAATGCTCCTAAGAGCCATGTCCACGTCCTTCTGGCCAGGTAGGCAGTTCACACAGTTATTCAGGGAGTGGGACACAGCTTTAGCCACCTGAAACACAACAAAAGGTTCTGTCAGTGAACCGCCATTAGTCATTCCAACAATTTGCTTCACAATGCAACATCCCTGAGCAAAGCTATAAGGAGAAACATCTCAAATGCAAATTAGGCTCACAGCGGTGCACAGTAATCCGTGTCACTAATTTATGCCTCTGTCACAGACATACTGTATGCCAAACAATATATTTATCCCCTGAAGGGCTGAAGGAGAATGAACAGTTCTACTCTGGCACTCCTCAGAGAGGCATATCAGGCAAGTGAGTGAGCTGAGAGAAAATAGCACTGCTCACAGGGAGTGATTGTTATGGAAAAAAAGAGTGTTTACAAATCAGCAGAGGTATTAAAGGTGCCTGGGAGGAACGGCGTGATGTCGACATGAATATCACTGCTTCAGGGGTCAATATATCACCTGTGCCAGTCTCTGCTGACTCTCAGCATCTCCGGGATGAACCAGAGCCTGATGGGCTTCATGTATTAACATGGCCGAGCCCTCCATCACACACTGCGCAGAGTCTAGCATTGCAGCTGCGGCTTGAGGCTCCCTGGTGCTTGCGGCCACACCTCGAGCAGCCTGCGCTAGTATCCTCAAAGCCTGGGCAGTTTCTCTGGCAGCCACACCTGCAAAAAAGCACCCATAGTTTTATGACAACTTTACAGTAATTAATATGAATGAAAAGTATAGTTGTAGTAGTATAGTGGTAGTAGTATAGTGATCTTCTATGTTTTCACATTTGCAGATATTAAGTTTGACTAAACAAACTTAATATCTGCTTAATTTAACAGAACAACACTCTTAAAGATAATGTTATGTTTTAGCAGTTCTGTGGTACAGATCATCTGACAGAGGAACCATACTTCAATATCTACATTTTTTAGTAAATAAGTGAATGAAACAAATATGGCCCAACAAGGGAGGCGTCCCTGACTTATTAAACATAAAGCAGAGAAGAAAGGCAGCAAATCTAATCAAATTGCATTAAGCAGCCAAGTGAAGCCATTTGCTGATGGAATGTTAGCTCCAGTGAAAAAAAAGATTAATGAGTAGCTATCAGCACACTGAGCCAAAGAATAGTGTGCTGCCTGCGAGCAGTTCTTGTTGAAAATGCTACTGACTATCTGTCTTCATCTCTCAACTCTTAAGATCTTGAATTGAACCAGAACTGACGGGGAATCAGAAAAACCTTGCCATAGAGTTGCATACTAAGGACTCAGTTTAAGGCCATATTGGTCACACAAATACAGACTGTCCTGGCTTCTTTATTCGTGCATTCCAACATGACATTTTTAAAGCAATTTTTGTCCAATAAAAAGGATTGCAGTCAGAAATCCATTTACATACATTACACAAAAATTCACCACAGTAAAATGAAATCCTTTAATCATCAGCTCAAAGCCACTGTCTGCAGCATTCTTCTCTTACCTGTATAGTGTTCGTTGCCCTGAGCAGCGCATGTCAGCAGCTGTGCCATTGAAGATCCCACAGCTTTAGATGTGCTTCCCAAATCCTGAGCACATTTCTCCAGCTGTGTAAATAATAAAATATGAACACAATCTGATCTGACCTAAATGATATACTTATGATATATTGACATATACTAACAGTTTCTCCGGGAAGAGGCTTAAGTTGGCCTTCAATGACAGACATTTTGGCATCTTGAAGTTCACTTTTAAGTGTCTGCACAGTTTTGAGAGCTGAGTCAATTTCCAGGGGGCCACAGGCTTCATAGGCCTAAAGACAAACAATACAAATATTTCACTCCACTATGTGGCCTAGGAAAAAAGCGATGCACTCTGCATTGCATAGTTAATACAGACATTTCACTGGCTATAACAACATATATACTAATCTAATCTCTAGTACAAGTGTGTTTAAGTACCTTCTGGGTGGCAGTCCTGAGCTCTGCGAGACAGGTAGCCAGGTTTTTGGCACACTGGCCCAGCTGCATAGCAGCAGCTTGGTCAGCCACAGTTGGAACAGCTGATTTTGCAGATGCCACCATCTTGCTTCCGGGCTAAAAAATAACCAAAAGGAGATAAAAGTAGCTCTTGTGTCTTGACTGACTGACTGACTTTTGGTGGTTGACTGTGTTGTCTCACTTGTAAGAAGGTCTGGCTGGCCATGATTAGCGCGAGCTGGGCTCCGAGCTCCTCTGGCTGCGCATGGCTGCTCCTCATGCCTTGTACTAACTGGGGAATGCTGTCTGCCACTACCTTCATTTGTGAACAGCACAATATTAACACAAACATTATAGAAATGTGCCAGAGCTTTGTGAAACAAACCACATTCCTTAAGCTTGTGAGTATCAACATTTTTGTAACAGGATCAGAAAGAACGATTTTTGCAGCATTAACAATTATTTCACTTGAGTGTGCATGATCATACCTTGCAGCTGTGCACTAGCTGTTGGTGTGAGACAGTGTTTTTGTTGGACGCAGCAGCATTTTGGGCAGCTGCAATGGTCTGAGTAGCAGCTGCTGCTGCCTGCTTTGCAGCGAGCTGTTCAAAAAACACAAAAACGATTCAGCCCTGAGCAAACAGAAAGTGGTCCGTGGGTGAAGGATAGATTTGCTATGATTCTGTACATTCTTATGCTCTGACACTGGCTACTCACAGACTAACAATAGTCAAATTAATTGAAAATCAACACTGCACTCCAATATTTAATCCCACAACATTTGGATATTCATATCAAAGCCTGAGATGGGAGGGTGGAGGTGTGAAAGTGGACAGAAAAGATGCATGACATAAACTGGGTTGACATTATAGGAATGAGATGTGCAACCCCAGTGTTTCAAATTTCTCATCTCATAAATATAAGGATGAAGATAAATAAAAACACCCAGGTGAACAGAAGGTAACATCACAGGGCCATGGGATGTAAGTGATAATTGTTATATACACACTTCAGATTAATGACAGTTTGATCTGGACTGAGTCACACATTTCCTTGATGGAAGCACCATTACTGTGGCAATCTAATGCATGGAGCCGTTCAGATGTAAGTGTGATAATGGGCTGAGCCAAGCCCCAGGTGATACATAGTTTATGGGCCTGGGAAATTGAAGACTGGCTGCTACTGAGCAGAGACGGGCTGGTCATTAGGGGAAAACTGATACCAGGGGCTACATACAGATCTGTACACTCTGATAGGCCATTCAAAGTGCGAATGGGATTGAGACTTTACTGTGACAGGAAGAAGACAGTGATCTTTACCATTTAATAACAAATTATGTTTTTCATGAGGAGAAAAGGAAAAATACAGAATAATCATTTGAATATCTTTGGGCTATCTTTTTTTTTTTTATCAAGGTTCGATAGCAGCTGACTCCGTTGACTCACCTCCAGCCGGTTGACTAGTTTCTTCTTTATTGCATTCTGAGCAGCAGCGTTAGTAGCTACACGTAGCCCCTCAGCTGCTTCTCTGAGCCTCTGCTGCTGGTCCTCGTTCTCGGGATAAGCAGCAGCTCCCTGAGGGCACAAACACTGAAGTGTGAGAGCCACACATATGTGTACTCACAGACGACTATAGCATAAAAACACAGCAAAACAACAATTACAGCCATAAAATATTTGCTTGTACTATGGATGCACAGAGGCATTTAGCTCAGTTTCCAAGGAAACCGTCAGTCCCAGTCTCCCACTTCCTCTTTGATAATGACAGTGATGTGGTGAATAATGTGTCACAGATCAAAAACATCTAACGAGCAGAAAGCATTGGTTCTTTTGCCTGGAGATTTCACACTGATAATATCTGCTTGATTCAGCTGAGCCTTATTCAGAGCCACTATTGCTGCACTGTTTTTGTCCGGATGTGAGCTGGTAGCCACTGCATGCTGTATTGTCAAAATGTGCAGTCTTTTCTGCACTATTTTAGATCATTGAAGCATTTTATGTTTATTATTTGATAAAACTGCTGGACATAACAAACACAACTTATTATGTAACTAAGAAAAGACAGTGAATACTTCTACCTTGGCAGCTTCAACCATTCGAGCCGTAGCATCAGCCAGAAGTTTAGCTGCAGCCAGCAGTTTCTTTGAGTTGTCTACATCTACCTCAGCCTCTGCGTCAGATCTCATGGCGTTGACCAAATCAGACGTGGCTTGAGCCAGAACTCTGGCCTGCCGCACCATCTCTCCTGGTAACACACAAACGCACACCTTCAACAACAACAACATGTTTACAAGCATCTAGTGCTGTTTAGTGCTCACATTTTGGTGTTTTTGTGATACATTGCAGGTGTACTGCAAACTTTGATGAACACTATGTGTCAACTTGTTTGTCTTGATGTATTCTACAATAATCGGTTTCATGTTATTTCACTTATTTCTCACTTTGACGAATCACAACAAAAAATGATGAGCAGTGGGTGATGGGACTAAAACCTGCATAGAATTAAAACATTCTACTGAACCACATTAACAGAGCTTTATTTGTACAAAATAATAATAAAATGATGGCTCACCCATCATATGGTGACCTCGTGTTTCAGAGTGGCCTTACTTTTATACAGTTTAAAGGCTTCTCATGAGTTATTCACATAAAAATCTACTACATGTAACATCTCCCTACAGTTGCTGTAAATAATTGTGTTTTCCAACAGCTGGAAACAAGTCTTTTAGAGCTGTCATGTGACACTGGGAGAACATCAATACAGTTGGGACAACTCAGCCAATACTTATCTATCACTAAAGTTTTGATTCAGTTTTTATTACTGTTTTATGGAAGACCAGGGCTTTGTCATGTCAGAATGCCCAGATCATGTGTTTCCTTTTAGCTTTTAGATCCTCCCTTATTCTGATTAAAACCAGATTCAAAACTTTGTAGTGGTTTTGGATGACATGTTTCCTAAACCCCTTAAGAGTTGGCTGGGTTTAAAAATTCCTCAGCCCTATGTTTGGAAACATAGGAAACAGTCTCAGGTTTGGCAAAGTTTCCTTAATTTGTAAATAAAGGATTTTAAAGCTGATGGATTTCACTGTAGTTGGTTCTACGGTTTACTTACCTGCATCACCCATGGAAGTGAAAATGTTCTCTGTCACATTCATTATGGTGTCAGTGGCTTGGTCGTAACGTCCGATTGGCTCTCCACAGCTGGCGTAGTGTCGGACATGCTGCAGGAGGTCACTGAGGGCCTGGCTCACCACAGCGGCCGCCGCACCTACCTGCTTCAGCAGCTCACCATCATCACTGGCTGAGCGGCAAGATTTGACGCAGGTTTCCACTGAGCGGTCCACCAGCTTCCCAGCCTCCACCAGCTGCTCCTGACACACAGGGGAGCTGATGGTGGGGCTCACCACCTGCAAACACAGCTCAGTTGCACTGGGCACAAGAAACTGATGCTAAATGAGCAATACTATGGTGTAAGAATTATGTTTTACATCTCAGTGCTAGTAACATCTATCATGTCATTTTACAGAGAGATACCATTTACATTTTTGGTGGAAGAAAAGCTTCAGTTTTCAGTTTTTTTACTTTCCTCTATTTTGGCCTGAGATAAATGAGTAGAAGATTAGTACCTTGGTGCAGGCCACCAGCTGTGAGGTGGACAGGGCACACTGAGTGGCAGCTGTGATCACGCGGTTCTGCAGCACCGTGTCCTCAGCCACCTGGGCCACGTTCTTGGCCTTCAGGACTAACATCGCAGCTGCATTGGCCACTGCTTTGGCCAGATTCATCAGAGTGTCCTGAAACATATTAATCAATGTCCTTCAATGAAAGCCTAGCACAGCTGCACACATCTGTAACAGCAAAGCAGAGTAAATGTTTCTGAATCATTGTGTCTGGTAAGTGTGAATATTAACTGGACAATTAATGCAGAGGGAATGAGAGTGTAGCCTTTGGGTGAATGAAGTAATCTGCATGCATAAGTACAATATTAGCTCAAGGTCAGCGGGACAATAATATCAATGGAATGTGCTGCATGGCTCCTTCTCCAGGGATTAACACTTGAGACGAGTGCAAGGTGCTGTGAAGGTTGTGAGAACATGAATAGAAACCACAAAAAGGACATGTTTAAAATGTGTGCTTATGTAGCAGGAAAATAACTAACAATCAGGTAAATGGTGATGATGGATGTCTGTCCGGGATTTTAAAACAAAACAGTATGTTCTGACACTAAACTTATGTTTAAAGTAAAAAAAAAAAATAAATAAATTCCATAGCAAATAATATACAAAAGAAGCTCAAGGACAAAGACTGTGGTTACAACTTGAGGTAAAGCTCTGTTACAACCAACAGCCATCTGCTTTAACTCCATTTAAAAGCCAAGGTGTATCAGTTTATGGTGTGATTTTGTGGAATGGACTCATTTAACCAGTTTAAGAAAACATTAATAGACACATTTACAAACAAACAAACAAACAAACAAACAAACAAACAAACAAACAAACAAACAAACAAACAAACAAACAAACAAGACATACATGTATCTATTCAAATTGTCATGTATGTAAAGAAAATCTGGTTTGTTAAAGTGTTGTTACAAAATATTCATTTGTTGTTATTCTTAATCACAGTGAACCATGGGCCTCTTTCTACACATTTTTCTACACACAGCGTGGTTCTGTTGTTTTGTGTGCTTGTTAGGGCCCGAAAAATTTGACATTTAATTCCAAAGTCTAATCATAAAACATAAAAGTGTATTCTATGTACTCTATGTGTAGTCTATGTTTCTGTTTGGCCCAGAGTCATAGGAACAGTGGTGTCCAACCTGGAATTTCTCGTCGGTCTCGCCCTCTCCCATGTGCCGGAGCAGGTCACCGCTGGCCTGGCCGATGCTTCCTGCTGCAGTCAGCACCGTCTGTCTGGGCTGAATGACATCACCTCAGTGAATACACTCAGCTCATTGTGAACGACCGGAAGCAGACATATCAAAAACCATTTCAGAAAGTACTTTTGTAAAAGTTCTTTGCACAAATACAGATAAAAAACAAATCATTCAATTCAGTAGCACCAGTGGTATTACAATGAGTCTGTGGGGATCTTACCTCAGCAGCTGCAGGCTCCACAGATCTTAGCAGGTCTGATACGGCCCCTGCCAACATCCTGGCAGCGCCCATGAGCTTGTGTCCACTGCCCACCTCGTCGTCCATTAATGCTGCCAGGAGCTTGACGCCCTTGGACATTTCGGTGAGATTGGAGGAGATGGTTGTGATGGCACATCCCACTGCGGTGTAGTCGGTTTCTGTGGGCTCACCTGTCAAGGACGCATCAATGCATTTTAATTTGCTGTGCACCTGCCACACGGATTTAGTTCCATCACAAAGCAGTGTGTATCATATCAGTGTCTGTGTCATAATTATAGCCTATTAAAGAAGGTTCCACTGAGATAACCAAGTTGATAGAGCAAGTGGCCGTGAAGAGGAAGAACTTAGTCTTGCATGTTGCTGGGAGCGTAAACGAAATGGCAGGCACATGTGACACTGTGTGCAACAGAGTCAGCTTTAAGACAACAAATGCATAATTTATTAATTAAAAGAATTATTTATTAGCGTAGAAATGCTTTGAGTCCATTTTGTGCCATGTACAGATTCATTTGAATGGAAAATAAATGAGCAATAGATGTGTTCTCAATGTGTTGTACAATCATTAATTTTCCTTAGAGCTAGTGCAGAGTTCAAGTAAACCAAGAAAATGAACCTATTGTTCTTGGCTGTTGGGTCTCCTAGGTACGTACCTGCAGTGAGATTGACCACAGATGCTGTTCCAGCTGTGATGGCATCAACCTGAGAATGGATTTCATGTTTGGATTCATCCACTTTGTTCTGAACCCAAACTCTGGAGGCCTTTGGGAGAAAAAGAGCAGAGGAAGAAGAGCAGAGCTTTTATCTCAGTGGGCGATTTTCAGCTTAGGATTAAAGAACTAAGACTGTGTAACACCCGGAGCTTTAGAGACACTTCAACATCGAATACATCCCCAATATTTACAACCACTTGCAGATCCTAATTATATTTGAGCTGGACTGTGATGTGAGGAGAACTCTGATTCTTTATTAGCTTTCTAGAATATCAGAACACAGAAATGCACGACTCATAGTGAAACTCCTATGTTAATGAAGGTACTTTATTACTGTGCATCTATTGTAAAAAAATTTTTATATATATCTCTGATTTAAATAACAGAAAGTGGAGAGTGTGCTCACCAAGTCGTGGCCCAGAGGAGGTAAATGATCTATATGTCCCAGGTCGCTCTGGGCCTGCTGCACGGCCTGCATGCTGCTGTTGATGGTCCCCATCAGGGCCTGCTGAGCCAGACTCTGACGCCACAAACAACACACACAAATACATTACACATGATGTATGTCAAAGTAAAATGGTTCTCTATATAACACTCTTTGACAAAAGAAGGCTTAGATGAGCAAGGAATAGGACACTCTTCCTGTTAGGGAAGCAAGGTACACTGCAAGGTAAACTGGAGAGTTCTACAGCTAAAACCCTGCCTATACCATGTGCTGCTAGACATGATGGGAAGTTTCATTTCTAAAAAGTAATGTTCATGAATGTTTAAAAAAGCTCTAGCTATGTACATGATGCTCCTGAGGAAAGGGAGTCCCATTGCTCTTGCATCCTCACTCCGCAATCTTCTTTCTTCTCCTGCCTCCTCGGTCCCCTCCTACCTCCCCTCTGTGCCTCCTCTGTGGGCAGGACCAAGACGCATGGAGTGGACGCAAACACTTTGAGATGCCACAGGTAGTCTACTTTTGCAACCCATTTACTTTATTTGTAACTTTGTGTTCTGCTCTTACTGTGTGACAAACCTATAAACCACCCAATTACAGCTAACTGTGGGAGGGGCTCTGACTTTGCTGTTGTTACTGATTTAGATTCATTGATTTATGCTTATGGTGAATTGCTGCCACACCAATAAGACATGTGGGAGGTCAGTATAAATTCACAAAATTACTGGATTTATATAGGATTTATTTTAACACTCTGCCTCTAATAATTGTCAGATGTTTTTGTTGGTAAAAATACTTTATTCTACTCAGATGTTAATTTCACATAACTAATACTTACTACATTTTAAAATTCTCAGATTTGATTTAGGATGTATATTTTATAGTTTGTTATTGCCAGTAACTTACACAATAGTCAGTGATTAGCTGTATTTCTTTAGAAGCTATTGAACATTGTAGCCCTCTGTATAAGGTTATATGGCCAGTAACAGTAACAGTAACAGTAACAGTAACAAAAGGGAAATTATATGAATATCATCCATATTCCCACCTCAACAGAAGGGTTTCACTCCAGAGTTTTATACCCTGTAACTTCTCACCAGGGGGGGCATGTGTCCACGGTGCATCTGGCCTGTTGTTATCTGCTGCTGAGCAGACGGCATGGAGCCCACGTTGAATGTGTCAGGGCCACCCACAGAACCAGAACGAATGATACCGGGCAGTGCCACAGAGCCATGCTCCACACGACCCACACGGTTAAACTGCTGCTGCAAAATAGTCGACCTTTAGGGGTAAGGACAGGGAGATCAAGGTAAAGTATAAATAACTGAGAAAAACTCTGAGCTAATAACACTGGCTAAGGTCTTTAATATCTGAGTCACTTGTGTGTTCGAAATAATTTATTTCACAATAATCTTCCTACTATCTATCCTCTTTCTTCCTACTGTAGAAAAAAGCCACTGTCAAATATATTTCACAGAATATAGTATCCTTTCCACTCTACTCAACAGATGCTCCTCACTCTATTGGTTAATTATGGCTTGTTTGGAGAGGCAGTAATTATGTTTTTGTGCCGAGAACCACGACTTCAGTGAGCTGGCTAGAATGTGACAGGGATATGATTCCCCTGTTCTGCCAGTGAGTTGTTTTATTAAGAGCCATGTGGATTTGCAGTGACAACAAATTCTCAGGCTCTGTGTGACACAGACCAACTTTATCGGCATTAGCTTTGTTTCTATCATTCACTGCACAGCATCAGAAGGATGAGAAGGCAACTGTTGGAGTCTCAATTCAGAAAAGACTGCGACAGAGGAAAGTGTGACTCATTTATTCTTTTCAGCATGGTGTTTCAACAGATAGATCAACATGACTGAAGTAAACACCTCCTAATAAGATGAAATAAGCTACTTGCCTTTAAAATACTGAATTCCATTTCACAGGAAGTGAGAGTAATGTTAGTTAATGAGTTATATTTTTGTGTTGAACTTTTTGACTATACTACAAATGTCATTACATGCTTAATTAGTCAGTGAGCTCACAGGTAACCCAAGAGAAATGAACATAAGTGCCTCTCACTTTTTTGGAGAAACTGATTCTTCGAGCATGGTGGACTCCTCATCTCCCTCCAGACCGAAGCGATCCTTACTCTGCTTCTGTAGAGAGTGAGAAAACACGCATCACAGCAGACTGAGGTGACTCCTGCACTGGATATAAATACAGCTGCGCATTATATTGTATGTTTAACATTATTGTAGTATGAAGTACTCCAACAGCCAAATAATTGTCTTGAATAATATAGTATTCCATATGACAGAAGAAGATGGCATGAGGGATATTGATGTACACACATTGAAGTATAAAACTGTAAAAAAGGAAACTGGTCATTCAAAGCTTAATTTGTGTTGTTTTTACAGTAAAAAGCACCAGTCTGACCTCTGGAAATATGTTATATGTTATATCTTATTAATTACGTCACACGCTACAGTGTTTCTAGCTCATTTGCAGCTTGTCCCTTGAAGGGATTTTACAAACAAACCACAGACAAATACAGACAATACTGACCTAAAACACAGTAAAACATTAGATAGAGATCAATTATGGTCACAAACTGAACTTTCTTTAAAAAAACACTCAAGCTCATATTTAAAAGTCCAATTTTAGTTTAAGAGGCAGGGATTTCCATAGATTTGTGCCTTGAACAGAGAAAGCTAGCCTCCCAAAAGGTTTTTCTTTGATGCACTTCACAGTTCCCACTGGACGCTCCTTATGTAATGGATCCTACAGTTCTAAGTGGGACTATTAGGTCACTGAAAACATGAAGAGATTGCTTCCTTAAACACGTGTACATTCATTTTAATTGACAAAACTAGACAGACAGTGCAGCTTGAAAATCATTCTGAGTGGTTTAATTGCCATGGCTGTTGTGACAGTCTAAAGATGTGTACATTGTAACTGAAAAAAGGAAGAGGGGGGTATCCAGGTGGTCATTCAAATTTCCCAAACTACAACCTCATCACCTCATCACTTGACAGCTGCATCAGATGTTTCCGTAATATTGTGCAGCACTCATTTAATTGAAGAACTTCTATTTTGCATTGAATTCTAGGGACCTGCCTTCTTTAGGATGATGTCAATGTAGCCGGCGATGAGCTGAGATATCTGCTCCCCTTCAGTTGTCTGCACAGAGTAGTAACTCTCCTGGTATTCCCCGAAATCCTGAAGACAGAAGGGGCACAGGATGAACTGGGTTAACATTTTGTCTAACATCTGTCTTTACAGCACATTTCATAACACTTTGGTAGTCTGCTACACAGTATAAGTTTAGCATGGGGTTTTTTAAATGTCTGTGACGGCTTTCGTATGTTCCTATAGAGCTCTTAAATTCATGCAACAAGTAATATTTTGTGCAGGTTGTAATCTTGCACCGACATGCCAATTAACCTGCTTCTAACACTGCTGTATATTAAATCAATGTAGTTAAAGATTTATCAAATACAATGTCTGAGCCTTTGTGGTCTCAGCAATAAATAATTGGAGTTGTAATATGAAGACATTTTGTTCACTTCAAATATCATCTTCTTTGCACAGCATATTTTTTTTTCTGCTGTAGAGTTCCACTCAGAACTCTAAACATTAGACTCAAAATAGCTCCATCTTCTACATATGGAAATTGCAGATTACACAAAAACACCTTTTCTCTTTATTTCAGATAAACAAACTTTTAAACAGCTGGTGATAAAATAATGAAGGACTATACAGCATCTACTGTCAGCTGAAATCAGTTACAACCTAAAGTGGGCGACAGAGCAAATAATAGTAAACGATTACTGTGGAGCGCAGTGACATAGACAGTACCAGAGTGAAGCTTTTGGGAGAGGCTGCCCATCTTTTGACTGTGGTCAGGGGCCACTCCTGCACCACCTCCTTGGTCTTCTCATCCACTCTCATCACTGACTCCTTGGTGATCCCCAACAGCCGAGGCACCAGCTTGTTTTTGCCCTTCATCTTTTCCTAGTTAAGCAGAAAAACAACACACAACATTTATCTCAGCGCTCAAAACACCTACACTGATGATTCACTAAAGGTGTGGATACGAAATGGTAGCTTTCTATTGTAATATCCATGCTGTGTGTGGTTTGAAGCCCAGCAGGAGGAGGAAAAGGGGGGCGGATGTGAATTGACCCTGCAGAGTCAGGCCTTGTTTAACTGCTGCTTTATTGAGCAGGTTCTCCCTGGGCTTTAGGCTGTGCTGTCAGTGCACCGGCGAGGCGCTTCCACCAGCAGCTCTGCCTGACTGGCTTCTGCGCCCTCCACTCTCTGCCCACTGGAAATCTATTAAAGCTCACTTCACAGCCTGAGCCCACACTTATCCTCTCAGGGCCACGAAGATGACACAAAAATTAGAGGTTTGCAGAGTCGGGGGAGTTCAGAATGTGTATATTTCATGTCTCCAGGCTATTGTATTTTTATCACAAGGCTCAAAATATGTAACAAAGGAAAGGCCAATGAAGAGAACAGATTCAAGGTGCAGGCCGCTTGAGCACAAGGACAGATAACATTATACTGTTGACCACAAATACAAAAGTTTATTAAAAGCTCTGACTGTTTTAGGTTGCCTTAATTGTGCAACACACTAATGGTATACAGTATGTAGGAAGTTTGATTTTCTAATCTTAAGTAGGTAGTAGAGGCTCTTAACCTTGCACAAAAGCACATTGGTTTCTTCCTGTGTATGTTTTCATCGTACTAGAATTTGTACAATGTATCTGAACAGCCCAATTTCTAACCTGAACCTGTAGCTATTTTAAGCGACATTGTATTTTTCTTTTTCTTTGAAAGATGTGGCCTTGAAATTGTAAAAAGAAATGCGTTTAAAGACAGACATGAGACTGAGAAAGAACCCCTAACAGTGCAACTAAACTCCACAATGTAACAGTACAATTTCATGAGAAAACATATCTCATCAGGTCAACACAACCTCCCACACATATTATCTATAAAAGATTCATATTCAGATCTAGCATAGTTGCAGACAATCCTTTACTAGGTGCGAATCCTGAAAGGTTCCATAGTACAGACTGTAACCAGTGACATTATCAAACAAATCCCTCACTGTAACAACAGAAGCATCAGTGTTTTGCAATTATTAAGAAATATATATCATATATTTTAAATGTGCATAATTATATTAAAGTCAGTTTTCTAATGGTTCTATTGTGTTGGCTGCTGTGTAGTTTACCACTAATGTTATGTTATGTGTGTGTCTTAGTTAAACCTGCAGTGTGCAACTTTGGATAGCATATTGTTATGAGAGGAATGATCAGTTGGTCAAAGGCCAACAAGGAACTTTTTTCTCAAGTCAGAAAACTGTGCAAAAAAACTTTTCATATGCTGTACAACATCCCATGGATGTTTTACATAAATCAATTATCTAGACTCTTGCCCTTTTTCATAGACCATAGATATTACACTGATCAGGAATAACATTATGAGCACTGACATATAAAGGGAATAACACTGATTATCTCTTCATCATGGCACCTTGTAATGAGTGGGATATATCAGGCAGCAGGTGAACATTTTTTCTGTGGATGTGTTAGAAACAGTAAAATGGGCAAGCATAAGGATTTGAGCGAGTTTGACAAGTGCCAAATTGTGATGGCTAGACGTCTGGGTCAGAGCGTCTCCAAAACTTGAGCTTTTGTGGGGTGTTCTTGGTCAGCATCTATCAAAAGTGGTTGAAGGAAGGAATAGTGGTGACCGGCGACAGGGTCATGGACGGCCAAGGCTCATTGATACACGTGGGGGAGCTCCTGTGGTTTTAATCAAACAGACCAGTAACAAAATCTAGGGCTATGTGGGACCATGGGTGATGTGTTAAGAGGAAGGGACTGAAGGAGACCGGCAGGGGCCTGATGAGAAGATGTGTGTTGGTTGCAGATGGAACATAAAGACGGCCTTTTGGGGGGGAACTGGGATCCGGGTTATTAGCCTTGGCTGTCTTGACCTTCTCCTCCACACTCCAGGAAATACAGCATTGAAGTGAGTGGATGACAGGATCTTCCACTTGGAACTGCACAGGGGGGTGTCAGATTTCTGGTTTCTTGTGCCTGGACGGTATGACAGCGTAAGGCGGAAGTGGTTGAAAAACAGGGCCTGCCAAGCTTGACAGGCGTCTAGTCTTTTAGCGCATCAGATGTACTCAAGATTTTTGTGGTCACTCCAAACAATGAATGGCTGCTCAACACTATTCTATATACTATTCTTACAGGGCTAACCAGACAGTGAGGAGCTCATGGCTGCCAATATTGTAGTTTCAAGGAATCTGGAGCTAACGTCTGGTGGTGGGTCATGGCCAATCAGTGATGGCTGACACTTTGAAGGGGTCCATCTGGATGTTTCCTCTTGAGACTACAAACCCATGGAAGTGACATTTTTCAGCTTTCACATGTAAAGAGTTCTCCAGAAGTCTTTGAGGAACAGACTGGACATGGAGGATGTGTTTGTCAAGGAAGAATATCAGAATATCAGAATGTCGTCCAGGTAAACAAAGACAGATTTATTGAGCATGTCTTGTAGCATGTTGTTCAAAAATCTGGCACCAGCAGTGGGTGAGGACGGACGGATGATGCCTGCAGCAAAGGAGTCGTTAATACACATCTCCACTGCTTCTTTCTCGGGGTCCCACAAGGGATACAAGTGCCCTGAGATCTTGTTACACACGTCAGCAAAGTCCTTGTATTCAGGTGGCACACTGGGTGGGAGAGAAGAAGAGACAGCATCTAGTAATTTTTGAGAAGAGCCACTTGCAGGATGGCTCTGGTGGTTCAGCCGATGAAGAGGTTATGGGGGATTTGAGGGCTGGAGATGATATAGAACTTGATGGTCTTGGGTTGGTTCCCAGATATCAGAAGAGTAACTGGTTCAATTTGGTGGGTAACCGTTCAAGAGGTGTCCAAGGCACTGGAAGCCATCCAAGGCACTGGAAGAAATATGTCTGGATAGTGGCTTACAGAGAATTCACAGCTGAGTGACAAGCGCGGTATTGATAAAACAGGCGTCAGCACCTGAGTCCATGAAGGTAGAGATGGTCTAGAGATGGTCCAGAGGGGAGCAGCAACTGGTCTTGAACCAAAAGTTGAAGGGAGAGGACTCATGGTTCGGCTCACCAATACTCCTCCCCTTACTGCTGAACCTTGGCATTACTTGACAGGATGAAATGTAGTGACCAGCCTGGTTGCAGTAGATACAGAGGTTTCCACGCCAACATCGCCCTTCGATTCCAGGGCTTCAGGAGCTTCAACTAGACTGTAGTGAGCTTGATGGGATGTAGAGGGTGGCTGGTCCTATGCAGCACATGGGTGATTTGATCTTCTGATGATGGGCTATAATGCTCTCCACTTGATGGCCAAAGAGATGAACTCTTTCAGACCATCGATGTAGTTGCCTAGAGTGTTGAGGAGCATGGCATGTAGAACTGAGGCATTGAAGTCACTCTGCCAAGCCAGAGTATGAAAGTCTATTGAGAAATCTGCAACAGAGCGAGTCCCTTGTTTAATGTTAAGCAGATGACATGCTGCCTCATAGCTGCTAGTTTCCAAATCGACGAGGAAACTCTCGAGCAGGAGGTGAGATAACAAGCATTGACGTGTTGCTTGTAGCCTTTAGTTGTTGAAGCCTGAATCCTTGTATGTATCAATCCACTTACTGATGTTCTCTACTCACTCACTCACAGCACACATGTAATAAGTTAAATACCATTTCATTTTTGGTGGCTAGGGCCTGTCATCCATTAAATAAATATAGTAGTCCACCAGCTTCAGTTCCGCTCATGTTGTTTCCACACAGGGTCTATTGCTTCAAGACTCACATCAGAAACAAAAGGCTACAAAGAGCTGTCAGACTTCACAACAGACAACTTTGTGTGTTTGCACGGGCTAACAACAGGAGCAAAGTGCATCTGGAGTGAATTATTTAACACTCTTAAAATCTCCATCACTGTGTTCACTCACTGAGTGCAGTTGCTTTCACATGTAAATGCAAACACACACACACACACTCACACTCTTTTCGGGCATAAAGAGAATCTCAAACCTGCCGGCTCCCTTAACGGCAGGGTCCAAACATTCCATTTATCATCCATTAATTCTGGCCTACTCTTCCTGTTAGCCTGTAATGAAATGGGCTGCTGTCAGAGAGCTTTTTATAAAATCCGCTGCTGTGACTTTATCCCATTCACACGCTGCACTTCCTTCCCACTTTTCTGTGCACTAAACCAGAACCGGACTGAATTGCTATTGTCACAAGCATTTTGCAGAACTGAATGCATCACTGAACGGCTAATACAGTTTCATTCTGAAGCTGCAGATTTGTTGTGCTAATAAGGTTTTATGGTTGTTTGACAGTGCAGCTCATATAAAAAGGCAGTTCTAATTACAGCTGCTGTTCATTAGTGCAGAGGCTTTACATTAGTCTGTGCCATTGGTCTCATTAAACAGAGGGGATTATTAAAGGAATGTTCACAATTGAAGGCATACTGTATAGGATTCTGAGGTGGATGTATACAACAAACTTGGCCTAAGACCTTTCTACTGTTTAGTGCTCATTAGTGAATTCATGACAAATCCAGGTTTGTTCTGGTTTTGACTGAATTCCAGCCACATCTCATAAAGCTTTGTTATATTTTCTGAAATGTTGCTTGCATGTAAAAAAAAAAAGATACAGGGAAAGACAAAAGTGTTTAAGGAAAATAAACCTCAATATTGTTTCACTATGGTGTGTGGAGAGAAGATATTCCCATTGTGTGAGGATTCATTTTGGTCTTAGTAAAAATTGTAATAATAGTACCTTTAAGAGCTAGTTAATTACACATTGTCATAAATATTGCTTACCCTAACTTTCTAAGAAACCATAAACCTCTACAGGCATTCAAGTGACAGGTGAACATCAATATAAACATTTTGCTAATTTTAACAGATAGATAATTTTGTTAACATAGGAATACATTGAGAGCCAACAAAACAAAACAAAGAAAAACAACCCCTGAGACTGCATTACCAGTAAAATTCATCACCCATCAATATCATAGTGACCTTTACTGTTGCTACTTTGAAAATCAGTTTTATTAAATAATGCTAAATAAATGCTAAATATTGATACATTACATCAAACTGAAGTTAAGAGCTGACCTTAAACCTTTAGCTCCAAGTTTAGGGTTTTCTTTTTTGCCTTGTTTCTCTGAATAAACAGACATATCCAGCACTGGAATGACACTTTCTCTGTGTTTTTAGCAGTCATTTCAATGTTGACAAGCCGTCCCTAACTCGAGGCACCCTTTTATCTGATCAAAACTTCCAGTATATGTAAAACAATAAAAGAGTTTTCCTCAAATACAACAAAAATCCTCCATTTACTTTCCCCTCACATAGTCTGTCAGTGCTAAAAGAGCGTAAATGCATATAGTTGTACTGATTTATATTGACAGTGGCTTAAATCATCAGCGCTAAAAAGGTGTATATGGAATTTTCTAAATTAAAAATATGAATTCAATTCAATTTTATTTGTACAGCCCAGTATCACAACAACAATTGCCTCAAAGGGCTAATAATAAGTTGTTTTTAAATAACATTAATAAAAATGGCCTTATAAGAGATTTGCCACTCTTTTGTGTGTATTATATTATTTTAGACTAACATCTGTAAATATGATCAAAATAGTTGTCACCTCCACCTCCACTAATGAGAAAAAAAAAATCTCTTACTTTCACCAGGAAGAAGGAAACTCCATATGTGGGAAGGGACCTGGCCAACTTCACATACTTCACTTTTGCCTCAATCTCTGTCATTTCGCCACACGATTTATGATCCTGGTCGAAGGAGAACAGTGACATCATTGTTACATGTGAAACACAGGTTACCATAATTTCTGGTTCAACACAGAGCAAATTACTGTCATCCCCATGGGTCTCAAACACATTATCTTTTGGAACTGGAACAAAATATATATCAAACATACTTGGAATATTTTCTTCTCAGACCCTCTTTGCTTGATGTACTCCTTGGGTAGGAATTCCTTGAGGCTATGGAGATAAATGACATTTTTACACGGTTACAGGTTTGGGCTACAGGCATTTCCTTTCTATTAACATACCTCCACATATGAGCTCACTGCTGCCCTACTGCCTACATATCAGAAAACACTTGTAACAGCTGACATCACCCCTGACTTTTCCACAGGAGAAAGTCTCTAAAGGTGGCCTTTACCGAAGCAGGAAAAGAATCTCTGCTCTACATACACAGCTGTAAACCTGACAGAGAAAGAGTGAGTGCTGGCTGATAGTTCATGTTGTTTGAAACTTACTCCAGAAAACCAGGCTTGTGTTTGTGCTCAACGTGAGGTCCGAACTGGATCTGAGCCTGGATCCCGGCGAACTCACATGCTTTATCAAAGGAGACCGGGTGGGATCCGTTCAGTATATCATCCCTCGCCTGCGGAGAAAGATAGAAGGAAGGAAGAGTGAGGAGTAGATATTAACATTCCAGTAAAATGATAAAAGTACAAAGGCACAAGTGTGTAGAGATCACCAGCAGTGCTCTGTAATGAGAATCATTGTGTGCTTAGAAAGTGCTGTGATTCGACAGAGGATGACTTCTAAGAGAATGACTGAGTGCATTTTATATGAAAGACACTGAAACTGAGCCCTTTCGATACCTGGCATAAATTTGTCCTCCCAATATGCTGACATGTGTCCAGCTGAACTCACTATATTCACATGTGATCAGGTCTCAGACAGTTTATTCTTTGAATGTTGGTACTACCCCCAAATTCTGATTGGTTGTATGTCTATCCAATCACATTCAGAGGTAGTTTCCCTCCTGGAAATCAAACTTGAATCGACAGAGACCAGACTAATTGTTTGTAAAGAATTAAAAAATAAGTAAAATGGCTGGTCAGCTAACAGGACAGCGCTTTGAACCCTGCTGCTCCTAATGCTTTAGTCATTACACACAAGAAGAAATCATGGAGGCACTCCCTTAAAGAGTAGAGTTTTCTGGTGGTGATTATAAACCTTGAGGACTCAGTAAGGATCTATACAACAAATACTAATAATACATTATCTGATCTTTCAAGAAGCTTTTCCTCATTCACAACCACGTTATGCCTGGACACATGAGATTTGATGAGAAAAGTTGCTGTTAATGATAAAATCTATTCTGGAACATTTAAAATATAGCATCTTTGGTATCACTCTGTGGTATCACAAAATCACATCTCCATCACAGAAATGCTTCCAATATGTCTGTAAATTTAATGGCTTGGAGTTGTGCCCACCAAGCAAAAATAATAATAAAAAAGCTTATGGCTTATTAGTCTGCCCAAACATCATTTCAGCTTCAGTGCTATTTCAGGCTGTATAAATGTTCTTGACCATTTAAGCAGATAGAAAGAGAAAAGGCTTTGTTGACATCTTTCAAACGCCTGTCAGTGCAGAGCCTTTCTCCAGGGGGCAGTCAGCTCTGTCTCCTGTTCCCTCTGAGTCTTCTCACACTGCTACTTTCTAGTTCACTGCTGCAAAATTAATGGCTCCAAAGACAGGAGAGGCATCACTGACAAGTGAGAGGCTCCATCAGCGCTTTTAGCATTAGCATACTGGAGCACAGCGTAGAACCGACTCCTTCTAACATCCCATTACAGCGATGAAAAAGCTGCAGCTGTAATGAGGACAACAATCTCCTTCCCTCACAATCACGTCCTCTTGCTTTATGTATAGAGGAGGAGTACATAAGCTCTTGAACACAACAAGGCGTGCTATAATTAGCTCTCACACATGCCATTCACTCAAACACTGTCCATTGGAATATTGTGGAGTGAGTGCCAAGAAAGGAATAAGGAATAAACCCAGGTTTTATGAACAAATATGACTATAATCCCCTCTCTCACAAACAAACTATATACAATATACAAGATATATAAATATCTTTTGAGTGATGCCACTACACACACCACAGTGAACCATACTATTCTAAAAAGCGATGTTAGATTCTAGCGTGACTATTTTTCATGTATATCACAAAATCCTCAATGTCTCAGAGAGGACACAGTGAGTAATAGAAGTGCTGGTTCTGGGACATTTGTTAGAGCGGAAGCAAAGCACAAGACATGTAAAGCCATGAGCCCTAGTATCCAGCCTGAGGCCACAGCGCTGAGGTCTAGTCCAACAATGGTCCAGCACAGGACGGAGTATGATGCAGGCATAAAAATAAATACTGACATTGGGACTCAACAAAGCAACAAATACAAATGGTAAAACTACAAAGCTTAATATAATGTAAAAAGCTATGGCTTTGTTGGAAAATAATCATGGGCATAATAACCTGGATTTAAGGAATATAGCTTTTCACATGCAGTATTACAAATCAGCTCATGCTGTACAAAATACATGAAATGTGTGATTACATACGGTTAAAGAATGTTAAGACCGCTAAAACTACAACAGTATTGTATTATTGTATTCTTCTTTTTTTTTAACTTTTCATCAACTTGATCTACGCAGTCTTCTAGGGAACATAACAATCTATACCTGAAATCTCCAGACGTTTATGAACTATATCGGTTTTGGTATTAAAGTAAGTAAACTCATTATCTTATCTATTTCTATGTGATTTGTATATAGACAACAGGATGTCCCTGCATGGCTACTGTAGGTGATCACAGGCTATAGAAAGGAGTGTAGGGAAGGGGTGTCTCACCACCAGATTCTCTCAAAGGCTAGACACTGCACCTTTAAATGAACCATCAACGTTGATTTGTGGTTAAAATGCAACGATCCCTATGGGTTGCACTCAAGGTCAAATGCATCATTTTTTAAGTCCAACACTGTAACAGCAGATTTACGACACAGGAAAATTTGCTCGGTGTAATGATTAGTTCAAAAAGTACCTAAAATCACCTAAAGTGAGTAAAAAACAATAGAGCCTGGCGTATGGTTCTATTGCCACAATCACTCCAACAGAGTGGGAGTGGCTGTTTAGTTAAAGCGATTAGTCAGTCATTGGCGCAAATTCTGTTATTTGTGTGTGCGCAAGATGCAAGTCATTATTAAAACTCTGAGCTCAACGGTGATTTAGAAGATGCTCTGTCATGTAAAACGCCAGCAATTATGCGAATAATTAATTATAATGTAATACAAACAGTCCTGTGTTTGAGACTTGATGGAATAAGGGTGTAAGTCTGGTGCGCAGAATGTTCCACTCTGCTGCAGATCTATCTTCTGGCTCCACATGGCCTTTTTAACACAATGACAAATGAGAGGCAGGGCCATGTGAGAAGTCTGTGTGATGTGCCCTTGTAACAACCCCGGTCTGTGGGAGAGGGAAAGTGGAGCGAAAACAGAGCGGGAGACTGGCTGGGAAGGGGAACGCAGAGGCAGAAAGAGGGGCGGGGTTGTTTTTGTGAGAGGAAATTGGAGTCTGTGTTGTGAGGAGAGAATGATATGCAGAGTGCTGTAATGTGTGTCAGGGTAAGAGGGTGGGGGCTGAGATTATGTCAGACTGTGAACGAGAACGAGGCCAAGCAGAGGAGAAGAGTAAAACAGAGGTAAAGAAAGAATGAGACCAAAGACGGGGTGGATGTTTTAAACAGAGCGAGCAGTTAGTGATGTCATATATTCATTATGTCATGCTTTTTCTAGGAACCCAGCAGAGGAAAATGATAAACTAAACCAGGGCGCCTCTATACTCATAAACCTTCCTTGACATTTCTGTAAAGCTGTACAATCTTACAGATATCAGTACCCAGAGTTCACACCCAGAGAGAAGGTTAGACATGATATTATTGTGCATTGTCAGATTTATAGAATTGTATATTTCAGCAGGATATCTCCTCCTCTGAATAAACAAGCTGATGTGAATGTGCTGAGGTGAGCACACTGACTGGACACTGACTGGACTGAGTTGACTCCCCTCAGGGAACCCAGCCCCCCCCCCCCATTGCCAGAACAGCTCTCCTGCTATTATACACAGGTACAAATAGCATTGCAAGTCTCACAGTAATCAAGCCTTTATTTAAGGCCTCAGTTAAGTGTGAGAAAACAAAAAAACAAACAAAATAAAAATACAGAATGGGGCAAATCCTTCACAGCACTATACTTTATAAATGTCCTAAACCACACATGTCAAACTCAAGGCCCTGGGGCCAAATGCGGCCCTTTGCACTGTTTTATGTGGCCCTTCAATACATTTAGTAGTTTACATTTTTGGCACTAGGTTAAATTCAAACAGGTTTTAGATAGATTTGAACAGGTTTTAGATGGTTTTGATTTTTGCTACAAAGATTAACCTACCACTACCTATTACAACCTGTTTAAATCCAACTAAATCCTGTCCAAATAAGACTAAAACCTGTTCAAATCTATCTAAATCCTGTTCAAATCCACCAAAATCCTATTCAAATCCAACTAAAATCAGTTCAAATCCAACTAAAACCTGTCCAAATCCAATTAAAACTTGTTTGAATCCAATTCAAATCTGTTCAAATCCAACTAAAACCTGTTCAAGATACAATCTCTCAAAATTTAATCTCCATCTTCGGCCGAAGATGGAGATTGACTATTGCGGCCCCTCACCACTTTGAGTTTGACACCTCTGTCCTAAACCCTCAGCAATAATGTGTGCCCAGAAACATGACATACACATGACCATCAGTTTTTCCTCTGAGCAGCTGTAGGAACAGGAAGCAGATGAACTAAAACAGCTTCTTCCACTTCCATTTTGATGTGATTATACAGTACTATCAATTATTTAATGGTGTAAAGTTTGAAAGCTTGGCCAAAGGCAGGGCTTGCTCTGTAGTTGATCCCAGATGCTGGAAGAATCTGCCTCTTCATATTCCAACAGCCTTTAGACATTTTGTATGTTATATTTGTTTGTTTTAAATATTTCTCTTTTACTATACAAAACTTAAATACAATACTATCCCAACACTGTACAGCACTTTGGGCATGAATGGTTGTTTTAAATGTGCCTTGACCAAAACACAGTTTGGACTGTTTTAATTTTGTACCACTATATTCTACATCATACACTATGCAATGATCACAGTAAGTAAGAGCCACAGTTTAACTTTCGTGTTTGTGCTTTCACATAAATTTTATCAGATTATTGTTTCTCCCCTCGCTGTGTTTTATACACAATTGGGAGGTTTATTGTTTAGAGTTGGGCTATAACTCAGCACTCCCTTCTCCATCTTTCTCCTCCTCCTTTCTGCTGTGTGAGCACAGAGCTGTGTGTAATTGGCTCACCTGAACGTAGAGCAGGTTCAGCTGGACTGGGTCCCTGGAGTCCACGTTCTGGTCTGAGTAGAAGAACTTACGCCTGAGCAGCAGAGTCTCGCTTTCTTCCACTCCCTGTTCCCTGAACGTGCGGCTGTGGTCCAACCAGTTCACTGACAACACAGTCACATACTGCATTAATAAGATCATTTCTGAAGAGACGCTACTGAGAAAGAAGCAATTTAAAACACTTTGAACCTGTCCAAATCTAGTTCTAACCAGGTTACATATATTTTAAATCTGTTAAACTTTGTGTTAAACCCCTAAAATCTCATCCAAATCCTCTTATAATTATAGGTTGAGTGCATTTACAACTGGTCTGCACCCCTACATAACAAGTTTAAAGTAACTTAAAAAGGTTAAGTTAAGACTCAAGTTAATCCACTTTAAAGTGTTATCAATCAAAGCAAAGAGTAACGGTTGGAGGGAGATTTACATATTTGCATGTTTGAATTTTAATTGGTCTCCTCTGGACAAAAGATAACACTTGTAATTTCATTCTACTTTGATATAGCCTGACAGAAAATTTAAGTGTCATTTCCAAGAATTTTGAGATAGATTCAGTAAAGCAAGGACTAAAAGCTAGGCTCGAAGTCAAGATTGGAATAGAATTTAAGAGGACTTACAATCATCGTCTGTGTGAAGTTTGGCTTTGAGCTTTTCCATCTTGCGCTCGTCTCGCAGCAGCAGCGTCCGGTCTTTCTTCAGTGTCCCCATGCCATCCTCCTTCTTGTCCTCAGTTGTCTCTTGAATGAGCGAGTACTCCTCATAGTTGGTGATTCCTAAAAAGGCACAGGGGCTTAGTAAGGGGATTTTCAGAAGTAAGATCGGTTGATAATAATAATAATCAGTATGATAACAGTGCTGCAGTAGTAGTCTAATGGCAGCAAACAAAAAGGCAGAGAAGTCCCTGAGCACTGGTCTGCCAGATTTTCAATGTCTTACTGCGTGAGGTCTTTATTAACATTGAAATATAAAACTTAAGACACACTTGTGACCAACAGTGAGAGCACGGTTAGCCTTTGACAGAAATACTAATCTAATTTAATCAAATAATTTATTAGAACCTAATTTGTCAGTGCTTCATAAATCAGGCACATCTAGCTTAAAACAAAGAAGAAATCAGGATTTCATGAAGCAGTCAATAACATTTGAAAGTATCCCACAAAATCTGAAGTTGAAATGCATATAATGACACACAGTGGTACAGCTCAGACTAAAAATAAAACTATGGATGAATAATTCAGGCTTTGTATGAAGGTTTGACACAGACACATTAGGACCGGAGGAAGATGAAGACATACCTATTCGACTGCAAATGGTGACGAGCAGCTCCCCGACCGTTTTGGAGTCATCCACCAGAATGGTCTTCACCGCGCCGTCCAGCATTTTAATCTTCTGAGGTCGCTGCTTCTTCTTGTACTCTAAAACATCCTGAGAAACAGGACAGAGGAAAAAAAGAGCAATGTTACAGGTACTGATGATGAAGTTGAGACGTTCAGACAGTTGCAAAGGAGCTCTAAAATGCTTCTTATGTCTCACTGTACTCCAAGAATTCATGACTTACTCCATTCCGTAGCATGTAGTAATCCAACGTTCTCCCGGATTCGAGCCAGATTCCTTTTCTAGGATCATCGTCAGACAGGAAAAGTCCATAATCTGAAGCTGGAACAGAAAAGTAAAGAGTATGAAAAAGACATGTAAAAGAATATGATGTTTCTACACCTCCTACTGACCTTGTCCTGTCTGTGCCTCTGGGACTCTTTCTCGGATGATCCTGCAGGCATCGTACACCGGCGTGGATGGTTCAAACTGCATTGTCTTCACCACATTGCATTGGCGGACACAGATCTTCAAGGAGAGGGCCACCATTTTGCTGTTTCTTGTTAAAACAGCGTCACTAACCCACACACCTGGAACAGGGACAGGAAGTCTATGAAGTCCTGATCATAAAGTGTCCGCTCATTAAAGAATCACACCTAGTGGTGTACAGAGGAACATTCTGAGGCAGAGCTTCCACAGGACACATTCACAGTTAACTCCTTGGGGATTTTTCTACCTGTGAATAGGAGTTGTAGAGTTTGCGTACCTCAGCATCTCCTCGTTTTTTTCTCCACGATTGTATTATTATTGAAAAGAGCGACTGTCTCATTGCAAAGTCTAAAAAAATAGCTGAACCAAGCCACATAACCTTTCAGCTCAAGAAAAGAAAATACATAAATCTCTCTAATCAAAAGGAAATGACGGGAGGAGAGTCGCAGAAGAACAAACACTGCTATTTCACAGCAGCAGTATTACTGGCTCTTCTCCTGACTCGACCTCACAGGCAGACGCAGAGTTAACTGTGAGACAAATCAGAGGATACTTTGTCATGAAGAGCACTGAAGATGATACTTTTGTTGTAATATACAGCCTCCTCTGAATTGTCCAACTTTAATTGTCCCAAATCCACTAGCTGGATTCTCACGAGATTTGTGAGTTCAAAAACTCACAAAAATCCATCTCCAGGCAAAGCATTTGCTTGCGAACTGCTGCTGGTTTGAACCAATGGTGTGGCAGCACTGACAGGTAACGGCGTGATTTAGTTTTGAGGACGAAGCAATTGTTTTAGTAATGTGCTGCAATTGTTTTCATTGGATAAAATTTGGTTACTGATTATTTTTACATTGTTGCATCAAAAACATAAGTACAAAAACACAAAAGCCTGTATCTAGTATAAGTTATGCATTTAAAGGAAACAGAGAGCAATCCCCTAAGCACATGCCCCATCCAGGTTTTAGCTGCAGTCTGTTCCAATTTCTGCCTTAACACTAGAACTATTTTAGTATTTCTCACTCAAAAGTTCACATCTTCACACTGACGTTATTCATATCTCAGCCTCGACTGGAGACAAAGACATTTCTGTTCGCACCATTCACAGCTCATCCACATCCCCTCGAACAAGCATAGCAAATTTGAGCTGTATCTTCTACAATCACGTCTCTGGGAAAGAGTCTGCTTGTGACTCTGGTGCAGTCCCAGCAGTGGGTTCCATCCAGTGAACCCAGTTCTTACTAAAGTTTACCAAAAGGGAAAGGCAAATACAAAGACTATGAAGTAATGGCTCTGCATGAGTTCTCCACCATTAAGCTAACCTTACCCAGTTTTTGTTATCTGACTTCTCCTCTGATATATTTTATAAGAGCATCTTAAAGTAAGAGCACAACAACAGACAATCTTTTGTAATTGGTTTTTGAGGAATCCTAAAATGGTTCAAAGACTAAAGCATTAGTCTTGACACAATTAACACAGGTTGTTTTTAAAGTCGCCATTCACGGCCTTTAAATTAAATTGATTAAAATGAGCTCAATAGCCTTTTTAAACGTTTTTTTTTTCTTTTTCTTTTTCATATCTATCCTGCAGAATGGGGTGTGTTGTAATACCTCAGAATATCTTGCAGCCTCCTGGCCACTCTAACTGCTAAATATGAAGTTGCAGTAAGTATAAAAGCTACAGACAGCTCAAATCATTGAGATAATCTCTGATCTCACAGAAAAAAGTGCGCATTTTTCTGTACAATCCTTGTGCAAACACTCCAGCTCCTTATTAGCTCTACTTTGGAGCGTCTATCCTGTAGAAATGGGTGTGGCTATGACATGAAAATACAGAAAGTGTGCATTTGAAAGTGCTGATAATGGAAATGGCTCAATACTCTGTAATAAAATATCTAATATCTAAATGTAAGCTGAAAAGAAACTTACAACACTGTAGGCCTATATAAACAGAACAAGTCTGTAAACACCGACCATTTCTTGGCTAAAAAAGAACTATTGTCACTATAAGTCTATAAATCATAGCACAGAACAATTGTTTCAAGTTTTAAAATGTCAACATATTCACCGTCTGAAATGTGTCAGCCAATCAAAGCAGCTTTTGGGAAAAGTAGGAAAAGGGCAAATCAAAAGGCTTGACTCTAAGACATAAACCTCTGTAAAAGTAAACTCATCTTACAGACAAACCTCTGTCAAGGTGTTGTGATGACTTTAGTTGAAGTTTGGGAGAAGACTGAGAGGGAATATAAAGACTGAAGCTATATACTGAAATCAAAGGAGGTGAACACTGATGCTGCTCTGACATGTATGTATGTGTGTAACTGTTTAGGTAAGACATATAGTTTCAAAATCATTTAAATATATAGTGTCAATGCTATTTTTATATAAAGTCATAGGCCCAGTACATTCAACTTCCCAACTCTTGACAGGACCCACTACCGTCTCATGTGAACATGTATCTCACCAAAACATTTCCCCACACCCCTTAGATATAAAGGCATTTAATATTGTCATTTGAGTTTGCAACAGTACCGAGACTTTTACATCTGAAAATCCTTAAAAACTACATGTTACTTTAAAGTATTTCAGTCAAAGTTCATTTATTTACTCCTACGTTTTCCTGTTATAGGCTGTGGGTGGCTGGAGCCTATCCCAGCAGCTATGGGCCTGAGGCAGGGTACACCATATTCAAAATGTCACAAAGATAATATGCACACTACAGGATATACACATTATACAACAGTTGTATATTGTGTACAGTGATACGATAATATTTTCATTTAAAGAAGACCCTCTGTGATACCTCCTAGTGGGCATTGTTAAGGTCCCTGGACTGTAAATGACCTGTCCTGGCACACCTGTGGGCCCCAGGTTGCCCAGGTCAGGTGACTGTTTATTTAGGACCATTATTGTTACTTCTCTCACTGCCTCTGCCACCCTGCTGCCACCCTGTTGCCTCCAGTATACGTGGTCCGCTGCCTGTTTTCTTTTTAGATTGATTTAGTTATGGTTATGTTATAGTTTGGTTTCACTGGTCTACCTTTTAGACATTTTGTTTAGTTTTGCACTTTACAACACACACATTGTTCACTCACCACCACACCACTGATAATGCACATTAAAACATGTCATATTGTATTACACTTTCTTAATCTTAATTTAGTTTAATTTGAATTTGGTTTAATTAATTAAATTATTCTCATTTTGTACTAAACTTGATTTCTGCCTGTTGTCCCCTTTTTGTTTTGTTTAGGGTCATAACCAATATCTTACAGTCGCATGCCCACTTTAACTGCTAAAGATAAAGTTGCAGTAAGTGTAAAAGGTACCGACAGCTTGAATCATTGAGATAATCCCTGATCTCACAGAAACAAGTGCACATTTTTCTGTACAATCCTTTTGCAAACTCTCCAGCTCCCAATTAGCTCTACTTTAGAGTGTAGGTGGATCTGAAGAAGAACAGAGTAATGAAAACAGCCCATTTATAGCTTTCTCTATTCTTTTTCTTTTATTCCTCTTGGTAGAAGAGCAGGTAGACAGAAAAACAGCATTATCTCCTGTGACGATCGGTAATCCATTGTGACTCCAGTTAGGCCTGTTTCCCACTGTATTCTGAGAATTAAGACGTGAAAATGGCCAAAGAGCAGTGCCCTGGGAAGTCTGGGCATGGACAATTCAATAGAGAGCACTGAAGGCCAGAGCCATCTGGAGAGGGCCTGCTCTTAATGACTGACTGTAAGACCAACAGCAGGGCAGAGGCTCGGAGCAACATCCGCCCTCACTGCAGCAGACCATCACACAACAAGCAAAGACAACTCCGGAAGCAGTGGGAGATTGTAATAGAACAATGCATATGCACTGTGTCATTCTTAAAATTAGAGCGTAGATGGGTTATATTTTTTCATATAGGCTCCTAAAGCAATTCCTGTGATACATGGACAGAAGGGAGATGGCAAAAGCAATCCTCAGTTTAAATAAAAGTGGTAAAGGTTAAGCACAAAGCCTTGTTAATAAATTGTAACTGTGAAGAGCATACAGCCTTTTGTTCATTTAAACAATCATACAGCAATCACTGCATGTGTCTCCCACACTGCAGAGAAGCACATGCAATTTACAGCATTCCAATGAAAGTCTAGTGAGTCTTGGCAATAGGCAGGGGTTGAAATGAGATTCTGATAGTATCACATCCTTACATTAACTTGTGAATATATATGGAAACAACAACAAAATCTTTATTACATTATGTACCCTTTTAGGATCTTCAAACTCACATGGAACTGTTACGTTCCAATGCTTCTAATATGTGTGGAACAGAGTGTGGATTTGCTGAAATATTCTCACGAGCTGTTAGGATGCCTTGTCACTCAGAGTTAGTGGAGTATGGTGAGCTGGTGTCGCTGTCAAGCTCTGTCATTTTGACCCAATAAAATGTCTCTGAGGCTGAAGCCTATTTTTAGGCATTTTTGTTTCCTGTATAGTAAAAAGTTACAGTGTAACTAAAATAAATTATGAGTGGGTCACTGTCTAATCTCCTTTTGATGCCTATTTAAAGGTGCTTTGTGTAACAGCCTGTTGTATTGTAGTATTGTTTCATTGTGTGTACCTCCGCAGACCCCAGTGGAAGGAGGCATTCCATCTAGTTCCTACAGCTGCCCAGGGAGGACAAACTGAGCACTGGTGTGGAAGAAAGAGTCAGGAGTGGGATTGCAGACTGCACTTTTACCACCAGTGTCGCCACAAAGGCCAAAAAACACACTTTCCACCTTTAATGCAAGCCACATTACGTAAATAAAAACTTGGCTCATCTTTTTTTGTGGCAGGTGATTGACTTCGATAGAAAAGGTTGAAGAGGTTAGAAACAAAAGGTCTTTTGAGAATATGTCGGCCTGTACTTTGACACAGATTCCATATTTAGCCAAGCCATGCCTAGGTACGGATCATACAATCACCCCATCTTTGTCATCCTTTTGTAATATAGAAACAGCTGGAGTGTAATGGAAAATACCCAGTAATCTATTTATGTTGCTCCTTTACATTGCTGCATAATTTCAAGGTCACACCATTAACTAAGACCCAGCCGTGCTTCAATGAAACAGCAGATATAGTGCAGACTCCAGCACTCTACTACTACAGCACCCTCTGTTCACTGCAAGCTCTCATTAAACAAAAATAACAGCTACTTTGGATAATAGGTAGATTAGTATGGCGACTCAAAAGCGAATTCTTGTATTTTGAAGAATGAAAATGAGACGATAACAAGCTGTGAACAAATTAAAGTAAGCACTGAGTTTAAATAAAATGGGCAGTAATGCAGTGGAGGCATGCTGGTTGATACAAATATCAAACCACAAAAGCATTTATGAGCGTGCTGTATTAGCTCTGGTATTGTGCCTGAGCTGCGAGTGTAATTTAACCATGTTCGACGTCAATTGCATCGAGTGGAGAGCCATGAGTATTTCCGACCTCAGCATTTCTCAGGACTGTTGAGAACAGCAGGATTAGAGTGTGTGTGGATGAGAATATGCTAATGAGCTCACATGCACGCTCTTCTTCAGTTTTCCTCAGCCCAGCATCGGCCTTTTATAACCGTCAGCCTGAAAGCAAGGTCAGTTTTCTAGAGCTCTGTATGGCACATCTCGGGGGAGCATTAGGAGTTTTCCCAGAACACAAACATCCAAACAGTGTGTCCCAGAATCTTAACAATTGACAAATACCGCTCCTATTTTTCATCAGAATCCAATCTTCCTGCAGTCGAGACACGTCAAGGTCACGTTTTTTACTCCAGATGTGCTGTTGCTTCTCCATTTAATAACTAGTTAGCTTCTATTAGATTAAACCACTTCTCAGTCTAATTACAATGCGTTAAATTACAGCCCAGACGGTACACAAGACATTTAGCAATCAGCGTAAAACACATCTGTGATGAGAACAAGGTATGATTTACAACAAATATATTGGAAAATTATGATGCGACTCGTTTGTGGCCCGGGGGCTGTAATTCGAATAGCACATGGGACCAGCAAGACATCATCCTGACAGCCTGCCTCTGCCATATTAATAACATCAGGAGAATATGATTATGAACGGTGATGTGAAATGTGATGCTGGTGGTGTGCCAGGAGTGAAACACACTTTTTTTTCTAAAACTCAGACTGTGAAAAATAAAATGACTAGAGCTCATTATCATATCTGCCTCTTAAGCTAAGAAGTGGCATGGTCATGCTCTAACACACATTTTTTTAAACTCTCAATTTTGTAAGCACTGCATGGCTGTATTGTTTTTTATCAGGATGTCCTTGTGCTCTTTTTTGTCCACAAAAGCCGCTCTACTGAATAGTGAGTATAGTTGAGATAAGCTATAATCGGTGGAAATAGTGGGCATCCCCCTGTCTCACTGCAAAAAGGTCACGCCAATGGGCTTCGAACAACCTCTCTGCATGTCCTCCCTGTGGGCTCATTCTCCGCAGACATGCATGTATAAGTGAATTGGACATAAGGAATAAATATGAGTTATTCTCCCTCAGTGTATGTCTTTAAGTATGAGTCCTGCAAATAGGTTGGTAAGCAGTCTGTGTGCTCTAATGACCTGTTAATGTGTATATATATATATATATATATATATATATATATATATATATACAGTGGTCCCTCGCTATAACGCGGTTCACCTTTTGCAGCCTCGCTGTTTCGCAGATTTTTTTAGTGAAATTTTGCATGCTTTTTTTTTTTTTTTTTTTACAGCGTATGAACGCGCATTGTGTTCTGCGTCCTGATTGGCTAAGGGAGAACTCGCACATTGTGTTCTGCGTCCTGATTGGCTAAAGGAGAACTCGTGCATTGTGTTCTGCGTCCTGATTGGCTAAGGGACTGTAGACCATTGTCAATCAATCTCCTCCTTGTCTCCTGTACAGTACAGAATGCGTTCGGCTTGCCAAATTTACATAAATGTTCGATCGCTAGCAGCGTGACTCTGAAGTGTTGTATGTTTGCAAGTTTTCTCCCCGACAAAACCCACAATGTCGACGAAACTTTCTGCACCGACAAAGGCACCTGCGGTCGCACCCAAAAGGCAGAGGAAGATGCTAAGGTTTGAACTTTGAGAGTGTTTAAACAAGAGAGAAATGTGAGAAAATGTTAATGCCTGTCTGAGAAAAGTGTATAAAGTGTGTGGTGAGGGGTTTCACAGCCTTAAAACATATATAATAATTGTAAAAAATGAAGCTGACTACTTTGCGGATTTCGCCTATTGCGGGTTATTTTCGGAACGTAACCCCCGCGATAAAAGACCACTGTGTGTATATATATATATATATAGATATATATATATATACATATATAGATATAGATATATAGATATAGATATCACAATGAAAAAGGTCTGTAACAGGCAGATGTTCTGACTCTTCAGGACCATGGAAGCCCCTCACATGTAAAGAAATAATTTTAAAATAAAACATATTCCCATGCACATTTTGTAATCTGATTTTTCAACTACTTGTATAATATTTGATGAATATTGATCAATGACTGACAAGATAGTCAGCGGTTGCAGTCTTATGTGTGACTAGATGGCTTCTGGGATAGCCCCCGGCCCCTGCAGCCTGTAACAGAACGAAGTAGGCAATGAATGACTGAATAAAATAAATTAAAGGCTTTCCCCACAGCCTCATCACTCCTTTTACAAATTAATTTATTGTTTAAGCAGTACATCATGGCTAAACAGCACTTTAGAAATGAACTGACCCACGCTTTTAACTTGACTAAAATGAATCAACCATCAACAAGCTGGTCCATTATAGGTCCCTTCCACAGCAGAGGGTTACGGAGCAGCGCTGGTCGATTGTGATTAAAACCTCTCTCTCCAAATTCAGGGCCACTCCAAGTGCACACGGACTCTGTTTTTTCAGCTGACATTTAAATGTGCATCCCTCCGCTGCTGGAGCCCTCTCTTACATCACAGGCTGTGCTCCTGGGCTGCACTCTTCGCTCTGATGCAACTCGAGGTTACAGATGCTGACAGAAATTATGAATCTCGCCCTTGTGGTAGAGAGGGAGAGAGCCGCTCTTCTTACACTAAAAATATCCCCTGAACTAGAGCGTCCTTCCGCAGCTCTGACGGAACGAGGATACAGATACTTTCTCCCTTATCTAGAAAAAGAATGTGTATTAATCCCTGACAATATGGGATTTACAATAATCTTTTTACAGAAATGGGGTACAATATATGTTTCTTTTGTGGAATAGACAGGTCTTCTGTATTATGTATTGTGCAACATTGTACAGTGTAAACTGTTTGACATATAATTGATTTTTTTGTCACTTTGTTTTATTTTGAGCCAAAACAATGACTGCAATGTAAACAAATAAATAAATAAATATAAAAAATAAATTGTTTTGCCCACATTATGTCAATACATCTGTCTAAGCCTGGTTAATGTTCAGTGTAAATATTTCAAGATGTATAGACTTGTAATAGTTTAAACCATTCAGTGGAGTTACATGCAGAGAATGCATTTCCCCATGGAGATCAAAAAAAAAAAAAAAGAGTACCTTAACCTTAAAAAAAAAACAAAAACAAAAAAACAAAAACAAAACTGGAGCAATGGGCAGCTGCTCAGGGGAACCCACTCCAGATCTTGCATCAGTAATTGATCACATTACAACTGGAGACCACAGTGCATGCATATGATGCTGATGGGGGAAAACCCACCCAAGCTTCTTGCTATTGCTATGCATCAGTCTTAACCACTTTTACACCGTTTTGACAGAAACATTTTGTTGATCTCTGTGGTGTGGGCATTATAGGCCTCATAAGTGGCTGATACAAGGTCACACAAAATAATTATATATATATAATATATATATATATATATATATATATATATATATATATATATATATATATAGTTACACGGTGCTAACTATCAATACAAGTGTTTTACATAGAAGGGATTTACATGCATTTCATTGATTAGGTCATTCATTCATCTTCTACATCCAGCTACCTGGGGGTTTCCACACAAAAACATTTGTAAAGGCCAAGAGCTGTAGACGAAAACCAGTAACAGTAACCACCTATCACCAGGTCATTTTATCTAATCAGAGCAACTCTGTCTTGTTTTTATCAGTAAATTTGAGTTGTTTTGTCTTCAAAGGTAAAACTTAATACATACCAGAAAATGCTGCAGTTTGCGAGAAATCATGTCACCTTCAGCTTTACAAGTTGGATTTCTGTGAGTTTGTGAACTCACTAATGTCACAACAATCCAGCTGCTGCCCAAGGTAACCAGTCTGCTTCTCTGAACTAGGAATATCTTAACAATGTGTGCAATGAGGTAAGTATCCAAAAGAACATCATTGACAAAACACTATGCTACTATCCCAATACTAATACTATTCCAAGATACACATATTTAGAGAAGAACATTAGCTCAAAACTCAATGCTGAATCCCAGCAATAGCATCTCTTCATCCTGTCTTTCACAGCATCTTCTCTTCATCAATTATGTGCTAAACAGGAGAGTATGGGAAAATGCCAAACAATGATTCTCAATTCTTTTGCTGAAAATTGGTCTAGAAAAACATTCCTCTTCAAGTGAAAAATGTTTAGCAGACTTTCATCAGGGTTTTCAGACTCATGAAACATGTTACGTGATTCATGAACCAGAGTCAGTTTCCATTTTAACTGAAGGAGGAAGACACTGGATTGAAAAAACTGAGCCCCACCCACACGCTCCAGTCCTTTTGACCAATAAGCTGCCCGTTTAATTGGATCAGTCAGTGAACTGTGCACAGACACAGTCTTCGAGGAAGTCATTTAGTCTGAGCAGTTAATAAGTGTTTCCAACAGATGCTCTTCCGCAGAGGGAGCATTTATTAACATTAAAGTCCAGACAAAATGTACAAATTTGTAACAGGTGCTTGTCAAGTGGCTTCAGCCACTTAATCCAGGCAGGTTGAGATACTATGTAATGCTTGTTGCAGAACATATGGCGGATCTGATCACAAAACCATACCGTATGTTCAACCTGGAAATAGTCCTTCCTCACAATTACATCCTGGATTTCATTTCACACCCATAAAATATGCACTGTGTTTTGCATATTTTCTAGATTTTTTTCGTTCTTGCTCACAGAAACTATGGATCAGAGCCATCAGCTTTAAAAGCATCCAGCAAACATTTTACTGATGTGACAGCCATTATTGCAGGAATAAGTTAAAACAGGACACACATAGCTCAGGAAATTGTTGCACAACTCCTTAGGTCAGCCTGGAGATGGCGGCCGGCTCTATTCTCTTCTTTTAAATTTAAAAAAAGGAAAAATTTGTTTGCAAGTGGTGTCTGCCAACAGTTAATTATAAAACTGTCTAGCACAACATGTGCAAAATGAACAACACAACCTTTTAATAATGGTATGACAAATAATGTGGGAGGTGCAGAAGGTGCAGTGCAGCAGGAATGAGCAGCAGAACAACACAGACTCAAACCCATGAGACTGTGACTGCATTCAGAACAGATCATCCTACATTTTCAGTCCTAATTCCACCATACAGTCACAGCTATGGCTAATAGATATAGCTCAACAAGCATATTACTGTCTACCACGTAACTCAGACAAGTCCAGTCTCTGGTCTGTAGCTCTTCTCATTCTTTAACAAAACTCACACATTGATTACAGTATCGGGGCAGTGGAAGGAAACACCCCCTTTCTTCTCTCCACAGACTGATACAGCATTTCACATTCACAGCCATGACATAAGGCATTCTGACAAAAGCACCACTTCACTGTTCTGGCTCTTCGTGCTCTTTATCATATCGCATGAATACACTTGTTTCCTATGTTTTTATCATGCACTAAGTGTAATGAAACTCAACAAAGATTCTCAAAGAAGTTCACTTTAGACCTAAGAACCATTTCATGCCCTAATCCTTGTCATGGATAGGCTCTCAAGGATCTAGCGAGACACTCTTTCATTCAAAAAATATCCCAGCTTTAAAGGGGTTGTTTAGAATTTTATTTAATTTTTTGTGGATCCATAAGGTTCTTTTGGATAGTCTATTACGGAGACTAAACAATGTACTGCTGCAAATGGGGCGCGTAATATTTAGATTTTTAACACAAAGTTCATTAAAATGTGTGGTCGAGTTATGCTGCTATCCCTAAGTAACTCACAGACCTGTCTTGCCTTTCAAATATGAGAGCAGAAAACATCAACACCAGCAAAAAAAAACAAACTTTTTTTTTTAATAATCACAGTAAAATATACTGATTTGAGTTTTTAACACCCATCCCCATGTTACATAAAGTGGAGAGAGATTCTCTGTATTCCAGGACATATAAGGCCATGCCAGCTGCAGCAGAGGCCACTGTCCACAGCTGAAAGTCCTTTACACAGGGTCATGTGTATGTACATTACACTTAGTGCAGTAAGTTTGAACTGAAACAAGCTTTAAATGTCAGGAGCACGAGGTTGGATGAAGCTACAGCTATGTTAAAGGTTCTTTTGTGTCAGGACATGAATGCACAATCCCAGTTTCTTCCAGACAGCCAATCAGCGATCCTGTCAGTGCTACAGCGATGTGTTCAGAGTTGACTTGATTCACTTTGATCGAACTTGTCAGAAAAATGGAATACCTCTGTGGAAGTGAGCAGCTGCAAAGAAATGTAATGTAACCATTTGTGTTGAGAAGTGTAAGGAGAGAAAAGGAAATGTTCTGAGATATCTTCCTTTGCAACACTGATACCAACAGGAATAGGTGAGTTAGAGTATGCATAAAATTGTGGCAGTATGATAAATCTGAAAAATGACAGTATGACAGTGTAAGTATATTTTCTTTTAATTTTATTATATATATTATCTATATAACTGAAGTAAATTACTTTTTTTATAATGGCTTAAAATAGTGTGATCGGCTAGAACGGTCAGCAGGGCAAACAGTGCAAATACACGCGAGACTTTCACTTGTTTAATACAGAAATGGCATCTCAGGTCTGGTGGGTTTTTTTTAGGTGTCTCAGCAAGACTCTCGCTGTTTGCAACAATTGTCACAAGGAAATCCCCCACGGAGGAAAGCAACCAAAAACATACTGTATAACATACTATATAAGCTAGCTGGCACTAAGACCGAGCGGAGCAGCTCTGCAGCACAGATGCCCCCCACACAGCTCTCGCTGTCACTAACTGCAACGACAGCAACCGTATGACATATTCTGGTTTTTTTTTTCTGGTTTATGTAGCACTCCAGTGTGTGCCTGTTATTTGTTAATTTAAAGTTCAGTGAAGTAGTGAAGTGACTGGGAATAGCTGGATGTAGCCATAATAAATCACAAGTTATTTGTTGTTTTTTGTCAGGCATTTTGTTGTGTGTGGTTATTGTGAGCAAAACTTACTGTTCTTCCTGGATAAAACTAGAGAAAAAATGATTGTCAGTTGAATACCCTTTAATTTTACCACCCCCTAATAATTAATATTTAAAAAAGGATTTTGTGTTTTTAAGAATAGCAACTTTATTAAGGTACATAATCAAACAGACCCATGATCAGTGATCGGTATCGTCCAATAATGATTTCAGTGATTCAAAAATCAAAGCACCCTTACACATCCCATCTTCAAGAAGAAAATTGGCTTTTTATATACCGTCTATGTCTAAATAGTTCCTCCGAGTCTTGTCTCAAACTTCACCTAAAATCAAAACAACACCTTCACAGGTTTGTGTCTCAAAGTAAGGCCTATGCAGCTGTACTTTGCTCTGCCCTTTTCCTGGATTTCCTCGAAGCCTGTCTGGCACAGTCCCTGCAGCTACTGTTATTAGAAAAGCCAATCTGATAAATTATTTTGATAGCACAAACAGTTTAAGAGTAATAGTTAATAGAGAAGGAAGATAAAACGGGCCTTGTCTCTTAAGGTAAAAGTCACATGATCAGTGTTTTTTTATATAATGACATTTGTAACTACAGTGTACCTTAAAACTGAATCATAGATCCATCAGTGAAGTGAAAAAAACTCAAACTACACAGATCACTTTAGCTAAAACGTTTTTTTATGCATCAATTAGAGTGTGCTCCCCTCTGAAAATGATGAACGAGTGTTTGGCTACTAGAGTGAACAATAAATGTTGAAAGCAAACTTTACCAGGCCAAGGCAAACCAAAAGCCCATTACTCAGTGAGGCAGGGAGTACATTCCTGTATCATTGTGAGCTTTGTTTTTCTCTCAGCGAGGTCTAAAAGCACAGGAGAATCAACTGTTTAAATTGGACTGAGAAGGCGTATACAAAAACTTTCCTCTGACTCCAACATACACTGCACTTCCCAAAACCAGGACACACTGCAAAGCTCTGCTGACAAATGACGAGACATTGTTGAGATTTTTTCAATGAGAAATAGGGTTTTTGGTTAATATCACTGGCCATGTTTTAAGAATCAGGTTTAATCCAATATGTTAAAAGTTCTATTCTATAAAATGTATTAGTCTTGTCCCTGTCTGAGTTTGATTTGCAGTAGGCAAAGCTGATAGACACAGATTAAACTACTTGCACTTGGATAGACATACAACCAATCAGAATTCAAGGGTAGAACATATATACACAGCTACAACAGGAAAACATACAACCTATCAGTAGGGCTGGGCAATATGGTGACCAAATCTGGCTAAAACAACAGCAGACAGCAGCAGTAGTGAGCATTACCTTCAGAGTGAAAAAAAAAACAGTTAGATGCGTTTTAGTTTTAGATCTTTCTGTCTCCATAAACATGTCTAATATAATTTTTGCTGCACAAAGTCTTGTTAAAAGACGTTGATGACTTAACTTTCATTCCAACAATCTACACCAATTCAAAATTAAGTAAGTGGACGTATAATAAGCTATTTTAAGACATCACTGTATATTATTCAAAATATGTAAACAATTGGAGCTCTCTAAATTGAATTACTATTGTTCTGTGCATTTCAGATGAATTAAATGTGGGCATATAAAATATTGGAAATACGTATAATTAAATTGACAATGTAAGGTTAATATGGAATGGGGTTTTTTTTGGCTCATTTGTTTCTATACATCTTATGCATTAATCAGGCCCATTTGTCTAGACTTTTCTCTTAAAATCTGAGAATTTACATATCTATGTCTCATGACTTACTCTCATGACTTTACTCTCCTCTAAAATGGTGTCTGTCATCTGATTACTCGACAACATGGTCAATTTATATAGGCTTTCTTTCCTTAGCTAAACTCAGAGTGAAAAGACTCAGAGTTGACAGAACTCAAAATCTGTTTTCTGAGATAAAACCACTACACAACATTCATGATGGACCAAGATTTTCTTTTGATGATAAAGAGAAAACTTCCTTTATGATTCTATTCTTGACCAAGTAACATCCCCGACCTACAACACGTCCCAGATTTTTGTGACCACAAGAGAGAACTAAGCACGTCTTTCTTAAATCTCTCTCATACACATCTGCTGTGTGTTCCCACCCACTCACACAGCGCCCAGGGTATCATTTACACATTGTGCAACAGGGTCATATAACACGCAGCCTGCAGATTATTTTCCCTTTTTTTTTTTTTTTTTGCATGTACACTTTCAGGGCAGAAGCATGTGTTCAGAGATGAAACACCACCGACACCTCTGTGCATCTTGAACGCAGCAGCCCTGTCGGAGGATGCTGCTAAGCCTGGTTAAGAATTCATACACTCTACTATTTCATGCTCCACATCTGCTGGTTACCGTGGCAACCATAATTTTGGGGCAAATCTCAGGTCAGGTGACTTTGTGAGCTTCCAGTTAAAAAAAAAAAAAAAAGACTGTTTTAATGCAGCAGCAGAATGAATGAAACAGGTCACACTGGCTACAAACACAGCAGCTCACTTTGACTGACAGTTAAATAAGCCAGCATTTTTCAGAGTTCACAATCTAGCTACAAATGTTTAAGTTACTTTGGTAAACACTTCACGTGGAAAATGGCAAATAAATCCAAATTACAATAATAAGGCACAGTTTGCAACATTTAACCTGTGATTATGGCTAAGTCCCAGCTTGACTCAGCAAAATACAGAGCTATAATACAGAAAGATACTCAAGTTGCATGCACATCAAGCTAGATACAAACATAAACTGCCCGGGTTGTAAGACCAAAACTGGATAGAAAAAATGGGCCATTAGAGTTTGAATGAGGAGGACAGATTAGTAAAGTTCTAAGTTTGACAGTTTGAAAGTAAAGCTGATAAAAAGGGAAGATCAGGAAAAAAGAATAAAACATTATAGATCATTTTATTTTAGAGCATAAATTGGATGTGCATTTTGACCTCAGTCGTGAAACAGAGAGCAATGCATTTTCAATAAGCAAACCTGTTTCCTCATATGGATAACTAAAGCTACAAAACCTGCATTACGGTAAAAGCACATGATTATTTAAGACATCGACATTATACATTTGTATATTAGGTAAAGTAATAAACACAAGCATCTTAAGGGCTGTGCAGATATACATGGAGTCTACTGCTTCTTCTTGTTCTATTTACTTATGCTGAGCATCCCAGCAGCCAAACACTTGAGCAGAAGAAGTCCAGATGAAAGGGAAGTACTATGAACTACTGAATGAATGTGAGAGTAAACGGTTGTCTGCCAGAGTCTGTCTGTGAGTCTGTGTCCTGCGACTAACTGGTGACTGTCCAGGCAGTAGCCTACCTCATGACCAAAGCAGCTCAGATGGACTTTAAGATTATAATTGGTAAGAAAAATAAAAGAAAATGGAACTTATTTATAGTTTATTTAAATAAATGTAAGTATGAACTGGGTAAATGTTTAAATCAGAATGTTGGAATAATAAAAAACATTAACTAGATCTTAGATATGTGTTGTAAATGTATAACATTTATCTAATGTAATGTGTACATAGTTCTGGTATCACAATGCAGCAGTGCTGACACAATTCTCTATGTTCCTTAACAGCAGAAATTCTCAACTAAAAAGGGCTAAATCCTAGAATATACTGTCATTTTACAATATTTTAGTCAACCAAAAATGTACAAGAGTGTTGGTCTAAACTGAAGTGCAGCTGATAGCAAACTGTTCTTCACTGAAGGCAGTACAATATCACACAGTTGAAGACAAGACATCTGCAACGATTTGTCGAAAAACGAGTAAGCTCATCTCTTTTCTTCTGTAAGGAAATCTATTTCTTTCCAAATGCTGTTATATTAAAAGCTGCAGTGAAATGACAATTATTCAAACTAGATCCCTTTCAGCCCCAGTATTGGCCATAATGATGCATGAGGTCCCCGAGGGAGCTGTCCGGGGGAAACAGGCTTTGACTGATGTTAACAAGTAACAGGAGAATTTGTTCCTGTCTCCCCGATGGAAAAGCACATCTCTCAACAGGGAAAGACCGGCTGCACACTTTAATTAAAATAACACAATGCAGCATTTCAATGTTGTTTAGGTTCAGACTTCAATAAATGCAATTTTCTCTGGAAGGCTTTGTTCAAATGCTAACAACCAATATACTTTTGTATTACTGTAAGGCTGGTACCTAAAGAAAGAGTTCTGAAGTCCACTTGGATGATTTAATAAGAAGACAAAACCTATAATAATGAATAAGGTCCCTTGTGCACAATCCATAGCAGTTCCAGTTGCAGAAACAAAAGAGTTGTGATCACATCCATGGAGGCACAGAACCATTACCGTCGCTATTCATCATAATCCCCCAATTACCACGCCATGTCTGTCCAGTAATCATGAAGCTAACATCTACATTTAAAACATAATAGGCTCATACAAAGTCAAGCTCTAAGGAGATGGGTCTTCTGCTTCAAGACAACCTTTGCTGTAAAACAAGATACACGCTGCTATTGTCATGTGAATCCCCAAGAGGAAAAGATCATTTGTAACAGACTGCTGTTTGTCAAATTACATGATGCCCTTACAATAGAGATAGTTAAAACAAATGAGATCTATGAGGTATGGGATTCTTACCAGATTATACCATTCTTGCAATATGAGTCGATGAGGCAAGAGCAGAAAGTACAGACTGACACATTTGCAAAACAGCATCTGTATTTATCATAGCTCCTCCAGGATCCAGGATGTCCATAGAACCCAGTGGAAGTTTTATTACTTACTGTTGCTTCAACTGCTCAAAGAGGACAAACTGAGCACTGCTGGAGCAGTCCTGTTTCTTTTTGAGAATTCAGTTTTGCAAGAAGGTTCAGGGCATTTATGAACTACATTGATTTTGTTCCAAATTTTGAATTAAAATCACAATCAGATCTATTTCCAAGGGTGCTCCAATCAATCGGCAAACAATTATCAGCCGATCAAAACTAAAATGTCCACTTTGACTGGAGTCTAAGTAGGACAGTAAACCACTGGCCACAAGTAAAACCCTCATGGAGGAAACCAACCAAAAACATACAACACCACTATCCTCATAAAGGCATTTGATGAAGGCAAGTCATATCAATGAATATGAGGAGCCAACACTAAGACCAAGTGGAGTGCCTCAGCAGCTCAAACGTCCCTCAGTTCTCAATGCTCAACAGTGTTTTTAAGAAGAAATGGTTAATAGTTTAAATGGACCCTCTCATCAGTGATTGGGATTGACTGATAATGCTTCAAGAGAACTGTGATTGGCCTCAAAAATCAGCATATCCCATCAGGGCTACCATAACTGTTCACATGCCCTAAAAAGGAGAAGGGTGAGATGTGGATTTGCAATCTGCACTTACCACCAGATGCCACTAAAAAGGCCATAAAACAACATACACGTCCTTTTAAGTCCTGCAGTAAATACATCTATCTAAAAGATTTTTTACAATAAAAAAGTACAACAACAAAACAAATGTGTATGTTCCTTTGGTCTAGAAATTAAAAATATTCAATGAATTCATATTTTTCAGTGTTTTTTTTTTTTTCAGAATCTCATAGTGTCTCATTCCTAATGTTGATGATCACAAAAGTCTCTTTCATGGCACACTCACCTTCTACACAGAATTCAGGTTATGATGGCTGATTGCTCACTCAACCAAATCCACCTTCCAAACAATATGCATCAGTTCAACCTTTAGATCATTGACTGAAAACTCATTCTACCTTTGAGGTGGGGGCTCTCACTGTAGGTCTGAATGTGGCTAATCACAGTCAGCTCTGAATGACCGGGCCAGTGCAGAGCTCAGCGGTTTACTGTGGAGTGTGGTGTTTTGTGAGCTTCACTAATTGCCTCCGTGAGCCCCGCCGTCATCACACACAACTCATTAACGCTGACACAGACTTGTAATTAGTTAAGTGGGGGCATCCAGCCAGCTAATAACTGGAATACTCATTATTTCTGCTTCTGAGTCATTAGGATAACATTTGATTATCAACACCAAACACTATGTGTCTATGAAACAGGGTCAACAGGAAGTCTGTCAATGACTAGGGGATTGAAATATTCTGAATTTAATACATAAACAACTATCTGTATACGTATAATAGGTATTTGTTTAGTTATTAAATGTGTTTGGGAACAAGAAAGTACACATAAAGCCCTCCAAAAATGTTGTGGCTGACAAAAAATCTGCATAGGTTAATGTTAGTAATGTAAATGTCATACTCAAAAGTATATTTGAGACAAGGTTCAGGATTAAAGTCTGTTGTGATTTCTGCCATAACAGCATCCAAAATGACTGGACATAAGTAACACACTACAAGTGTTGCTGTCCCCCATTGCTCCTAGATAGGATAGTGGGGTTGCTGGGAAACCGCCCCACTGACTCTACATTATGGTGAGATGAGTTACATTTACATAGTGTTATAAAACTGTATAATATACATATAATATCATCTATGTAACATGAGTGATCCCCACCAAAATAAGTTTGAACAGAAATGCAGAACTTCACAGACTGTACTTTTGAACCTAACACCATGCAATAATTTTATTTGATGGTTGGATTCCATATAAAATGGATTTTGAGTTTGCCATAACAGTGACATTTCACATCTACTCGTCATGTGTCAGATTACAGCAGAGGGCAGACAGACTGAACCGTGCAGTAGGGAATGAACGTGCCCTCCTCTGGTCTTTGTAACTGGGCAAGCCACCCATTTCATTGTTCTCCACAGATGTCTGACAGCGCTGCTATCATCTGATTCACTGGCAGAGATGCGCAGTACAGAAAGAAGACTCCAGGCCAGGTTAACGAGACTCAAAGTTATGGTCCATAAACCTGCATCAGAAAAGAAACGCCCCTGGTGCAGCGCAGAGCCAGGACTTTCTCCTAAACTCCTCTGTCTAATTGGGAACCCAAGCACACAGCTGTGATACTCCGACACATTCTTTAATCTCTTCCTTTATGTGCCATTATCATATAATCTCCATGGAGCCACACAGGGAGCAGCCGGAGAGGCAGGAAATGAAATCAATGCTGTGTTTCTTTGCTGGGTGTTACTTCATTAGCATGGACACTACAGATGTAGCAGTAAATCTGATTTATGAAAGGGCGGATTTATGAAAGGGCAATAGCGGCCGCGCCACAGACAGACTGAAGGATTCATAAGAGCAGCTGAAAGGAGCAACCAATGTCCTGTTTCCACAGCTTAACTGGAGGACAAACCAAAAACACAGTTTCAATAATGCAAATAATTTACCTATACACTCACACACCGTCAGATTTGTGTCCAATTTTTCTACTTTCATGATTAATGTTTATGTTGATAAACAATTAGAAAATCAGTTTACAGTAAACAGTGTAATTATAATGTATTCATAATTTACTTATTAAGCACAAGTGTGACCTTCAGTGATTATCACAAACATATCATTATGTAAAAATGTATTAGAATTTCAGTGTATTCATTTCCACATCTCTCACAATGTGATAACCATAACATTATTGTTTCTGTTCAATAATTAGCTACATCCAATTAGCAGTTCTTTGAACAATGGAAGTCAGTGCAATGTCATAAAACACACTTAAGAAAACTATTGCATTATTGAATTCTTTCATAGCCTTTGTCTCAGTGTTAATCCTTTTGTTTCCAGCTGGTTGCTGCTTTGTTGAAAGACACAGGCGTATCGTGACCATTGCAAAGACAGCCATGTTCAGATAAAGGTAGGTGCCCCAAGAGGAAAAGGTCATTTGTAACAGGCTGCTGTTTGTCAAATTACAAGAAATTACAATACAAGATAGTTTAAATAAATGGGATCTGTGATAGGTATGGGACCCTTACCAGTTCAACACATTCTTGCAACATGAGTTGATGAGAAAGAGCAGAAAGTACAGAATGATACATTTACACAACAGCATCTATATTTATCATAGCTCTTGAAACAGTACCAGAGAAGCTCTATATAAGTTCTATGTAAATTCATAAATCTACGTGAGAAGTCATAATTCTGTGTATTTCCAAGGCAGGTTTCCAAAAACATCAAGTCCGCCAAGTTTTAAATGTTTTTTTAGAGAAAGGTTATTAGTTGGACTGTGGACTTCATTAGTGAAAGATGTGCCTATGTGGGGTACATCTGGGCACCAGCTGGAGTTGTACTGCAGCCTCCAGAGGTCAAGAGGTTAAGAACCTTCTGGAGTGATGACGTCTAATCCTGCATAGCAGTAGCAATGGATATGTTATGGAAAAGTAAAGGACAGGGGCTGGAGAGTTAGCTCAGCTCCAACAGGGGCCAGTGATACAGCTAGACCCTCCCCATTTGTGAAAAACAGAGATTCCAAATGATTAGTTGTGCACTCCCGTGGGACTGAGGAGCTACGGAGGGGATGTGTAATTGAATTAGTCCCATGGTTCTGCATCAGAGGAGAGCAGATCTATCTGAAGGAGACATCAGGATGTACAGGCCTGCTGTATCTGCAGAACATATCGGCAGCACATCATTAGGGCTGTTACTATGAATTAAAGTCTTACTTGAGAAAAGTGTGCTTGGAATATTTATACAGGAATGTCCCTTGCCTCCTTGGTCATGGAGTAAGAAAAAATCTACCAAAAGAAAGGCAGAGGCATTTGAGGCATATTTGTGGGTTATAAAGTCAGTGCTATTAGACTGCAGTAAGTCTGACTAAAACCAGTGTTAATGAAGGCGATTATTAGTTGAATAAATATAACAATACATGTGATGAGATGTTGCCTGGGTACATTTTACATACAACATTAGAGAGCAAACTAATGATATCAATGCTTATAATTAGTAGAGGGAACATCGAGGGTATTTTGGAGGCGTTTATGTGTATTGGCTGCATAATAGCTATAGTTTGTAACAAAACATACAGAACAATGGGCAATTTCTACAGCCTGAATTTAAAATCAGAGTTATATTCATTCACAAAATGAATAACAGCAAAACAGATCTTCTCTACAAAAGTAATTAATCTACTGGGAGACTGAGATCCACTGGTTGGTCCCTTAATCTATAACCTAAAACTAATATCTCACCAGAACTGGTTAAATTAGTGCAAAAAGAAAGAATTATACACAACACGCTAATCTCACTCAACTTAATGTCTGTGAGGTGCTGCCAAGTCTCCACCAGAGTCACCGCTTCTCAGTCAGGAAGTCATCAAGCCTTTACACTGCCCCTGCTCCATCAGATTCTGGTTATTTACGATGGGCTTTTCTCCGGCGAAGAGAAATCAAATCAACCTGTAAATATAGTGCATGATTTCCAGTATGAGCTCTTCACGTGGGCCATAGATCACAAGTAAACGCCAAAGTTTCTGACAGCCATTAAATAACAGCGTCAATAATCTCACATGTGGCAGCAACACATTCCAGTTCGGATTATGAAAAGGGCAGAAAGCACAGATAATGAATGGCACCTAAAAAATCAGAGGAAATGAAATATGACAAAGGCCTGTGTCATTAGCACTACATCATGCCTCGACTGTACAGATGCACACATTCCTGTCAGTGTGTTAATGTTGGATCAGTAGTATGTCCAGGTGAACAACCCCCTAAGACTATCTGCAGCTCCATCAAGCTGCACACTGACAGCTGCCGTATAGTGGACTGAACAGATGGTAACAGTGGTGAGAATTTCAGACAATAACCCTGTAAAAGTGCATGCACCAGCTACATTTGGGCAGAGGAAGGATGTGCAGATTAAGCACTTGTGTAGACGTAGATCTTACATGTACTTATGTGGCACATTTGATTCCATGGTGCTTATATCAGTGCAGTTAGGTTGTCATTTATGAATCCTTGCTGGTTAAAGATTTTTACCCATACCTCTTCACCATAGCCCAAAGGAAGGGGTAACGGGTAGGGCTATGATTACACCCCTATAAAATGATACACTATACTACATCTGTAGAAGCAGGGATGTATAATAAGATTTACAATAATATAAGGTCTATTAAATGTATCATATAATGCTGTATATATAAATTCCCTAAAATAACATATTAAAGCTTTTATAATATAGTCTCATATACTTTATAATATATTAAAATACATTATATAATATTACAATAATGTCTAATAATACATCCGGGGGATATGTCATAATCCCGGTCACAGACATAAGACACAAAAAATAAAAGGAGTGTTCTTTTATGGCATATCAATGAAAGCGGTGTTATGCATTAGCTAATACAAAGTTTTAAAAGTTCTACAAATATGAGCTGTTAATGTGATGCTAATGTTATCACCCAGCGATTCTTAAGAAACTTTCTGAGTGGAAAACAGGTTACATACATAAATGAGTTCAAGATGATTTTGCAATATATTGTGCAGCCCTAATTCAATTTTCTCTTCGTCAATCTTCAATCATGCAGTTTGTGCTTGACGCCAAGGTTTTGATCCACTAAGATTTTGATCCGCCAAGGTTTTGAGGAAGACAGCATGATTTAAGAAGACAAAAAGGACACAACAAAACACTGCTTCTAATCAAGCGAAAGACAGCAGGTTGTAAAAGACGCACAGTATTGTATTGAAGAGATACACACACATACCAGCACAAAATCATGAAGATGGTAAAGTCTGGAAGTAAAAAGCCATTACATATTCTCACTCAGAATTTACAGCAACTTAAATCAGCAACTTTTTCCACATGATTGTCATGCTGCCAGAATATAACTAATGTCTCACTGGAGACAAAAGTGAAAATGTGAAAAGTGTTTCAACCAGAGGTGCTTAGAGACACATACTGTATATTGTATTAAACATTCAATTGTATGCTGGCAAAATACCTTGGGTAATCTTCAATGAGCGTAAAGTTCCAGTGGGCTTATGTACGTGTGTAGATTTACTGACACCAACAGTGTGATAATGAAATGTCTTATTCTCTTACAGCCAAACATATTACAGGTATATCACCTAAGCTGTAATTACACTGCTCAAGTAGCTACTTAATACAATTAATATTACATAAACAATGGACATAAATAAAGGACAAATGCAGTAGCACAAAATAACCGTAAATAAACTGTGTTGCTAATGTGCCTCTAGTGCATAAATATAATGGTCTGTTTAAGCATTTTCAAGCCATTGTCTGTTTTGGCAAATGCACTTTTCATATTGTGTCATAGCACAGGACACATAATCAACAATATCAGTTGGTATAACTTTATCTTTTTCACCTCAACTTCAATGGCACGATTCATTAAATTCCTTGACAAATGCAAATATTATTCAGAAGAACTGTATGATTAGGCTGCTGCTGGAACAATGTCAAAATGTCAGAATAGCCGTAAGGCAGAATTAGATTTAAATTAGAGCTCGTAATGGAAGGAAACACACTGACAGGTAATGGTCACATGATACAAGAGGTTATTTCAGTAAAGTGCATGGCAGCTCCTGTGGCCTGGAGTCTCTGTCCTCTCTTATTTGTAGAGGACACATGATGTAATGGTTCTAAAATGGCTTTGGTGAGTAGAGGTGCAATTTATGCACACACAACTTGATCAAATCATATCAATCAATCAAATCCAGTATTGCAGTTAGATGCCTAAATTAATTTATAAAAAATATTGCACTTTGATCAAATTATTCCTCTTAAAGATTAAAATTACAGTTCAGTAAGAGCTAAAAATACAATCAAACATCATGTAGGTAAAAGGTAAAACATATATACAAATAACATAAACTGAAATTATACAGTAAACAGTATTATATGGGTTTAGTTTTGTTTTTCAAGGATAACTAAAAATGTACAATTTTCAGAGAAAGAAAACTGTTTTTGTCAGCGACTAACAGGCCATTGTCCAGGATGTCCCCCGCCTAAGGCCCAAAGTTGTTGGGATAGGCTCCAGTCACCCGCGACCCCCAATGGGACTAAGCGGTAGAAAATGGATGGCTGTACAACTGTTTTTAAACTCGAGGGTCTTGCCAATGCTGGGTTTAGTCCTGCAATTTTAGGAACATTTGCCATATTGTTGTTTAATATTGCCACAAAGACATACATTAAGCGTAAATCATAAAATGTTCATGTTGTTTTTTGTCCTTTTTTCATAAACTGTGCAGTCCACTGTTCATTCAGAAACTACATCTAAATCCAAAAATGGAGGTTATTTGAAGAACTTTATCATTACATCTCTGAAAACAGAGGATGTTATTCAAGCTGCAGGTAACCAGAGAGTCCCTCTGCCCTCAATACAAGGTCAGTGCTCCGCTGATGAGCGGAACACACAGGGCAAAGTAACACAATCAGCTCCACAGTGGTGTGTCTGACAATAAATGCTCCTTAAAAATGCTCGGAGTCGTTTAAGAATCAAAGGTGCTGACATGGCAAAGGCATAATCCAGGACTGAGAGACACACAGTCAGTGAGTTCTCATTTAGTCAGCAGGACGGCAGCATCGGCCTCGAGGATAGAGGTCACATGGGTGGCTCACTCAACAAAGGAGCAGCCCTCTCCCCAAACTGCTGTAATCACACACATCCTGAACCATAATGTACTGTCTCATCAGCTGTCCTTTAAATAAGTGTGTGATGGCTTTTGATAATATATTATTTTGTTCACTTTATCTGTTTGTCATTACTTCATTCCTCTTACCAAATACAGCCAGGCTTTGCTTTGAGTGTGCTACATGACCTCCATCAGCTGTATTTGACAGTGACGTATCAGTGATCAAAAGATCAATAGGACGTGGCTCGATCACTAGAGTCACTGGGATCACTGTCATTGACCTCTGGCTCTGGGTCATCCCTTGAGGCCTTTGACGTTATGCTTCTAAAGTCTTTGAGATTCAAAGAAAACAACCCATACGTGATGAGTAGACCTTGTTTCTTTCAGCTGCTGAATAGCAGGGTTATAGAAATGAAGTTACAGTCTTAACCCTAAAAACAGAGAAGATTCCAAAACAACCTTACTCTCTATTATAAGCAGCTTTTCTATTTTACCACAGTATTTTTATATAATATGCCCAGTATATGTTATCAATTTTCACTTATCATCAGCCTGTTCATGAGGAAAGTGGTACAGAGCTTCACCCTAAATATTTTTAGATGAATGTGTTTCTAACAGGATATCAGTGTGTGTGTGTTGAATGTCGTCATATTAGGTTAAGCACCACACATTTTGTTGTGCGTCTCCTGATTTTAACTTTATTAGGTGAACTAATATTTAGTTTGATTATACTTAGCTATTACCTTTGTTGCTACCACAACCTTCTATAGTGTCTTTTGAATAGGATAAACAATATTCCCCCAGATGGTTAGTAGGCCTATGGACCGTTCTTGGTTATGAGTCTGTCTTAGTTGGCCAAAAATTAAACATGTCTATTTCAATGAAGACTCAAAGCATTTGTCTCTCTTAAATCTCTGGGATGTTGGTGACCAATTATTGATATGTAGCTTATAGTTTGTGTAAATGGGCTGTAAAAGGGCTTTTTCCTGATTTAGCTTTAGCTAATAATTTAACAAAAAAACATTTAAAATGAATGCCCGGCACAGAAATGTGACAATCCTCATTCTATCAGAGACTCCTCTTGCTGTAGTTCATATTTTCTGTCGGCTACTTCTGATTACTTTAAGTGCTTGGTTTGGAAGGGCTAACCTTTTGTAATAGTCAATTGTTCTTATAGGTTATTGGACTATCCACAAACAACATTCTTATTTTAAACCAGCTTTGTTTAAATAAATTAGGCTGGTGTAATTTTAGCCATTGTAATGTAGTCATTGACTAGATCATGCTTGATAAAGGACCAAAACAATTTACAGCAGCGGTGTCAAACACACGGCCCTCAGGCCAAAACCTGCCAGAGGATATGATCTGGCCTGTGGAATGAATTTGGTAAGAGTGAAAATTGAAGACATTAACTGCAGTTTTTAAATTAAAGTAACTGCTATTCTTAATTTATGTTGAATGGGAAACCTGTCTGCTTGGTGTGTATATAAAAAGTTTCAGTGTTCAAGGAACATAATATGTGGCACCACTATGACACTCATCATGGTAAGAAATACAACAGCTGCAAGGACAACCGAGAAGAGAGAAGATGAATGGATCGTCGGCAGGTTGGAGGAAACAGCAGTCTGTTTTTACCTGTAGCTGAGAGGTCAATGAGGCAGCAGTGAGTTACCTTGTTTCTAGTAAAACAGCATTAGCATCATAGACATATTTTGGTTTGGGCTTGTGACAAATACGAACATGCTTTTTTGGTTGTGTCTGATGAGAGCACTGGCATTATAATATAACTGTACTTCTTTGCACTAAAACAAGGAGCCAATAATGGAGTTGTTATTATTTATAGACTATTATGCTCTAATTTCCTGGTCCGGACAACTTCAGGTCAAATTGGCCTGTATGTGGCCCCTGGCTAAAATGAGTTTAACACCCCAATTTACTGGACTAACTAAGAGTCCACATCATTCATCAACAATCAGAATTTTCAAATTCTTTATCCTTAAATGCATACATTTGACCTTATGACAATTAACCTATTTGAAAAATATTGGGAGGCAATAGCGGTTTATTATAAACAAATTACATTCATTTAAAAATGCAGAGGGGGTTCAAAATGACCCCTTAGGAGTTCTAGTGTAGAGAAAAAGATTACTCCTGCATGACACTTACTGCTTACAGCTGAAAGAAACCCGCCAGGTTAAAACAATGTGGCTATTCACAGTCACAACCAGCCGTTCAGACTAAACAAAGACCGCTCAAGTGATAAACAGCTTTCTATAGATTTACTGAGTGTTGCGACTTAAGGCAGACATTTGAACTTTACTGTAAAAGATATGAGAAGCAATGTAGCAGACAACAGTACAACAGAGTCCGGTCAAAAGCCAGTTTATAAATGAATATATCACTATTACTGACATCTAAGATTATGCCTTTAACCACACACAGCTGCCCTCTTTTTCAGCCGAGGCGGTGTGTCCCATGATCTTTACCACAGGTATCACATGATCCCCACCACAGATAATCATTTGGCCTCGGGCTGCGGGACAATTTTCTTGATCATTCCACTTGTTCTGTGAGACCGAGATCAAATGAGATTTATATTCCAACTTCAGATACAGCAGTATTTGTAGAAAGAATTTAACACCTAATATGTGTGATTTCACACATAATTACTGATGGTAACATTCAAGTGAGAAGTGGGCTAAAAGAAGATATTCATAGTGAGTAACTCTTCATGAAATGCTAGTTGAATGGTTTTAAATATTACAGAGAAAGTGGAATTATACTATGAAAGGACTGATGTACAAATGATACTCATTGTTCACTCCTGACATTTCTGTTTAGATGCCTTCCCTGAGATCATATGTCATGATCATTTGTCATGCCTCTGAACTGATTTCAGACCTTTGCAGTGTTCATGGGAGTAAAGTTAACCCTGTTGTCTGTGAGCTTCGAGTGGCATTTCATTTGAGCCATTGATGAGAGGCGCCGCAGGCTTAGCTCCTCTGCCCTGAACCACTCCAGCTCCTACTGACCTACTTCTGCCTCCGATTATGCATCTCTCACACAGCTGCCTGTTTACACACTGTACACAAAACACTGGGCATGTCCTGCTTCAGTCATTATTACATCCATTCAATTATGTTCTACCACCATCTCTTGTGAGTTATGAGATGAACAAACTACAGCTAACTGAAGCAATTTAAGATGCAACAATGCACCTGTGGATATAAGAATTATAAGAAAAATGGTTAATTATATTGTATTAAACCTCCTTGAAACAAACGTACACCATCTTTAAAAGACATTAAACGTAAACTTGTTGCTGAAGATTGTGATGATTGGCAATATTTAACTTACCCCCCTCTGGAATTTTTTTTAGTTTTTATTTAAATTAGTCTACATATAAAGGCTTTTTATAGGCTTTTTGTTTTAATTTTGTTGCTATTAGAGCCTCAATAGTAAGTCAATGATAATAACCCAATAAAATAGATCAGTGATCCTCAAACTTTCACCATAAGTACGATATCAGTGAACTAGACTAGACTACTACTAAAGTAAATTAAAGTAGGACTAAGCCTAGACAAGGATTAAAGAAAATGTTTAGACACTTACTGATGTTTTCAATCTTAAAAAACTCGCACCACAGTCTGCAACCACTGATATAAGCATGACCTCAGCTTCAGGACAGTCACTTCTACAGACAGATGAGGAGCTCCACCCAACTGGTCAAAAGACATTTGTGCCTTGAACATGGAATACATTACATAATCACTGCTTTTACACATCTACACATATGCACATGTACAGAATACAGATCAAGCTAAGTGAACGAACATCGATCCAACACTGGAACATACTGTGTGTCGAGGAAAGCTAATCATGAGGAAATATTTGATACTAATAATAAAGTATTATTTTAGTACCCTTTTTATCACAGCCCCGCTATGATTATTTTAATTCTAAATGCCTTCTGAAAATCTGCTCTAGTGCTGGCCATCTGTGTGTCACAGTAACTTTCACAAATTGACTGCTTGCTTTCATCTGTTGAGAGAAATACAGGAAATGATGATTTCACATCGAAGTGGAGGAGTGCGGATGGCTGCCAACTAATACAGCACATACCTCCTGCTCTTTAGGAAAAGCTCTGGAGGTGAGCCAAGCTCTAAAGAGGCTGTGATCACAGAGACACTAGCGATGGGAGAGCGCTTTCAGGCCGAATCAAGCACAGAGGCCTGGTCACAGCAACAGTATCAGATGTGTTTTACTTTCCACCTCCTACACACTCATGCATTAAATATGGCTCAACAATCACACTCTCCAGTGACTTTTAAAACCCCTACTTCCCACCATCCAGCTGAACATTTCCTGGGGAATTCCAACCAGGAATGTGTTCCTGATGACGGAGCATGTGTGACAGCTGAGGGGGAAATCACTTTCTAACCAACAACAGTTTCAACAATCACTCTGCTCAACCTGGTGCAAAGCCAAATAACATCATTTTCTTCAAAACCAGGACCACAACACATTAATAAACACTGACTAATAGTATTTCAAGGCACCACCTTGTGCAAACTATGTTGCAATGTGATTACTATAAGAGTTTGTCATAAGTTGTTGCAGCAGACGTTCTCCTAATAGCTTCCCATAAAATGTTCACTCCAAGAGCTGCCAATGAGGGAAGAAGTTACCATTTTGACAGTGCTTGGTTTAATTACTACAATAAATGGCTATTTTCATTTTTTTTATTTAAATGTAGAGAATTTTCAACATATTTTGTGTTTCAAAACATACACATTACGCATTCTCCTAAGATTTGGGTGAATAATGTTTTGGCTGATTCCAGGAGAACAGGCTGTTATCAGCTACGGCTGATGCATGCAGTATGTGAGCTTGTGACATTGATAGTGCTGTGATCTAATTATATCTGTGTACTGTGCTCTCAGAGTAGACCACTCTCTGCAGATGCTCTAACTGGAATGGTACCCACCTCTGTATAACATAAACCAGTCTATAATATGCAAGCACAGGGATCATAATGTGAAACCACAGGAGATATGCATATAATAACTACGTAATAAGTGGCACACTAAATGCATTTTAATACTTAATACTATGTCAAGATTTTCTTTTAGTGGTATACTAGGGTGATGCATGTGTAATCCCTGATTTTTGTTTACAATACCTTATAGAAAAATGTCTGTTTTGTAATCTTCATCATGACTGGACACAGAAGAGACATACATTTCTGACGTTATTTTTATTCCAACTTTATGCTGAATAGACTTTCCTTTCTCTCATTAGACATAGTGTGAAAGTGTAATTGCTGATTCCTCACACCTTCTACTGTCAACACACCAAGAATATCCAGAGACAAAACACTTGCATTCCACTTTTAACAAAGCCTTCACAGACCACAGACTTTAACAGAAGTACATTACTCTGAGAAATGTAAGGGAATTATTCTTGTTCACTAAATAGTACTTGTTGTAGTGACATACAGTAAATCTGAGCATGCCTCTCACAATGATACAGCGTGACCTTTGCAGCAGACTAACTCCAGTCTGAACTCTGACAGAGTTATCAAAGATTGACCTGTACTATCAAATATTCTGCTCACATTATGGTAAAGGTTGTAGAGGGTCAAAGCAGAAAAAATATGGTTTATGATGAATCTAAAGGTTCCTCTAACTTGTCAGGAATTACGTATTTAGACAATCTGACCTTTGACCCATGTCCAGGTGAATTAAAGACATGTTTTCCACTACAGATTTGTGTCAGTCTCCACACAAACTAACTCCAAATAACGTCTGCTAACACATTTCTGCCGGCCTCCACAAAACAATGAGTGGATTTATCCCAGAGTGCACAGCCTCACACTGTCAGTGTCAGCTTTGATGTTGAGCCGAGGCAGATAACATTGAGGTCAAGACCAAGTTACAGTCCAGGCTACAGGCTAACGGGATGCTTCGTACCAGAGCATTTTACCTCACAGGATTAGTCCGTATCTAAACATTTCACATGCATCAACAAAACCAAACAAGTAGGTCATTAAAATATCCATCTTATTACCTCTTCTACGAGTCAATGTCACAGCAGCCAGTCGTGGCCATAGTTGGGTTTGACGATGGTGTCTGACAGGCTTGTAGTGAGGGAAAGGTAAACGTTGGTATCCAGAGATGAAACGCTGAGGTGGAGCAGCCTGTATCTCACTAATCACGAGGAAAAGCCAGTGGAGAAGCAGTGTTTCAGCGCTTGTTCTGCTGAGCCCACACCGCGCGGTACGCCTCCCTGTCGTGAACCCGCCGTTTGAGGAGAGCAGCCACTACGTCGCGCTTCGAAACGCGCACGATACGGGCTTTAAGACGGAACGCACACGGTCCTACCTGCTGTCCGCCGCTGGTCAGTGCATGCGAGCTGACTCGGATGTATGGCTACCAGGCGACACACATCGGCTGCTGCGTCCTCCACTGCGCGCACCAAGCCCCTCCTCGTTTCTCGTACAGTGGAGGGATGAAAAAAAAAAAAAAGAGCTCAGTGAGGGCAGAGGAAGCTTCGTCACAATCCCGCGGCTCTCCATCTCCCATCGACGATCAAACGAGTGCAAGTGTCCAATAACAGCAGCCAATAAAAAGCGTGTTTTCATTCCAAATATGACCACTCTGGATCAATGACTACGCTTGTCTTGTAGAGGCTTATGATGAGGCTGGAGAAGAAGTGGGCTGCACCTGCCAAAAATAATGTCAACCAACAACCCACCAGCAGGGCGACAGTGTGTTCCTCTGAATCACCCTCACATGAAGATAAGAAAGTGGGTCTATACTAGTAACACAGGCAACATCACTAACCCTGAGTCTGCTCTGGGAGGATTCATGTTCAAGACAAATAACGTTGTTATATAAATTGTAGTGTTATGTTCATTCTGTATATTCTGTTTGCACGATTTCACAGGGTTCATTCCTATTTCAAGTGAGAGGATGTGAACGAGTTGAAATTTAAGGGCAGTTTTAAATGTGTGCATGTACTGCCACCCAGTGGCAAAATGTCATCTCACCCCTGAACAGATGTGGCTCAAACAGAAACTAGGAGATTTTGATTATTGACACACACAATAGAACATCAACTCATTGTGTATAATTTATATATAATTGTTAATGATAACATACTTGTATGGAATATGAATTTGAATATTTTTGCACAAATACAAATCAGAGTTGTTTTCCTCCAAGATGTGAGCAAAAGTGCTGCAAAAGTGAAGCAAACTGGGCAACTTCCTGGAGCCAGCAGTGGAAGGGGCCCCAAAGACAGCTGTTCACATTCATGTGAGGGATTTTACTTTAGATGGCGACCAAAATTCTAACAATGATTTGCTGTTAAAGACATTTTTTTCTAATCATTAATGTCCATGAATTCATAGCAAATATATCTTTGGTGCCCCGGGATCAGGGTGTGTTGGAGACCCCAAAATCCACTCCTCGACTACCCCCAAGTCTCTAGAAATGCCTCTAGTTTTGAGAACACTGAACTGTTTTTAGAACACTGAAGCTCCTGTTAGAAATCCTCTCTGGTGTTCCAGCAGCAGTGATATTATTATATCTCAGTAACAACTAATAATTCTAATAAACTTCGATAAAGTGTAATCTAATGTATCTCTCACACAAAAAGATACTCTCGTTGCAAAAGAAATTGACTGTGTTTTACAGTTTTCATTTTTGTAATGATGTGATTTGCAGTGTCATCACACGTCTGTCACTACATCTTGCTGACTCATGTCTGACCACAAGAGGGTAGCACAGACTTGACTGATAGTTGATGCATCTCCTATAAAGTCGATTCCGTTTCTCAGCCCAGCAGCAATGGCTTACAACAATGTTGTATGTGGTACTTTACTTTCTTTAACACATAAATACTTGTATAGAAGTAGAGCTTTCTTGAAGTACAGTATTTTTGTGGCAGACTTGTCGGTCATAGCTACAGGTCTGCAGATGGAAAAAATAAACAATATAGTACCCAAACATCCTACTCCAAAAATAATAATAAGAAAACTCTATGTAGTGTATATTCTATAAGTACAACATCACTAAAAAAATTACAAAATGGTCTCACATCATGGTAAGTCACAAGCCAGTATACTTGGTTCCAAGCCTCGATAAATAAGGAGAGTTGTGCCAGGAGGGGCATCTGATGTAAAACCTTTGCCAAATTAAATGTGCAAATTACTAACATGACTTCCATACTGGATTGGTTATGGTACTGATGGAAACTGTTGGTCGAAGAAGGGGACAGTGTGTTAGTTGTTAATTTACCATCTGTTCTTTATCTCCTTCAAATTTCCATTCTGTTTAGATTGCTGAACTATACACATACACATATCAGTTTTCTATAAAGTAACTGATGATGTCATTCAGATCCTTTTGACCACTTCACTGAACAAGGTCATACTGCATCTTGTTTAAATAAATGGAAAAACAAATGTAAAATATATCACTGTGACCCAACAGTAACCTTATCTTTCTGCACAGCACCGGGATGGCTGAAGGGCCCTGTGTTCTGTTGTGGTTTGAGGGTTACCATGGGAACAGTATAAAGCAGAAGGGGGTGGAGCCTGTTAGAGCATCATGAGGGGCGTGTGTTAGACTCTGCTGGGTTTCCTGCTCCAGTTAAACTGCCCTCATCTTGGGAAGAGCCTCAGACAAACTGGACTTGACATGAGAGAACTTGTCTGCTTGGAGAACTGACTTTGTCAAAAACTTTTTTCTATTTTCTTCAAAACAATCTCTTGAGTTAATCTTTACTGATTAGGTAAGAAAACAATACCAAAAGTTTATTCAATGTATTATATTATTTTTTGTTGTAGGATGTTCAACTTTCAACCATAATACAACCACTTATGTGATACTTTTTAAATTTCCCACAGAGTTTGCACTGAGGGTTCCCATGTGGGTTGTGGAGAAGCTCCGTGAGTCAGTGGAGAGATCCAGTCTGCCTATGCCTTCAGAAGAATTCAAATATAAAATCGGCAGCATCATGTTTGGGGAGAAAATTGACAAGCCCAAAAGGATTTCCTTGTGCCCTAACATCATCACCCCCGACAACATCCCAGAGTTCTGCATCCCTCCCACAATCCCATCTCTGCATGAGGCGAGGAATAACCCGGATCAGGCTCGAGCTGCGCGCCTCATGAAGACGCCTCCTGGAAATGAGATTGAACTGATGCGTCATGAGCCCACCAACCCGCACATAATCCAGGTGGAGAGCGTGGACGAGAGCCCGTGTGACGTGTGCAGTGATGAGGAGACAACTAACGCAGACCCACAGAGCCAGGCTGCCCTGTCTCTGCCTCACCTGGCCAAAGCTCAGACCTGCTACGGCTTCTGCACTCTCCTCGAAAGCCCCCACACCCGCAGGAAGGAGTCCATCTTCCACAGCGACACATCCTCTCCGTTACTGCTGCCCCGGAGTCGCTCTAGTATGTGCTCCAGACTCTCTCCGAACACATCGCCCTCCTCCTCCCCGTCCTCTTTCAGCCTCAACACCCTGTCCTCCAGGCTGTCCCCACGAGGCTACGCTCTGAACTGGCAGGCCACACTAGACAGTGACACTACATCCTCCACCGAGTCATCTCCGTTTAGCTCGCCCCTGCTGACCCGCTCCCCCCCAAAATCCTCCCTCTTCAAAGCACTGAGCCATGAACTGCTATTGTCACGGAACATGAGGAAGGCCATGGTGTCCAGGAACAACTCCTTGTCCACCGATGAGGGCAGCTCCACTGACAACAGTCCCAATGTCATGAGGAGATCGTCGGAGGTGTTAGCTGAGGGCCTGCCCAACAGCTACACCCTGGCACCCCCAAACATCTTCCCCATGGACCTGACCCTGCACAGAGAGAGGGTGATGAAGGAGAAAATGATGCCCATAGGGAAAGACGGCAGCCTGAGACTCTCAGCTGAGTACTGCTCTGATAACCAGAGACTTCGGGTTCGACTGATCAGCGTAGAGGGCCTCTACCCTCTCTCTATAGACCCTAAGATTATTAACTGTAGTGTCAGCCTCAGTTTAGTTCCGGGAAAAGTCCAAAAGCAGCGCAGCACAGTGATCAGAAAGAGCCGCAACCCCATCTTCAATGAGGACTTCTTTTTTGACGGTATCTCAGAAGAAGACCTGGGCCAGAGGTCATTACGTTTTAAAGTGGTCAACAAAATGTCCACTTTGAAAAGAGACTATCTGCTGGGAGACTGTGATCTGCTCCTGTCTAGCATCATTACATCATAGAACACAACACTTCCTCTTCGGTTATTTATCCTGTCAAGAACATATTTCCTTTTTTGTAAAATCACTTTTTTATTGAATAAATGATGAAAAAGCTATTGGTTTGTCTTTTATGAAAATCAACATGCAGCAGTGCATTATCAGTTTTCTTTGGTTCCTTTTACTGTAAGTAATAAAAGGCAGTATACTATGCTTAATTGAGTATCTATTTGACATCTTGTTGACTGTATACACTGTTATGGCTCATGCATCATCTGGTGCGTGTCATATTTCCCCTAATCCTGCTGTTTTCATTCTGACCTTTACAGTGATTAAAAATATCCACAGAAACCAGAAACCGTAGAAGGGACTGATAAGTATGCATCAGCTTAATCAGTTCATAGATAGGGAGAGATAGAGAAAAAACTCCTGTAGATTTAGCTTTTATTACAAGGAAAGGTAAAAGGTAATTTTTTTCAAGAATACCTTGCATAGACTTCTTTTTTAAACCACACACAAGCTCTTAACACAATCTGGGTAAGCACATCCTGTTTTAGCCATAAATGCAGCTCTAAAAGCCCTGCTGCCAGAGTGGCTGGTTAAAGATTAATAGTTTTCTCAGTATTGTGAGAGAGGGGCTGGTTACACGGTATGACAAAACAGCTCACCACCAAGAAGGGTTCACAGATGCATTATTGTAGATCATCACTTCCTAAAGCTATAACAATAAAAAAAAGTCTGTATCACTCAAAGCTAATCTTCAAGTAAGATTAGATTGTGTAAACCTTTGATTGAATATAGCTTCAGAATAATTTTTTTAAATTATAAACTATAAATTATATCTTCAAAGACAAGCACCCTGTGTAGCCATAAAAAAGACCCACACAACATATTTTAACTGTATCTCCCTGTACAGGTTGTTGTGATCTTGTAGGACAATTAAATGTTGACTCAGCTGGAGAAAAGGCCATAATAAAGAAGAATAATGTGTGGTTCCCCTTGTTCAATGGTTACATTCTAACCAAGGGATTTCCACTAAGCCTAGTGTAGTGTGGACTCTAAGGAGCAATCTTCACGTCAGTGCCACCCACTCAGTGTTTCCTCACAAAAGGCTGCATGAAAGGAACTCCTCAAGTAAGTTCTGCCTCCAAGGAGAAATCACTATTCATCAGGTTTCCAAAATATATGTTGATGCCAAGACGTTTCTGGATGTAGTATGTTTAAACGCAGAAATGTGATCCAAAAGTTGTTTTGTGCCTGGTATGACTTTATCTGTAGGAAACATCTGTCTCCATGAGCCGTTTGCATCATGAATGTAAACGAAGAGGGGAAGTGCACAGGTTTAATCTCACCAGTTTGCCCAGTTGCTTGGTTACCCACATTTACTGGATGCCATTGTCCAGATAATGCATGTTTACAATTTACACGTAATGGACTGGAATCAACATCAGCATTTCAATTGATCACCTGTGGATCAATTATGAAAACACTTAAATTCAGTATTCTGACCAAGCCTCTAACCAAAACATACTGCTTAAAATGTGAGATGTTTCACACATGTTATCACTACTCTTTCTCATAATCCACCTGAACAAAGTCTGGCACCAGGACCATGGCTCTAGAGAGCCATGAAAGGCCCCACACTTTCTGTAAAAGGAAGCAAATAATGGAAAAGTTCAGCATACCGAACACTCAACGGACATCTCGAACTCTAGATAAAAGCAAACCAGTGTGCAATTGTTTATTTGTACATTGTACTATGGATTATATGTAGATTTAAGTTTATATTTAAATTTAAGTGGGTCAAAATTAATTCATAATTTTTTCTAATTATTGTATGTTCCTTTAAAAAAGTAAATTAAATGATCTCATTGAACCGTTTTCTAAATTTTAAGAAATGTTATCCCATGTTTATACACAGGCTCTCAGATGCAGTGTGTGTGTAGTTTGTGCACATGAGTGCACATGAGTGTGTATCTGTTTTATTTCATGCTTTGGTGTTCTTTGTTATCAATAAATTGGGTAAAAGGCTCCATTAGGCTAGAATTTTTCAATATGTTTTTTGTGTATTGTTTCTGTGCTTCATGGGTTCTCTCCATGTGCAATGTCACAGGTCAAACTTATAAAAAAGGACTCTGAACTGTAAACTATAAATTGCCCACAGGGGTGATCATGAGAGTAATGGTTTTCTGTCTGATAAAATGGAGGCTGTGTGCATTTTAGTGTTTCAGAAAAATACTAAATAATAATAATAATACATTAAAAGATGTTTTTGTTCAATACTTGTGATGGACAGTTACTACACCATTGTTACTTGTAGTGTCATTTAATATTAACAGAGTTTTCTGGAGCTCTGTAATCTTAAATTTGCCTATTAGACCTGTTCTTTTAATTGAATTAACCAATTACTGACTTAAAGGTGATGTCACACCTCTTTTTTAAGAGCATGTGAACAGCTATGTAGCCCTGCGGCGACATGCTGTTGTTATGGACAAACCCAGGGGACATGGGTCTGACGGTAATTTCAGATAACTATATTGAAAGAAAATTAGTTTAGTACCACACACAATCTAAGAGTACGTGCTAAAAAATGGGCATCTATAGAAACAGGAACAAGAAGTTATAGAACTAAAATGGCTCCTTTCACTGAGTTATTTACAACTGACTTGTTGTTTGTGACTCATGTCTGACTGATCTGGTGCATTTGTTAATCTGTTAATCTAATATTTGACTCAGTGCAGCTCAAACAAGTCCCATGATGTGACCAGTGACGCTGTTTGAGGAAAATGAAATCACTCAGTTTATGGCCCACTCTGTGTAGACTCTGTTCTGTGGATTAGTGGAAGTACTCATGAGGCTGTACAAACTTCAGCACAGTAATTACTTTCTATCTGATAGTACTGTGTAAGGGGCTTAATATTTGGTTTATTTAAAACACAGTTTATTTTTTGATTGTCTGATTATGCAGACACTAAAAATCTGTGTGCAACTGTGCTAGTGGAAATTACATGAGACTGTTACATTATTGTATATTAATCTAGTAAATATTATATTTATTAAAAGTTGAGTTTATTCAGCAAGATGGCAGTACACAGTCACTTAGTATTACATAGTAGAGAAACTGGGCTCAGTATCAATGAATAAGCTGTTATTATATATTATTTATCTTTATACTTCAGGATTTCTGAACTATTTTAGTTATGGCACTTGTTAATAGTGAGTTTATGACCTAGGGTAATATTGTCTGTGTGGACACGGTCTGGAGAGTTTCAGAGAGCTTCCTGAGCAATTAAATGTCTGTTTAGGAGTACACTACACATTACTTTCAAACAGAACATTGCAATGAAGCTTTTTATCTCTTCTATTTTGCTTACACTGTTTTATCTCTGTACAAATTTTGTTAATTTCGTGTCTTGACAGGTTGAAGTACACTTCAAGTATTTCACTAACCGCACTCCAGGAGCCATGGATCAATTATTTACAATAATGTGAACTTTAAGGAGTAATACTTTTGTCCCTTTACATTTGTATTTCAGTAGGTATTCATTTTTTGTTGCCTGTGTAGGAAATTCCAATAGAAACTAGTCTTGCTCCAATCTACCATATTTAGACTTGTTATAGATGTGTGTGCAGTCCGTGCTGCATAAATAAAATGAAATGAAATCATTTTACAAAGGCTTATTGAGATGATGAAAAATTTAAATGAATTAATTAAATCAAATTCACTAATTATTGAGTTAACATATACTTCATGACATGACCAGTGATGCTGTGAGTGTTTGAGGAAGGTGACCTCTCTCAGTTTATGGCCCACACTGTTCTGTGCATTAGTGGAAGTACTCATGAGGCTGTGTAATTAGTTTGTGCTTACTGTGGAAGGGGCTTAAAGGTGAATTGTGTATGAAATTGTAGCACACATGTGAAGAAAAGGGAACCCATCTGTTTGAACTATGTTTTCAATAACAATGTCTTTTGGTTTCCATGGTCACCAAGGTCATCATAAATAAAAAGATTTAAGGCATCTGGACACAAATATTATGACAGCTGTTTAAAGACAAGACCAAAGGCACCTGGTTAAACCACTCCATCTGAAAGAATATAAACTCACAGATCATGTTCTTTCAGGATTGAGGAAATCCCTGGACAAGGGATAAAACATCTGTTACGTTTACAACTATATCTCTTTTAATCTTTTTATTTATGTTTTTCAACATCAATATTTCTCTGTACATGTCTGTCTTGAAAAAGTAGGCAGCTCCACAGAACCCAGTGGAAGAAGCCATTTGAGTGCCATCACTTCCTGTTCCTACAGCTGCCCAGAGAGGACAAACTGAGCACTGAGGGAGAAGAAGCACAGTCATTTCTACTTACATTTTTGCTGAAGGTCATGGCCTTTTCAAATTAAATTGATTTTGAAATTTCTTAAGTGAAATGACCATCAAATGTATTTCCTCTGGGTTTGTTTCAGACAACAGCATGTCCCTGCGGGGCTACCATAGCTCTTCCAATGCTCTTATAATGAACATTTGAGGGGATGTAGAAAAGCAACTAAAACAGACCAAAGATTATAAAACCCATATTTAAAATCATTTCTGATTATGATTAACACTGGAACCTTAAAATGAAATGAGTTGATTTTGCAGTCAATCCAAATAAACAATGGTATGGTTTACTTCAAGTATTTGTTCAGGCTAAAAATATCCTGACTTATTGACATTTCCAGTATGCCACAAATCATTCAGCCGTCTATATAAACATGATGCAACATACTGTTATCTGTGCAGACATTCTGGATTACAGATAAGGCCAGTCCTAGTCCTGTCCTGAGTGCACGTAGCGAAGTCCTGGGTAACTCTGCCACCTGTCGCGTATTACACCACCCACTCCATCACCTCGGGCTCTGTATGGAGCTGAGTCCAAGCGTGACCAGCTCAGTACATAACAACCAAACAGACTGTGGCGTGGACTTCCTAAGATCTGATCAGACTTATCTAAACAGACCCTTGGTGTGTGAACCCGACCGACCCAGCACGGACACTGCCAGTGACGTCTTTAGAATAAGCAATCAGACTCCTGAGCGTGAAATTGTGCCCGCTTCTACTCCCTGACAGTAATCATACATCATCGTGACTCGTGTAAGACGTGTCTGTTTGTTTCCCAGTTGTCGCCTGTGATGTGTCTCATGGCGGTCAGCAGCAGATCTGTGTTGATGTGAGGTTTAATTGCATTAGGAGATGAACACAGGCATACACAATAGATGAACGGTCTGGTCTACTGTGTCTTTCTCAGATCATGTGATTTGCTAAGTAGTCTCTGGATTGTGTTTTTTCCAAGATAGTCGTTAATCTGGTGTGAAGCCACACTACCAACTTTTTTTAGGATGTAACACAGCTCCATAAATTTCCTATTTAGAAAGCTAGGAATAAACTGTAAACATCAGTAGATGGCTGTACCTCTCTGATACACACCAGGATTTACTCTTTATATTGGCAACCCATCCATATTTTTGCTTCAACTACAATAATATCAAATAAAAAAAAAAAGAAAAAGAAAAGAAAAAACTTTTATTGCACTGTTTATGTGGCAGACAATGTTGTCAGGTCACAAAGCACAGTGAAATTGTGCCCATATCAACTGTACTGACACTGTCTGTATCTTATACTCTGGCTTTTGTCCTTTAAATATTATTTTGTAATATTAGGGAACAACTGGAACAATTAATGATTTTAAGGCCATATACTGTATTTCTAAAAGTTAGGTGTAAAGTTTTTTTTGGCACCATTTAATGGCAAACGTGCTGCTTCCACCTCAGACTCTTTCCTTTTCTAAGTAAATGGAAGTGGTATGGACTTAAAACATTATGAAAGAGGCACTCAAAGCTCTGAATTAAAATAAAGTTTTATTGTAGTAAAGAAATGTAAAACCAGGCATGCAGACTATGACTGAAAGCTGATGATATTGTCTCCTGTCCGTCAGTGCTTTTCCTCGGCCACTAGCACCTTCCAGTCCCATGGCAACGGTGCCCGCTCCAGGGGAAACCATGGAGATCCTGCCTTTCATGTGTAAGGTGCTTTTATTCAGCCACAGAAGTTGACGGAGGCTGTCCCTGTCTGTTTGATTTAGCCGCGCCTCAGCCTAGCTCACTCTGCTCCTCTCATGCAAACCAGCCGTCAGGAGATCCGCTCGTGCATTTAAAATCAGGCTGAGGACAAAGTACAGATACTCCATCAGCAATACATATTCATGCTTTTATTATTAGATTTTATTTTAAATTAAGGGATAAATTTAAAGACATGTTTTTTACATTAAGGATATTTCTGTCCCTGTTTCATAGTGTTGTTCATGACTTATATCCGGCTCGCCTGTGGATTTAGTGAGTCGAGGTTTGTGCATGTCATTCAGTATGTTCCACTTATGATTAAGTCAAACAACCAATGTTGAAACCACAGAAGGCCACGCATGTCTTTGACAAAGTGAAAGATGACCTTCCACTTTGTCAATGACATGACCTGACCATATTAAGTTATCATATATCAGTGTTTGGCACAGTTATATATACTGTATTGTTCTGTCATCACTCCACATTTAATATACTGTGTAGATATTGGGAAATACTTAAACTAGAACCAATTCAGTATTTTTTGTTACAAAGAACCCTTACACTTCCACAATCAATCAACCAATCCACTTTTTATGCACCTAAAAACATGAACATTTGATCATTTAGTGGAACTGAGTACTGCAAAGTTTATGTATAAAGTAAAGCAACAGTTACTTCCTCACTTACACAAAAGTTTGAAGTGTTAACATTGTCTACTGTATTCCAAAATGAATCTATATATTCATATATTTAACCTTGTAATACACAATATGGGTCAAAAATATGCAATATCTTTGTGATTATAGTTTGTTGTTATTTTATATTCTAGGTACTACCAAAAATGTGTTTATTACATTATTTCATTCAAATTTTTAATAAATTTGTTTACATGACTACTCCAAGTTTGCACCTACCTGGGTCAAAAAAGAGCCACATTCATTTCCAATGGGAAATCATGTTAACAACTGAATCTTTATCGATTGTAACCTTCAGACACGTTTTAACAGTGATGATAACAACTATATCTATAAATGTCATCCATCCAGATAATTCCTGTACATTATAAGGTGGGATACATTTTTGTATACATTTTCTGAATCAAATATTATTGAACAACGCAACCTTCATTTACAGTTTGACACTTAACACGTAAAAAGAAGGCTATCTGTCATCAAACTGGATTATTCTGTGATGATAATCTACGGCAATCTATTCAACTATACAAACCCATTTTACTGTGTGTGTGTGTGTGTGTGTTTAGTGGAGTATGTTGAATGTTAAAGGGTTGAAAACTGAAGGGACTGTTAGTTCTACAGTCGACTGGTCTGAGATGAGTTTCTATCCCTGAGAGGGAGGGTCTCACCAGAGTCTGACCCAATGAGAGGCTGGACTAAGATCAGTCTGGTTCAGCAGGTGAAGGGTCTGTGTTGGTGGAGAAACATCTACAGAACTGACCTTCTCTGGAGTAGACTGAGCAGATCCAGGTCCAGGACTGGTTCTTCTGGGCTGATACATCTTCTTGAGAAGGAGCTGTTTGTCTCAGCCACAGATCACTGCAGTCCTCACTGACTGAACACACAGACCCCTGCTCTGTTTGTGGTAGGGGTCTAGTCCTGGGGCTGGACCAGTCACTGTTGGAGGGGGTTGGTTTAAAGTGTTCTGAGATGTGTTTGTTATAAATCCTTTAAGGCTTTTCTGAAGCCTGGAGACTTGAGGAACATCAGAGCTACTTCTTTAGGATCTGGTTCTTCTACGTCTTTGAGGAGCTAGCTCTGTTGTTCCTTTTGTCTCTGGGCTTTTGGAAGAGCTTTATAACAGGATTTATAACAAACACATCTCAGAACACTTTAAACCAACCCCCTCCAACAGTGACTGGTCCAGCCCCAGGACTAGACCCCTACCACAAACAGAGCAGGGGTCTGTGTGTTCAGTCAGTGAGGAGTGCAGTGATCTGTGGCTGAGACCACACAGCTCCTTCTCAAGAAGATGTACCAGCCCAGAAGAACCAGTCCTGGACCTGGATCTGCTCAGTCTACTCCAGAGAAGGTCAGTTCTGTAGATGTTTCTCCTCCAACACAGGCCCTTCACCTGCTGAACCAGACTGATCCTAGTTCAGCCTCTCATTGGGTCAGACTCTGGTGAGACCCGTCCCTCTCTGATCTCAGACCAGTCGACTGTAGAACTCACGTCTTCTGTTTCCAAACTACGCCCAGTTGCGTTCTTTTCAACCCTTTAACTTTATGACAACCTGGATGAATGAGAACCTAGATTATATCATTACATCTTATTATTATTATATCATATTATTATTATTACATATGTTCTGTCAACATTGTGCATGAACTAAAACTGCAAATAAAAAAGCTCTTAAGCTTTAATCATGTGTTTGTGGAAATGTTTGTAGAAATATAAGATTATTAGTCAATAGGCATCTAACATATCTGTGTTTTTATTAAATATGAAGTGAATATTAAGACAAGTATCTCTATCTTTTTAACTCTGACTGAACAGAAGAAAGTGTAATATACAGTAAAATATTAACATTAACCTTCAGTGCTTTTAGGGAATAATTAAGCCTTTATGTTCTTCTAAATAACAACGTATTGAATAAAACATCTTTATGTCTTTGTAGAAATATCTGTTGAAATATTGTGGTAGGTTTTCAGTGTAAGCTCCATATTATCCATCTTTGTCTATGAATAAGAATCTGAATCTAAATCTCACACACTTCCATCTGAAACAAATCAGGCAATTAATCAATGAATCAATCACACTTTGTTGATGTATTTCTGGTTGGTTCAGCTCTTTATTGTAAGATGTTGTATAAATAGAGATGTTGCTCCTGCAGTGATTTAAACTTTAATTGATTCATGATGTTAAACTGGGCTGGAACACATCTCTAAAACTAGAGAAGAAGAAGATAGATAGATAGATAGATAGATAGATAGATAGATAGATAAATGCTATTGTTGTCCTACATAATACAAAAGTTTCTCGTACTCACTCACCTCCTCAGATACTGGCGAACGAGTATGAGTATGAGTACGACTACGAGTACATATACGAGTACGAGTATGAATACTGTACTCACTGTTGTTTTTACAGAAGGAGATAAATGTGGAGTGAGCTGTGAGGCACAAAGAATAAATCATTGATAAAAATGCTCTGAAACCTGTGAATGCTTCATAAGATAGATAGAGTGAGCCAGCAACAAGATCCAGAGGGCTCACAGAGACATTACATCATTATTATTATATTATACTATTATTATTATATTATATTATATTATTATTTTATACTATTATTATATTATACTATTATTATTATATTATATTATACTATTATTATTATTATTATTATTATATTATATTGTATTATGGGGCGCAGTAGTTCAGGAGGTAGAGCAGGGCGTGTGTGTGTGTGTGTGTGTGTGTGTGTGTGTGTGCATGTATCTGTGTGTGAGGCCCATTTGTGTCCCATACATTCACAGTGTTTGTAAAACGTACTCACAAACTGGACATTTCCAGGATTCGGCAAAATTATCCAACAAACTAAACTAAAACCATTCAGATCTGTGCATGTGTCAGTGTGTATATGTGTGGGTCAGTGGGCACATGAGTGTATGCAACTATTTTTGTCTCTATATGCAGAATTTGGCCTGATAGGTTAACAAGTTGGGCAGCACAGAGGCAAAATGGTTGCATCGGCTGAAATGTGTTGATTTGATCTCTTTAGGACTATTTTTTTTGGTAAGTGTGACTGTAAATTGGCCGCAGGAGTGACTACAAGAGTGAACAAAGACTCTTTGCGATTAAATGTAGGTTCTGTGTGTTGTTCTGTTTAAGGCATTTTGCATGTAAAGAGTGACGAATAGTAAGTTCTAGCAGTGTAATTGTAAATTTCAATCATCTGAGGTGGACTAAAATAAAACATTGTTAGCCAAAATGACCTACAAATGCACTGATTGATGACCCATGTTGTGCATTAATGTAGGAATCAAGCCCTTGTGTATCAAAGGGTTAAAAACCAACAACAACAACAACAACAACAACAAACAAAACTATGTTCTTTCAGTGTAAAGCAAATTGATTCTTATTGTAACACATACATACATGATGTATTGTCTTATGGTTGTTCAAGGGCTGTGAAAACAAATGCACCAGACATGAACAATAACATGCCCATGGTCTTCAGTTTAATTATTGATTTGAGAGCAAAAATGGAGCCTGGTTATGGCTCTTTTTTTGCTGATAAGGTTTACCAGGCAACCATCCGACTTATAGACTCAAACTGAGCAGGACCAAATCTGGGAAAGGCAGTGATAAAGGGACAAACAAAGCTGATAGTTCTGTTTGTATTCAGTGTTTTGTATTCCCTCCACTGAAGCAAGAAAGAATCCTTTAGATCATGCTTCAGGGTCATTAGGACAGAGTCGTGGTTCGTAGGCAATTTACCCACATTATTTTCTCAAGAAGAAGTTAAGGGCGTCTGCAGATGGTGCTGTAGATTTAAGCCTCTAGTAACCAAACCTACCTTGTCCCTCTGTCCCGCTCCCCTCTGGGGGAGTGGATACTGTTGCCCCACTGTCACGCTCTCCTTTGGGGGAGTGTAAACTGTTGTCCCTCTGTCCCGCTCTCCACTGGGGGAAACTGTTGTCCCTCTCCCACTCTTCTCTCAGGGAGCCACATCACCCTATCCATCCTGAGAGTGGATCCTTCTCCAATTCTGGGGTTTCTGGTTTGTTCCATCTGCAGTGTAAAAGTTTTGAATAAAACATGTGAAAATAAGTCCAGTTAAAAAGGGTTTATTTAGTGCTTCTTTGCTGCCTTTCATTAGATTTCAGGGGTGAATCACGAAAAAAAGCATGGTTTTTGAATCTGTAAATGAAGAGAATATTCAATTACAGTAATGTCAGTAATGTTGCATTTTTACATTACAATAAAACCCTCCTCCATGCAAAAAGAAAGTCCTGGCCGAAAGAACATACAACTCCATGAAGGGTTGGATTTTTAGTCTCTATATCATATCATTGACTTTTTTCTGTTGAAAATCGGCTTAAAGAATGACTTTTTATAACAAATCTGCTTTGTCTTTCCATTGAGCCCATTGGTCAGAACATATCACGTAGGATATGAAGGTGGATACAACACTGACCATATGCTGGAGTTCTCCTGGTCTATGGGCTACCAAAGGCAGAAATAAACCCGGAAGCCAAAAACTTGGCCACTATATTACAGTGTGGAGATGTGTAGTGTTTCAGGCAGCAAAAAGAAGGTCAGAAAAGTTTAAACATCAATGTTAATGTTATGAAACTATACTCCACATAATCATTCAGAGGGAGTCAGACATAGATTTCTGTTCAATGAGCAAAAAGTACTGTACAGAATAAACTTCTATGTATTGAATAGTGATTTGTTTCTGTATACACAACAGAAAAACTGTTTTATTCATTTGACCACTGAGCTGTGAACAATCGAATTTTAAACTTCTAGAAAATGAATGACTCGTTATCATCCACTTGTTCAGACTTTTATTGATGGAATTGGTGAATTAAGTCTATTTTCCTCTTTCAGAGCAGGAGCGCTGTTGATGCTGTGTGGTTTTCACAGCTGGACCTCTGGTGTATTATGCAGAGTTTTGAGGGCGAGTCATTAAAGGCCACAGTGCTCCCATCTCAGCGTGGCACATGTTTCTTCCCATGTGAGGCTCCATGAGTTGGTTCACATGTTAAACTGTGCACAGAGAGGGGACCAAGCATTTGTTTAGACCTTGCACTGTGTTTACACCGGGGTCAGAACTTGCACTTCAGAAAATGAATCTAACACAGTGACTGAAGTGTTACTCAGTATTCTCCTCAAGTTATTCCATGTCCCACGTCACAGAGCACTCAGCGTTCTCAGACATATCTATTCAGATGGAAACATCTTTTACACTTTTATGAACAGCATCATCAGATGACATAATTCAGGTGTTTTGATGCGTGAGGATGTCAGAATAATTCCAGTTGAAAGAACACCAGTTCATGTGAAGATGATAAACTCAGGTTCAACAGGCAAAGCTTACATCTGTGACAGCCTCTATCTGTGTTGTTATTTTTGACATAATCATTTTATTATGATGCGTCATGAATAATTCAGCATATTCTGTACAATAAAAGTGTGTTTAAAGATATTGTGTAAGGCCTGGTAGAGGAAGATTTGAACATCATCACTTCCTGTGTTTTCTGCTTGGACTGCGGTGTCCCCTGACTCTGAATAGAAGAATATAATGACAGCTTAAAGAGGAAAAGCCAAATGAAACCTAGAACCAAAGTCATGGAGACATTATGACGTCCTCAGAGCCAAAGCTGGTCTGTGATTGGCTGAAGCAAAGATCATAAGTTATCTGATATAAGAAGGATTTAACCTCCTCCAGGTGGCCTTTTGTGCAGTGAATAGAACTTTTACCTCAATATGCTTATAGTATTGAGTGAATATGGTTTATTTTTCATTGCCAGAATCTTAAGGGAGGGCAGTCTAACCTGCATATCTATTCTCTCAGTCTCTCACACACTCTGTCAGAGTTTCCACGTCCGCTTTCACTCTAGTCAAAGTGTAGCCTCAGGCATCATGCTCTTTATTTGGTTCAAAAGGGAAATGACCTGCGTCATGCCTCAGTGGTGGCTGCACATGAGAGTGTGCTTGTAAAGTGTCTCAATAATAGAGCCAAAGACCACCCTTCAGGTTCAAGATCCGGTAATCCTCCTGTTTACTTAAAAAAAAAAATACAAATGTTCCACTTGCGGATAATGCTAACTGACCTTTACAGTAAAAAAAAAATGCATTCCTGCTGAAATGATAATATTAACACAGCTGTCTTAAAATAACACTGTGTAACTTTTATTTATTTATTTGTTACCATAAAACTTCAAGCCTTAAATTCATTACAATATACTGTCTCCAGACTTTCAATAGACCAGTGCAGCCACCTCTCCAGTTTTGTTAAAATAGTGATGTTTTAATTCAGCATAAAAGAAGAAAAAAAAGATTTGTATGTGTTTTTAATCATTACAATGCTACACCACTGACAAAAATTAACTGCTAAAATGTATCGTTTACTGTGACCATATTGTAAGAGTATACTGTAAGAACAGTCAAAGTTGGACTGTGGCAGCAGCTAGCTGACATATGCTGCCATCTGGTGGTAACTCTGGGCTGAAGCACAACACGATGTTTAGGCTGGTATTAAAATCTACAAAATTATATATAATAATAAATATAATAAAAAATAATAATTTAATTAAAAAAATTAATAATACTTTTTTTTTAGATTTTGTGTATGTGGCATTATTATGTATGTGGTAAGGCAAATAAAGGTGGCCATCTGTAAATTAAACATATGTCCTTGTGTCCAAAAAAAAAAATAAATATATATATATATTGTAGCAGATATCTCAATAAAGCAGATAGTTTTAATCCCCTGCATTAAATATAGTGGCAGCAGAGACACTTGTTTACGACCAATCACACAAAGCAGCTCGTGAATGTTAGGATACTCAGAGTGAGACCCTTTCTCTCACCGTGCTATTTTTAGTAGACACCATTGCCTTCCGGCGAAAAGCGCATGAATATGGATAGTGTGCTGCTGAACAGAGGAGTCTGCAGAGAGAGGCCATGATTCAGACAGACAGGCTGCATGTTCAATAAATACTGGACCAGTGTCGGAGCAGGGCTGAGGAGAGCACTAACAGGCAGCTGGAGAGGACTGTGAGGTTTCACTGATAATGGCTTGTTTGTTTTGTGATACGGCTGCACAATGTGTCATACATTCATTGCTACTGTAAAATCAACACTTGCAGTATCCATAAGGAACTCTGCAAATAGCAATTAAATTATGTTATCCATGTTTCAGACATTAACATTTTCATCAAGTAAGAGGTAGGGCCCTCCAATACACACACTACACTTTACAAATTACTAACTTGTATTACCTTCAACTTCCCACAGCTGCAGAACTGCAACATGTCACTATTTTAAACAGTTTTGTAATACAACTTCCTGCCTGAATATAAACTACACATCACAACATCCCTGATCCTACTCTGTGATATTACCTTATTTTTTAGAGAGAAAACATGAATACTGTTTGAAACTCCAGATAACTTAGCTGCTTACTACCAACCCAACATTCCCACGAACAATATTTATAAGACTTAAATACATTCTGTACATACAATAATGCCTTAGGTCACTTCCGGGTTTGCCCACCCCGTTGCACATCGCCTAGTTACAGTAATTAGCTGAAGAATGCTTTAAATCCAACTGTAGCACAACTAAACTAAAAGTTCAAATACGTGTTAGTTAGTCCTTAAACTAAAGGGACATTCAAATATCACAGGCCATATCACAGGTTACAGAAATATTCCATATTACATGATTTCTTCGTATCGACCTGCCCTACTTTGTGCTAATGCCTTCGTTTAATTTTTTGCAATATCAAAGTAATAAGAGAGAAATGATTGGTGATTCAAGGTATTGCATTACAGTTAAGCAAAATGAAAGTGCAAAAATACAAAAAACTAATAAAATAAAATTATGCAGAACCACAAAAGATAGCCGCCTCTGTAGCTGGTGCTTGCAGCTTGCTGAAATATTTTTATCCTCCTCTCAAGCACATAATTCTTGTGATCACAAGCGCTCGCAAAAATAGAGCGCGGCTACACAAAGGAGGTAATGGATTCATGATTCAGAAATACTCCGTTTAAAAGATCACTCATTTGCTTCGAAAATAGCTTGTAATTCATTTGTAAATTGTGAAGAGTATTGGATGAGCTATAGTGAAGAGCAGTGTAGACATATGTTCTGCAGTGTGTTTTTAAAGTGCAGCTGAGGGGAACTCAGAAATAGCTGTGTTCTGGATGTCTTCTGTGTACTAGTCCTAAATGGATCTAGTTTACTTACCATCACTCTTGTGCCACGGAGAATGGTCTAGCTTCCTGTCCTTGACCTCAGCATACTTTGCAAGTCAATATTATTCAAAGGCTGTCCATGGATATGCCTTTAAATAGGCCAATTTAGGCTTGGAGCACATGCATCTTAGAAGGCAGGTTTATTTTGGTGGAACTCAATTTTTCTCAAGTCTCCTTGGCCGTCGGGATGTATCCTTGAGAAGCAGGCCACAGGCGTCTGTACTTTTCTAAACATCCTGAATCAAGGAGTGTTGCAGGAGAGCCACAGTTACTTTTAACTGATTACTGTTCCTGCAGCTTTGGAGTTGTCCAGCAGAGAGAGCACTGGCAACTACGATACCTATAAGTTATTGTGAGAACACTCCCAGTTTTGAGAAGCAGATGGGAGCAATGATCCAAGCTTTGTATTATGTCGATGGCCTGGTAAAAACACTTTTTGAAATAATTAACAAGGCTTCTTCAACTTCATCAGTGACAATGTGTGTTACATTAAAGGTTTTTACATGTGCTTTCCATTGTTTTCCACTTTCATACAACTCCTAAACTTACTTCTTATTTGTACAAGCACCTTTGTGTTTATGTTAACCTGACAAGTCAGATGGTCTGTTCAGAGAAAAGCACTTGCAAATGGCACATAATTTAAATGAATACCTGGCTGGTGATAGGATTTATCATGTGTGAGTAATGCAGTTGGGCTTGAGACTTCACACAGATAGCAGAGTGCTTAACAAAACAGAGGTAATAAATTAGAAGAAAATAAAACAAAGAAGAAAATCTGAATGAGGTGAAAGTTGTTTAGAAGAATGCATCAGTTGAAGCAAGGTCATTTACATAAATATCCATAAACAACAGCACAATATCCAGTGCAACAGCGCAAACACAACAGGTATATTTTTTAATATTCAAATGGACGTTGAAGTCAGATTTTTACAGTTCCCATTTTAATCAGTTCATGGTTTAGACTCTGTAGCATTGCTCCTGTCTGCTTCTCCAAACTGCGTGCCAACAACTGAACTTGACTGTGGATTACATGAATTAATCCACATTGGAAACATCAAACTATACCCAAGACAACTTCTCGTTTGTTTGACATTAATATTCTGAACATGACATGGCAATGAATACCCAGAGATTATATTTTGTCACTGTCATGTGCGACATAGTATGATTAAGAATCCTGCCGTTCTTTTCCATTCATTCATTTATTCCAAACATTTGTAATCCATGATGATCCATATTTTTTTCTCCATTTTGAATCCATCCCGTTTAAATCCCATACATTACTGTCACCAAACTGCCTCCTTTCCCCATCTTTGCAGTAGCCATATTCCTCATGTCCATTATTTTTCTGCCTGTTCTGAAGCTCCCTGTCCCCATAGGACTGCTCTTGTTCTCCTCACTTGCAGATGATGTGGTTTGGATGTGTGGATCTGATCTGAAGTGACGTCTCTCCTCCTCACAGAAGCCCAGCCGGGCCTCATTCCCCCCGCACTGGGCTGTATTTTTGTTCGCCGCTGCTCATGTGGATAATTTGCCGGGGATGCTGCGGAGGCCTGTCACAAGGACTTGGCTCAAGGGTTGTGGGAAAATAGCAAAGGCGTCTTCCAGGCTCAAACCCCTGCCTTAATGACGAGCATTAAATATGAACATCTTCTTTGAGAAAGCGGTGCATTAGGCTCTGCGTGGCCCTCTGCAAGCTCTGGTTTTGTGGCTTCTTGCTCCCTGATTCTCGACAGTGTTGTCTGAAGTCTTGTTTGAGAATCAGTTGAATAATCCGTCTGACAAGCAGCCTTTAGGTCATGGCATCTCTGCTCAGAAAATATTCTCAAATTCTTGGTGAAAGCAGACACAAACACTGCTTTGTACATTTGAGCTAATGTTTTAAAATGAACACAGGCAAAATAGAGTGGCTTTGTCTAAGGCCGTCTTTAATGTTCTCTTTAAGTGCCTGTCATTTGATTGACTGCTGTATTCCATTCTAGGGAAAGCCATTTGGTTCTTTAACAGTGGATCTTCAAGATTTAAAAAATGGTTTAAAAACAGTTTTTTGCGCCAAAGCATATTTGGCTTAATTATCTATATGCAACATGTTTAGAGAAACACTGTAAGTCTGAAGAAAATGCTTTAAAGTAATTTGAATTGTGAGGAAAAAAGTCAGTCACCTTCAGTACATAAAAACACTATATTTTGAAGACACCATATTATTGAGTTGAGTTGTATTTTGTAGATGATCGACTAAAATTGACTAAAATTTGTTATTACTTTAAGATTGGAGACAGAAGAAATGGAAAATATCTGAGAAATGGGTTACTGTAAGGAGCCAACTTCAGTTGGAAGGTCATGATGAAAGACTACATATTTTATCTCAAAACTGGCCTTCAGTTTGAGAGGAATTATTCCATCTGTGCAGGAATCCCAGTTTTGGTGATTTTCTCATCTCGCTGCAGCAGAGGTGCATTTACTGATTTCATTTCTGAAGCCATCCTCAACAGATCCCAGTTCTTCAGCACAGAACCAACCTGCTGTCTGATCATTAACATAATATAATGTGACATAATAAATGTCTTATTAATAAAAAGTAATATAAAATAATGCATTCTTCTTTATCCATTTGCATTAATTCTTGCAAAAATTCTAACAAACACTTCTGGGTCTGAGCTAATGTTCCCCATGAATAGATGCAAAATGACTTGGCAAGGCTCTGACTTTAATATTCTCTTATTCTCTGAAGCCTGTTGTTTGACTGGCTGCTGTATTCAATTGTAAATGTCCTGTCCTGTGGTTTCTTGGTTCTTAATACATTAAAATCCATGGCTGTTCAACATTTATAAGAGAGCATGGTTAAAAATACTTCTTTCAGCATGGCTTCAGTCACAAAAACACACTGAAGTACATATACAGGTACCATATTAGTGGAGAATCAAATTTATAAATTTTCCAAAAAATGTCAAATACTGTAGCGTCTCAGTCATAGGACTAATGAAATTGGTTGAGATCAGAAAAAGTCCTCAATGGCCTTAACCCTGCACAGGCCCACATGGACAACAGTGCAGTCAATGATAAATGAAAAGGCAGCCAGCTCCTTAGCACTTTCCTGATCAGGGGCTCTGGACCCAGTTTGGTTGAGCGGACCTGTGTAGAACAGTCTCATTGACAGTCGCAGATAAAGAAAGAAAAAGAAAACACAGTACCCTCCCTTAAAATAGCCCTCCCTGGGCATCGAAGCAGAGGACAGAGTGACATTGTGAATGCCAACATCTGTGCCGAACCTTTGCAGTACCCAACGCCCCAACCCCAAGTTTGAACAGACTCTACCGTCATCCTCCAAGGAGCAGCCATTTTGGAAGGCTCTCCCGGCACAGATGTTGCATATTAAAATGTAGGGCTGTTTTAGCCGAGGAACAAACGCTGCGGAGAGAGGGGGCTGCTCCTCTGTGGCTCTCACCTGTGCCTTCATCCGAGAAGCCAATCCAAGAGAGGCTACTGTCTAACCGACCAAAAACAAAGTGACATTCAAGATAAAGTCACCCTGTCGCCTTTCTGACCCTGGGAGTGGGTGGACAAATGAGTTCACACAGGCCTTGTTTACAACAGATTATTTACACTCGAGCAGATATTGAAATTAAAGCTTAAATAATTTCCAAACTGCTTTAGCTCAAAGGGATTTGTAAAGATGCAAGAGGAAATCAATACTCTGACCCTGAATGGTCAGAGTGTAAACATCCTGTGAGTACAGTTTAAGGATTAGTTCATGCTTGTCCACAAGATGGAGATATTCACCAGGTTAAAGCTGATCTCAGAGCCCACTCCTGAAGCAGACAGACAGTGAGGAAGAGACACGCTGTGGTGGTGTGTGACAGATTGTGTTTGCATGAGGCATTATATGGTGTCTGTGTACAGTTGGAGTGTTGTTTACGTGGACGCTGTGTGACTGAGTGTCTGTGTGTTTTGTACAGTGTACCCGGCTGAGGTGCTGAGGGGGCGCGCACTGCTAACACGGAGGCTGTGAGTGGTCCCTCAGCTCATTGGCGGAAGTCCCAGGGGCCCAGAGCTGAGAGGAGGTCAAAGGAGGTCAGCTGTCTTGAGCGTTAACGCCCCCCCTGCCCCCGCCTCAGCCAGGAAGGGTTCAGGTGTGTGCTGACCTCTCGCTCCATTGGTCTGTAAGTAAAGAGAGCTGCCTCTGCTGCTCTTATCCAAGAGGCTGCTGCAGGACGCTGACCTGGACCTATAGGAGCGCTTTATCTTCTTTTTGTCTCCTCACTAACTGGAGAGGCTTTGAACATATCAGAACATTCAAATACCTCCAGTAATGACCATTTTAACTTTATCATTCCAGGATAAAGTTACATGGCAAACTTTTGTGATTTTTGAAAAGAGATTCTAAAATGTTGAACTGAGGCAACATACCCACTGTTGTCCTGTTGAATTTAAATAATACATCCCAGATTCTCCCAGCGTTGAACCATTATATCATCAGTTTTAATTTGAGTAAAACAAACCTGAACATTTTTTTTCTTCACAAAACCCATATTTACATAATTAACTATTTACTAACTTAACTTTTAACTAAATGACTTAATTATAATGCATTTTTTCTTATATTATACTTGTAATAAAAAAATCAATCTCAATAATTAATCAAAACATGAACTTCACTGGCTTCGGTGCAGAGGAAAACTTTTCATAGACTCAGGCTTAAAGCCAGATGGTTGTCTTATTTAACCAGGATTTGGAGATCGTGATTACAAATGAAACATATCAAAATAATCTTCTCATTAAAAGTGATTTACCTTAGAATGATAAGGAGCCAGTATGTGTATGTTTGTTAGTCAGACAGAACCAACTGCATGGATTTCACCCTCTGCTCTTTGGAAATGTTCGCTGTTTCCTAGATGTTATGTAGACAGAACAGTTTATTTTCAATCACTTCCAACAAAAGACTTATTAGTCATGACACGGAGTAGATCTGTCACTCGTTAAAAAAGAAACAAACAGCTAAGGTTCATTAGTCCGCAGTACGACTGGAGTCAGATTCCAATTGGACACAAACAGAGAAGGAAGTCTTTTGTTGCAGCAGTCTGATGAAAACATGGGCTCTGTTTAGAAATAAAAGAAAGCGGCTGGATATAAAAAATAACAATCAAATCCATTCTTCTCTGTGAATAATAAGCTCAAAAACATCATTAAAGAGACTGGCTTGATCGCAATGAATATCCCAGAAAAAAGCAGTTTCTCTCATGCTCTACAGTAATGAAAAGTCAGAATAATGATGCTACAGCTACACCGTGCCACTTCCTTCATGTGGAGCGCAGTCACATATTCTCCTTTCTATCGCTGTCTCTCTCGCAGTTATTGAGGAAGGCCACGCTTATCCACAGAAATGTTAAGGTTCTGTTGAGTGCACTCAACTTAGTCGTGTAGCCGCAATAATTAAGATGGTTGCTTGAAACCACTCGCAATTAATGTAGTGTATCAACAAGCAGCACAATAATGAATGGACGCCAAATGGTAGAGCTGCTATGGCACCTGGTCCTCGATAGGCATTGTTCGGCTACCTTTTGTGCCCACAGAGTGTGACATAATGCCCTCCAGCACAGACCATCTGACCAGGCCTTTGAACGTTGTCTAATTTTAGGAAAAGTAAAGGTTCTTGAAATGATCCCTCCTTTAAAATATATACAGGAGAAAAAAAAAAATAAGGAGAAGACTATGAAATAGAAGCTGAACTGAGTGACAGATTAAAAGATAAATTTTCTTTCTGATGCCACAAGATGACAGTGAGAGCAGTTAGTGGTTTGGCTCAGGGGTCAGAGGTCACAGACGCAAGGACGGTCAAGGATTTCAAAGCCCAGACTGATGTGTGAGAGCCGGGGTTGCAATGTTCACACTCAAATCAGGCAGAAAACCTGTGAGGCCACTTCCAGGATCTGAAGCAAAGGTCTTGGTGAGAGTCGGTTACACAGCCCTGCCCTTGAACTCAGTTTCTCGGGAATAGACTGATTCTCTTTTGAAAAGAGGAAAAAGGAAACTATTATGTGAAAGAGGCTGTGGAGGAGACACTGGCTAGAGATAGAGCGCTCAGGGAAATGAGGCCGGAGCAGACCACCAGACCAGAGTTTGTTTGCAGACTGACTTTGATATTGTTTGTGTGTGTGTTTGTTTGTGTGCTGAGTGCTAGTGTGTGTGTGTGTGTGTGCTTCATTTGCGGCATCACAGTGTATGTGAGCCCCTCACTGAGAGGAAAGGAAGGATGCAATTTACATTTTTGTGCACATGTACAGGAGCAGCAACAAATAAAACCCATGCCTAAAAATAAAATGACTTGAGAATTAATTAAAGTCAGAGAGTCTGCAGCAACAAACAGATGTGTCCTATTTAGGGCTAATATCAACTTTAGCTAACTATGTGGGGAACTTGTGATTGATGGCGTCTGTCACTGTTACAGCATCAACATGCCTTAATCCTACACATGCAGCGCTTCACAGCTCCACATACACAAAGACTGATCTTTTATTCTTTTATTCAAATCCCATCGATTGAATGGAGTGATCAGAGGCGTTGCCCTCTCTGGAAGAGCTTAATCTCTCCCTGACACATGAAGACTTGCTGGACTTTGATGATGCAGCCTCATATCCTTGTGGGCTTTCACTCTGCTCTGTGTGCTGCTACCTCCGTCAGCTGTCTGGAGAACAATCATTCAGTACAAAGCTCTGTCAGGCTTCAGCAAGCAGAAGCTTCACCCCACCAGCCTCTAATTCACCCCCCGCTCCTCGCCCCGCTGCAATGCACTCTGGGATTGGATAACCAAATCCCATATGCAATTAGTAGTGCTTTCCGTGGCTGTGGTTTAAGCAATATGCTAGAGTACTCCATTGTGCCCCTGTGCCGTGGTTATGAGCAAATTAGAGTTTCATCAGATGTGCTGCGTGGAACACATTTACAAAAAGCTAAAATCATGCAGGACAATTTAATTTGTTGCACTCTGAACTAAACAACGGCAGTCCAGAGGATTTTAATTGATGGCTCTATTGCTTTGAACTCACTGAGGAGAACATAATTAGCCTCTTTATGATCCCTCTGCTTTATGTTAAACAGCCACTCTATGCGAGCCTATGCAAATGCAGCCTGCACATGTGGTTCCTCTAATGTCCTACAGTACAGGCATCTCGTTTGTATGTACAGTTCTGATATCTACAAGCATTAATCTTAAAGGAGTTAGGCAGGGCTCAATGACGTTTGCTCGATACCGAACCAACACAAGATGATATATTTATCCCTCAAATAATCCTCAGGTCTGACTACTTCTCCATTAAAATGATAGATCTGAGTTGAATAACACCCACACAGCAGCGGATGTCAGCACAGAGAAATGAGCCCGTGTTGTCACAGCAGGGATAGAATGTCATCTGTGTATCAAATGTGATCATCTTCATGGGCTTGTGGTCTGTGTGCAGCTCCGTAATGTCTCCTGACAGCCACAGCACCTATTCTTCACGGTGCACCCAGATGTACCTGGAAATGACCATCGCGGTCCGAGGCGGCCTGTCATCTGCAGAATGTCACTGCGGCGCTGCCTCATTGGATCGGAGGGCTGCACGCGGGAAAAAACACAGCAGAGCCAGAGACAAGTACAGTAGAAGAACACACAGTAACAAAAACGTGACATTCATGACATTTATAAATTTATCCTTTATCTTATGAAAATCCGTTCTTTATAAATATACATGTTAAAGTCTAAAACCTATCTGTGTCATTTTGAGTGTTTGATGGTTGCTTGTTCATCAGGAAGAGATTTTGGAAACAAAGGAGAACCAGGAAGTGGAGGTATTAGTTGGTTGAAGCAGAAGAACAGCAGAGGCAACAGGATGAATGCTATACATAACAACATGGAACATCCCCTCCGCTGGGCTTTTGAACAACAGAAAGCAGCTAGTGGACTGTCATAAGAGTGTACAATCAATCAGTCTGTGGCAGTCTATGTCTTTGGGAAAGTGTGAGGAGTTTAATCGTCTCTTATTACGCAGAAGTAGAGGCCTATTCCAATATTAACTTGATTTTACTGCAAGCTCTGTTTGTCCAAAATGTATGATGTAGTGGGCCTGGTCTCCCCAAATGAAGGCCAGACTTTTGCCTAATGAAGTCATTCAATGGAGATGGGGCCAGCTTTGGTATAAGGCTTTATATATAAAACAACACACAACAAAATTAACTAAATTAGGCAAAGGATTTTTTTTACAAAACCTTTCATAGCATTGTTATGTGTTACATGTGATACCTTAAGGTGTTGTAAAAAAAACTTTTTTTCCCCCCAAGGTTTATTTTGTACATCCATCGCTGAAGGCTCTTCATTTGTTCTGTAAGAAAAGAGTGTTTTTCAGCCCATAAACAAACAATAAAAGCTCTGCTATTTCTTGACAAATGACATAAAAGTTGCAAGTGCAAAAAATTCATATTTATCTTCCAGTTTGCATTTTGCAGTGCTGATGATATTTAAACAGAGCTTTGAACAATCTGCACTTTTTTCTGTGGGAGAACTTTGAGGCATTGTGTTGGATCATGCAAAACTAAACCGCCCTGTGATTGTGTGCTGTCGACTTGGCTTGAAGAGCTTTACAAAATAAACTAGCTCCTTTTGGCTGCATTAGAAGACAGTCACAGTGCTGACTCGCAGACTTTGGGAGAGAATTCCACATTTCTATGGCTGAATCGATACAATTAAGACTGCCTTTTGCGTTAAACAGTGCGTCTTCTGACTCAAAGTTGGGACCTCAGCAAAGTCGTTGTTTTCTCCATCTACACCATTTACCTCAATTCTATCATCACTGACAAGCTGCTTGCAAACTTCAAGGCCAAGTGTGCATAAAACAAATCATTTCAGAGTGTCAGCACATAATGTGAGCAAGTGATGCAAATGTGTTTACCACTTTTCTTCCAGTACATTAAAGGTGCTTTTGTGCTGCCTGCTTTGACGGCGTGTCACGGAGCAAAGAGCGCGTGTGCTTTTGTGTGAGAGGCAGACGGCAGCGGAGAGTCGTTAAGTGGAGCCTTCTTTTTGTGCATTTTGCTTTAAGTGGGCGCAAGTGGATTATGTGCTTTCGAAGTTAATCTCTCTGACATTTCAGACTATGAAGTGACTAATTATTTTAATTCAATAATTTGTGTATCGTACATTGATAAACACCATAATTGGACTGATGTTGTTCTGCAACTTCCCACAACAAAGAAAAAGTGAAAAACGGTGTCTTTGCCTGACTGCGTTTATCTTTCCCAGTCTTGATTCAGCCTTATGTTGAGCAGCTGCTCTTTAATTATGATTAGGCTGTTCACACTTCTCAACCTCCTCATCGCTCAATTACTGCACAATATTGATTTGTTCCTGGAAAAACCATCAAGGATGCACGGCCAGGAAATCACTGATATGCTCTCTAATATGATAAATGTGTTTTAATCCCACGTTACATTAAAATGCCATCCTACACCGCCATTAGTCACCAAATTAATGATGGGAATTAAGCGAGGTGGCAGTTGGAGCCAGACTGGCCCCTGACTCTCTGTTGTTGGTCATTTTGCTTAGAAACTTTCTTCTAGTGTTTAATGAATTCATCCCTATAAAACAGAACTTAAACTGAAACAACAATTTATCAAAACTGATAACAAAGCTTTTTAGGGAGTTTTTTGCTGTACACTTAAGTGCACTCCCTGAGGTGCATATATAAATAGGATCCTATGTGGAGTATGCTACACTGGCCGTCAGGTGGTTATAGATGGCATCTGCAGTGTGGCACCTCAACGTGAGCACATCATGGAGCAGAGCAGTGCACAGACTCAGGCTCGGTGCTGGTCGCAGAATGAGAGCATGTGGCAGTGTCAGCAGCCCAGCGCTGTCCCGGGGCGAGGGCTGCACTGCGCTCCATACGGAGGGCCGGAGCTGGGAGCCCGGGGCCATGCAGTCCCAGGTCAGCAGATGGGCCTGTGATTATTATTTCCAGGCCTGTCTTACCTGACCACTTCCTCACTCCGTGAACAGCTGTTTCACTCGCTTCACTGAGATGCTACATGAGCAGCCATTTTTCTTCTGTTCTTTACTTTGTACATAGTATAAATCTTTACTGTGACCCCGCTCTGGGCTCCTTCCACCTGTGTCGTACCTCGGGCAAAAGCTCCCCTGGAGGATCGCTGCTCTTTTGTCCCGGTCTTTATCTGGCTGGTAAAAAGACTATTAAGATTGTTTTCCAGACAATAGGACACTTCAAAGCCTTCTGTCTGTTTGTGCAAAAGGCGAATACCAAACTAAAACAAAAATAAGAACTATGTCTCATTGGTTTGTTCGAGACAGAACTCTATCTTAAGAGCCCTCAGTAAACATGTTGTCTGCCTGTGACACTTTGCAGATAGATGTGCGTTTTAATCTTCAACAAAAGGGTGATGTATTGTAAGTTGTAACAACATGTCATTTCTCCTCCTCTTTGTCAGCTTTAGCAATCACATATTGCAGACGATGGTGCTTTTGGATGAATACCCTCTTTAGTCAACCAATTCATCACACTGCAGGGAATATTGTTCTACAGCACCTGGTGTTCAGACTATTTCTGTGTTCTAAACACTGTCGGTACATACCATTTGTTCTCTATCCAACAAAGCCTCATTACTGCTCCATTACTCTCAGTTTGAGCCATCTTATAAATACTGTTGTTACAAATTATGAGTTATACAAATGGTAAAGCACTATTACATCTTCAAATGATTCCTGACCTGCTGGATGAAATAGTAATAATTCATAAAAAATGAGTTGCAGGGAGCTACAAAGGATCTGCAACATGAAAATAGACTGTTGTGAAACCTCTTTTCTAAGCTCTTTGAGCAAAGTGCGATATTGGACATCTGAGCTTTTAACTCAATAACCCAACAGATACAAACGGCCTTTGATTTGAGAGAGCAACATCAAAAGTACCATCTTCATTGCTCCATAATGATGATAGTTCAGGGGAAGAAGTGGTAACAACAAAACTGCGGGGAGACATTTAACCACAACAAAGAGAACTGAGCAGGTTTAAGCCCCTCAGATCATTTCACTGAGATTCAGGCATGGAGTAAAAGTGTGAGTTCTGCCTTATTTATTGATGGAAATGAAATGGCGAAAAATAAATGTCTTTGAAATTTGCAACATAAAATATTATCTTCAACTGTGTAAACTCAGAGCTGAAGAAGGTTCAGGAGAAGTAAAAAAATAAATCTGTTATAAAGATAGAAGTACACCTGTAAGGTCAGGTGGCCATGAACAGAGCAGGCCATGACCACTGCGCTGTTGATCAGACTCTCCTTTTCACAGCTGCTGCATTTGGATTCCCTGCCCCTCCTCAAATCCCACAGTGTGCTCTCAAGGAAATGTGTGGAAATGAATTATGGAAATTTCTGATGGGAAACTTGGTGCATTAGTGTTTCATTTAGCTCGCTCATATCCTCCAGCACAGCTCCAACCTACGAGGGACAGAGCAGAAATATAAGTCTCAGCGGCAGCAGGGAAGCCCACAGGGGTGCGTCTCCCAGTCAGGGCACGGGCCAGTCCATTTATCTGCCAGTGGCCTGGGCCTGTCTGATACAGGTGGATTTATCACCGCAGCCTCCAGCTGCAGGCCCACAAACTCAATACAGGCCGCCATTTTTTATACCAGCTAAGCATGGCAACCTCTGCTAACTCTCCTCAACCTCTGAAACTCACTCCTCTAGACATGTTTTATTTGCGGCTCTGCTCCATTTTGAAGCAAGGCTGGATGATGGTTTATCAGTCCGTACATCATGAGTTTACACCAGGTTAATGGGCTGCTCACAGATTTGACTGATAATGCCTTTTGTGATGGGAGAAGAAAATCTGGCTCAGTTCTAAACTTAAGATCAAAGTCAACAGTAACTTTTCTCTCAGAAAACAAAATGACTACTTAGTTAAAGTGGTATTAGCTGAATTTTTTTAACCATCACAGTGGCCTTTACTGCTTTTATTTCACACAAGTTAAACACATTAGATCAAACTGAGATTTAGTTTAGCTGACCCTAAACTTCTGCCTTTGAGTTCCGTGTCAGACCGATGTGATCCTGTAATTACCATTGTCTTGTTAAACATCTTGTGAAAGCATTGACGGTATTTATCTGCCTTTCACTTTCCCTTTTCTTTGTTTATGTTTTTCTGTTGTGGTCTGTTTCTCTGAGACACGTCTTCTGTTTTATGAGTTGCCATTACTTGTTGACATTGGTTTAAACCAAGGGGAGTGTCCCCATATCAAGACTTTACAGCATTTTTTACCCCCTAAATACAAGAAATGGGTGGTGTGTACTTTTTGGAGCATCATTGCAGTTAGCAATTCTACATGTATTTGATTGTCACATAATTAAACTTCTCCTTTCATTAGGCCCTACATAGTTTAGGCCCTGGGGCATTGCTCCTGTCTGCTTCTCCAAACTGTCCATCTATCTATCCATGTCCCTCACAAAGCCCAATAAAAAATTTTCTCATATAGTCAGTGGTACACTTTCTGTGACAAAAACAGATTTTTTAATCTGATTTTTTTTAAATAGACATAGAATCTGTGCACCAGGATTTTCCATGCCATACAATAATTAATATGCATGAATTGGTCATTTTTATGTGTCATATTAAATGGTGTTTCTTACCCAACACCAAGTAAGAAAAATGACAAATAATTGCAACAAAAAGCATAGATGAGCACTGATATATTATTGCAACCTTATTGGATCTAGCAGGGGCATAGTACAAGTGTTTACATAAGTTTATCTTGTTTCACCCATTTAGACAGCTTACTTTAAAATGACTAACAGACACTTGTTCTGCATTGTAGCTATAAGCTGCAGTAGAAGGTGTGTGCCTGTCACATTGTACAGACTGTTTGGAATAGAATTATACATCTTACACAGAAGACAGCATTTCTCTACTGCGTGAGGAAAGCTAGCATAGAGAGCTGGATGTGAAGACAGCTCCCCACATTTCCACCGAGCATTAGCATATAGCACTGAGGGCTCTGTTGTGGCCTTATGTAAGTGCAAGACGAGACGAGAGGAGAGAATGAATTCGCCACAGGTGTGAGTTTTCCCAGAGGTTGGGAAATGTAAGGCTCCATAGATGACAGTGGCAGAAGGAGAAGGACGGCGCTCTTTGTAAGTCGTCTTGTATAAGACCAGTAACCGAAAAGGGTTGAAAAAAACTGGTTTGAAGCTCTTTCAAACAAAAAATGTCCTTCGAACCCTGTCATTTTACCTTTTTGAAGATTACTTTATAAACCTTTAGCGCTTATACTAACCTTCATGGTTACTTTTGTGCCAATGTCATATGACATTACGGCAAACTGACTCATTCTGGATGCAGTACAATTCAGCTAGCAGTCGATACATGTTTATTTAAAACAGGTTTTAAATAGGTTTCAAAGCTGTATTGTTTTGAAAGACTTTCTTTTTTTTATAGATTCTGGAGGGATGGAGGGATTTTAACATCAACAGGTTTTATTACAACTCTATATTTATCTCCTCTGAACATTGCAAGTCTCCGATGCAATTCTGTCCATAACAGTGATTTTATGGATGATTGTACACTATGACCCTCCCTCTGCAGTAAAACTTCAAAGGTCAGAACCAGTTGCTGTAGTTTTAAATCGGACTGTACTGTGGTTGGAAAACATTTTATGGCTATGCCAGTTATCTTTTGTAAAAAGTCATGACCTTGACCTTACCCATGTTAGTCTTTTATATGTTAGTAAATATCTGTTCAGTGTGGTTTTAGTTAAACTTTGGACTCTTTGGACTCTCTGGAGCTGTTACAGCAGTCTTTTAATCCAATGAAAGCACAGCCAGCTTGATTTTTGAACAAATATCTTCTTTGAGAAACACATTGTAGCAGCCAACTGGTGCCCGTGTAGGAGGCAGACCCTTCGGCCAGAGGCAAGCTGCTCCCGGCCTGATGGCTACAGCAACAGTGTGCCCACGTCCTGCTCTGGCCACACCCCCACTCACAGCCCGTCACGGCAGCTCGTCACGGCAGCCCGCAGCGCATACCTGGCAACGCTGCAGCCACTTGCCAAGGAAGATTTATACCTGGTGTTTGACCTACTTGAGTTTGCATCTATATTAGTGAAGGAAGGGCTTGGTTGTGGGGTAGAGAAAGGTCACAGAGATCCCTGGTCCTCCTCTGATGCATCAGGATGATGGAACTGGCTAATTTAATGAGCAACAGTTGTCCCCTTGGCATCTACAGATGGTGCACCACAGCCCAGCTCAAAACTGACTGGAAACATTGGCTTCACAGCACACACATCATCATCTAACACAGGCAACTGTTACAGGCTAGTGCTAGTGTACTATTATTTTCATGTGATCTGAACTCAGTCTTTCGCTCATTGCAGCAAACTTGTGACCCACACTTTTTTTTTTCTTTTTTTTTTTTTACCAAAAATAACTGGTGGTTGTTCTAACACCCTTATTCATTTTGCATTGTATATGTATACAGGCTATGTATTTATGTATTTAAATTAACTTTCAGAATGGGTATAAATAATATAATCCAATAGGATTATCTATGATTCCCATATTTACCTAAAATAACCATATGCCATTTAACCATAATCTTATTTATATTGAAGCAAATATATTTTATGGTTAGTCATTAATACAAATGTAGATATGACCTGGTACTATGGCTCTAAGTTGAGCAAACAGATGAAGTGTTGTAGATTTGAGCACAAATATGAAAGAGTTTCTCTATTTTATTTATATTCTATTACAATGCTTATTTTTCAGAAAAGGCACACACCAGTGGCATGTAGAAAATAATCTGCATTATGCCAGTCTTTGGACAGGCTTTAAACTGACTGTGCTTTTACTCCTGTCTCCCTGTGCTATAGGTCATGAAAATCTGGTATATTATGCCATCTTGAAGTGCTCATCTGAAGTCTAGCAATGAACTTTATGAGTGCCTTATTAAAGAAATGATTGTCAACCAAAGCAGAGGGAATTGAAAAAGGAGATTAATTTTCTCTTTGTTGTTAATGTCTAATAGTAAATAGAGTTACTGTATACTCAGCTAGGTCTGCAGCATTAGAAGACCTTAGAGTTTTCCTTTATTGTTAGTTATTCGGTGCCTCTCCTGACTTTGTGGTGTATTAATCCTCACTGAGAAGGGAATGACAGATTGTTTTTTAAAATAGTTTCAGTTGGCACAACAACTGCATTCTTTTTCCAATGCTAACATATAAACAGCACAGGTAAGTCACCTGGCACTAAACCTAAAATAATTTGATGTCTGTGGAATGAGACGCAAGAGGAATGTAGGAGCGCTGGGTAATTTGCATGATAGAATAACCTTCCCTGTGTTTGCGAGGGAAAACAGAGCTAATGTATTCAGTGTATCTGTGGTCATGCTCTTCAGTTTTATATCACCAAGAGACCAGCATTAAATCACCTCACTAGGGGAATGAGTCGCAGCAAAGAAAAAAAAGAGCAACTTCTGGATCTAATGATTTCCTGGGAGAATAAACACGCCTTTGAATAAAGCCCTAATCACGAATTAAGTGGTTGTTGCCATCATACCTTTGTAGAACATACCCACAAACACGGACCTGTGAATGTGTGTGTCTTTAAATTATTTCTTTAGCTTCGGCAACAATGGGAAAAGATAAGAGGAAAGCTACTGGGTCCTTATCCAGTGTGTGTTTAAAGATAGGGCAGGGCTCATTTCCAAACTAATCCCTGCTTCATTTGCAGTGTGCACAGTGCATCTTCAAGGGTCAAGCTGAAATAACAGAGAAGATGTCCGTGCTGCTCAAAGGTCACCTTTGGCTTCTGTTCTTTGCTGTCTAGATTAAGTTGTGTATGTGGCATTAGGATAAATTAACAGTATGAGAATATTTAAATCACAGAAGGCCTCAAAACAAACAGTTTGCTCAGAACCAAAATATGGGCCCATAAATCTGTCTGATTGAACAAGCCAGAGCAACCAGCAGGACAAAGACTGGGCGAAGTTTTTCTCAGTGAATAATCCCACTGAGCCTTCTTTGAAGGAGTTCTTACACCAGGAAGGTGGAGAGGGCAGATTTTAATCAATACAGGAAAACAAGGCGCTCAGGGGACGTGAGGAGCCTACCAGTGAGGATGAAGATTAAACACCTCTGTCTAAAGCACGCTCAGCTCATGTCACAAAGCCTGGCTAACTTCAAATCCATCTATCACAACGGTATCAAACTGTGTTTTTCTAACAAAGCAATGTTATATGACATGTATTCTCCCCTTCAGCTGTAGGTGAGCAAGTGGATCATAAATCATAGCAGACAAAGCTCAGCTTGACCTCTAAACGGTTGTATATCAGGCTATTCTGATTCAGTGTGGATGTCTGTTGGCCTCAATAGTACACTTACTTTAGTTGAGCTTTGAACAATGCAGACATAATCCCAGAGGGCTGCCTCTGCATAATAAACAATCTTTGGATTTGTCCGCGGCTCAGCCTTTACTGTACACTTCAGACACATGTAACAGAAATACACTGCAATATTTAACAGAGAAAAAGCCTGTGCTGCCAGTTCTGTTTTAAAGCTCATGATTGATTTAGGTCTTTAAGAAAATATGTGTCAGCAACAAGAACAGCTTTGTATTATGTCTTATTAAAGGTGCTGTTGACAGAATTTGGAGTTAGTCAGTGTGTCAGTTAATGTACTAAGCAAATGAAAATTGCCTCTTTCCTAAAACATACTTTATACTAGAGCTGCATTTTGCAAACACATGCAGTACAGCCGGTAATGTTTAAATGACTATATTAACTTTAATAATTGAATTTAACTGCAGATGACAAATGTTGCAATGCAATCACCTGCATTTTTATTTTATTTTTATACTTTTTTTACACTAATGAAGACTGTCTTTGGAGGCTCTTCGTTATGCAGGTCCTCATTCACTACAGGGTTAAAAAAAAAAAAAGCATCTGGACATATTACAAAAGAAGAAGGCTTTAAAATAGTGAAATGTACTGTTTCAGTGAGCTGCAGTGTTGGCGGTCACTGTTCTAAGGGCTGTTGTTCTTTTGTGTTAATTAGACACTCTCAGAGATGTTGGCTGCGAGGCTTCTTCTGCTGTGAAATAATGTCTTTGATTAGAACATCCAGCCTTCATGAAAAGCTTCGCTCAGTCGGGGGACCCCCCCCAGCTCCGCAACAGAAACGCCCCTCTTTTTACACCTCTCTTAAGGAGATCAAGCAAGAATCGCCTGCAGTGACCGCCGTTTCACAAGCTGCCTCTACATGTATTTAACCACATGAAAGACAGTTAATTTAATATTTGAAGCAGTGGCCAAAGCTACATAAGAGAAGGCTTTTATGAATGTGCTGTGCAATGGCTGGAGCATGAAAAGCAGCACAATAGGAGAAGCGACTGAGCCGTCTTGCGCCGAGGAGGAGAAGAAAAAGCCTCTTCTTCAAACTGTGGGTCACAGTCAGAAGGCTCGGCTGAATAATTGATCAATGAATGCAGTGAAAACAGAAACACAACTTAGCACTATATTTCCCCTCTCCCCCTGTAATGTGCACTGAATCTCACTGATCCATCAGCTACATGCAAAGCTGTGCTGAGCTGAAAGGCCTCCAAGTTCACTTCAATTATTCAGCATCCCCCTAAGATTATGAATTATTGAGCTAAAAGTATGTTCCGTATATGGCCAGGCACTGTAGTTGGCTCCAGACAGGACCCACTCTGGAGATGAGTGGGAGACATGTCTATGTGAGGAAGAGCTGACAGACACAAGCAACTCCAAATAAACACAGGATAAGAGGGGATAGGAATGTTTAATTTACTTTATTTGTGTAGAATTTCTTTGAAAAACTGTTACAATGTGCTTTACAAGACAAACACAGAAATACGTTTAAAACACTCACCAAAAGACACATAAACAGAACAATATAAGCTATGGGACAATAAGTAGTAATAAAAAGTGCAGATAAAACAGCGTCACATTGATACTGCAATTGGTGCAATTAAATCAAAAGCTTTAAAAGTAACACTAAGAATATTAAAATCAATCTTAAACTGTATGGACAGCCAACTCCTGGGGTTTGGTTTAGAGTTTTGCCACATTCTGTACAACTTTGTAAAATGAGCGATATGCCACATTCATGTGGTCCTCTCAAACTCAGATCAGAAAAAGAACTTGGAAACTTGAAGTAAACATTGGTTCCTGCCTTTTGGACTTGATGTGATATTCATCATCAGTGGGGAAACAAAGTAGTAGTTTTATCAACAGCATATCTTACATCAAGTCCAGTTTATACAATGGGACTGGTATTAGCTGTCACCCACTAAAGAGTGACCTGAACAAGCTCCCCTTAGCAGGAACATTAGTTTGAAAATGTTTGAAAATATATTAGCGTAAGGCGATTACCAAATTTTTTTTATTGTTGCATTTAGGTTGACAGTTATCACGTATTGTAACAGGAATCATCTGTGGAAAAAATAGACCTTAAGGCTTGACATAGACTTTAAAATAGATGAGAATGATCAGACCTCAATGGGATTTTGGCCAATCACAGCTTGCTTCTCATAAAAAGAAGCTCTCCCATTGGTTGACACTGATGTGAACAATGAAGGACCAAGGAAATGGTTTAAATACGTCTTATTTACCAAGAAACAGAACAAAAATAGAGAAACGTGATAAATGTTGGCAATGCTTTGACGCAATGTTTAACAAGGTGGAGATAATCACAAGATTGCTACGGTCTACTACAGTAAACTTCAAAGCTAAAAGTTTCAGGTAAGCTCTAAATTATGATTTAATGTAACATATTAGTAGTTTGGGGTGAAAAACTGGTCCGGGTTGACCTTTATTTGAATAAAAGAAGCAGGAAAGGTTACTACGCTGCTCTTGGGAGAGAGTGGTGTCTGAGACAGGGACAGCAAAAACACAATCGGCTACTGAAGCGGTAAGCTTTTCATTAAAAAGAAAGTTAATGTGATCGGACTTGTAAGCAGTGTTAAATGCTTATAAAATGTATTAATTATTTTAGTAGCTACTGTGTGAAAAGCAACTTTAAATCTATAAAGTTGTTAAACAACTTCCTAACTAGAAGACTGCACCATTAGACAAACACATGAATGGAGAATTTGTATTTTTGTGAATCTTAAGAAAGTATTCCATCATCTTATCTAAAAATCTACACAGTTTGCAAGGGCATTCATTGATTAGGAGACTATTAATTGTTCTCCTGCTCCTTGTCTGTCTCCTCTCGAGAGTGTGTTCTCATGGGGCTAAAGTGAAAGGTGTTTAGTTTTAGGTGCCATCTGCTGAAGCCTGCTCAGACAGCCCCGGTCCAATCCACTCTGATGGTATGAAACGCGCCCAGGCCTCTGATGAAGAGTTGGGCTTTGGATTTTCTTGGCATGAGTGGAGGAGGAAACAGATGATACAATTAATTATCAATAAGTCCCACAGTAAATCAAAGCCATTTTGGCAGATCATGACAAAAAACCCAGTGAACTGCCTACGAGTCTTTGCCATCTCTTCATTGCCCATTCTCAACAACTGCTCTCTGGCCGCTCGCCTCCAGTACAATCCACAAGGTGTTTGAATAGATTGTTCAAATATTTTCACTGCTGATTCTTTCTTTCTCGTTTTGAATATGAAGGCAGGTTTCTGTGTGGAAGAGTGCTGAGACTCTTGAGTGAGTGCGTTCAGTTCTCCTGCCCATCGCTGGGCTCTAATGAGCTTTGGCTGAGGCCGAGGCAGGAGGCTGCAGCCTGATAGTTGCTCATTATCTCTGCTCACGCTGCCCTCTGTATTTTTATTTGTGGCGAGCCTCTTTTTGTCTTATCGTAGAGTAAACATTAACCCAGCGCAGACAGCACTGACCATTAGCTTCTGGGGAGTTGTTGGAAAGGGCCCACTGGAGCTCCTCCTTAACAGAATAACTTACTCACGCTCACTTTGGCGTGAACCTTTTATTGGAATTTACAAGTGTCGAGGGAGTGTTCCTCTGCAGAGTTTGAACCAGGTTTTGGCCTTACAACACAAAGGCCATTATAAGGACTTTTACAGGCCTACTGAAGGTACCGGAGCCATGAATTCTGAAAGCGCCAAAAGGCATTTGTTCAGTGTGTTGTTAAACACGCAGCAGCACTCACCTCTGACACAGCCATGTTGGTGGCCATTAGGACTGACACTGTGTTGCTTTTATTGTGTAACAGATACCTTGAGGTCATGTTCAAAGCCAACATCAAAAGTAGAAGAAGCAAAGTAATTTACACATACTTAACTGTTACTGTGTTTCTCCTGAATTGAGATGTACAGCTAACTGCTGAGAAATTAACTGTTTTCAACAGCTCCCCTGCTGTGCATTGGAAAAGCAACATATGTGATAGAGCTGGAGTGTGTGCAGCCCTTCATCCTTATATTAGGCCGTCCTGGGGGAGGAGTGGGGTGAGCTCTCTGGGGTAAGAGGGGCTCATTAGGCAGCCACTGCCCCCCATACCCCAGCTGGGTCTGAGTGCCAACAGACTGGACAGCTTTCTCTTCCACATTAGACACAGTGAGTTCACATTCACAGCCGACTGTACAGGATATATCCAACTGCAGAGGAGAGGAATACACTGGGACTTGTTGACCAGTGACCACTGAGAAAAAATTGTGTTGACTGGAAACTATTAATATATCTACTAAATTTGTTTTCATAACAAACTTTTTTTTTTACTGTTTATAGCACTGATGGCTTTTGTTTATGACTTACAGCTCTTGTATTTTTTATTTATTTATTTTTTAACATTTGAATCTAATAGTAATAATATCAATATACTCATGTTCAGTGATAATAAAGACTCATTAATTTTTCACACTAGAAAGAGGATAAATCCTGAAATAAATCCTATATCAATGGAATTAGTCTTTGTTTTTGTGGCATCCGTGTGTGTGATGTATGATCTCTTATTTGACCTTCTGTACATAAATTATACATATACAATTATATCCAGGGCAAGAAAAGGTAATGATTGCTCATCATGTTCTCAAAAAGTGACTGGCCACTTGAATGTCTGATGAGGCACTTTGGCCCCTTTCATGTTCTAGTAATTACACCCTTAATTAGATGCCTCTTTGTGTCATGTGCCTTGAAGCTAATTCACTATTAATGCTCCTACTACTACTAAAGTACTGTGGTCATAAAACCGTAGTCTGTGAGAATCAAAAGAGACGGTTATGGAGAGCTGGACGTGTGAGATCAGGTAGACTGTCCTTCAACTGGAGGCTGTGGGTTCAAGCCCCCATGACAGAATGCATTCATCCTTTTTGAAGTGTCCTTGAGCAAGTGCGCAGATCCCCAGCAACCCCGGCCCTCGATGTCCTGTTTCTGACCCGCACCTTGACCACTCTGCAGGAGGGAGCCACGCCGACAGATGAACCCACTTCACGGACATCAGCCCAATATCATAAGACAATACTTGTGCAGAATAGATGTAAAAATACAGTTATTTCATTTGCAGCCTTCAAAGAAAAAAATGTAGCAGGAATTATGCTTTATGGAGCAGTGATAATGCTAGAGGGGTCTGCTCAAATTACTGCTTTCCACTTTCCAAGGCTGCGGACAGGCTGTCTTCAAATTAAGGCTGCTAAGCGGGAGAGTCAAATTGGAATTCCGATTCTATTAAGAAGTCATGCCCAGCAGCAAATAATGCCAAATGGGCCCAGTGCAAAGGGAAAGAAGACTATTTTAGAGCAAAAATATTAAAGCTCTGCTATTTGCTGAAGATAAACTTAGCATATGTCTCCCAGTGCTGTCTGGCCAAGGTCTGCAACAATAAAGACATCTTTTTTTGAAACTTGATTAAAAAGAGACATTGAGATCAAAGGCTTGCAGATCGCAAGCTCTGCAGATGTGATGAAATCTCTTACTGCCAGAAAGAGTTATATATTTCTGTGATAATGGCTGTGCAGGATGAAACAATGCTTACAGTCTGTTTCAGCAGTTTTATAATTAACAAGGTGTGGTGCAGAGAATGCTGGTTGTTGTATTTAAAGATACACTACGCAGGATTTCACTTTTAAAGCTCTGTTCTGATAAGTTCAAAATGCTGCTAGCTGCTTGCTGGGTATCTTTAGCATTACCTCGGTGGGAAAAGGGAATATAAGGTGTGTTTATAGTTGTGTCGTGTCCTGAGATGGATGCAAGCCCTGTGCATTTTCCTTGGTCTGAACTGTGGTTTGCTGGAGTTTTCATACCTGACAATTTGGTTTGGACCATAGTCTGGACCAAACAGTGCAGGTGTGAAAGCCTCCTTAACAATTTGAAGGCTTTGTGTGAATAAAAATCCATCTTGTACTGCAAGAAAAGTGTCTGCATACCAATGATATGGCTGCACTGACAGGTATGGGTAGGAGGCCTGACTATGTCTGGACCAAACAGCAGAAGTGTGAAAGCCCCTAACTCTTTAAAGGCTCTGTATTTTATGTAGCGAGTTATATAGTCTGTCTTTAACATGGAAACAAGGTCCTATCTTTGGGGGAGAGAGTACTCAGAATGGGGCTATCACCAGGCAGGTGAGGCAACCCAAGTTTTGTTATGTCCCAGTGTGTCTCTTATGTCCCAGTGTGTCTGTTATGTTCTGGTGTGTCTGTTATGTCCCTTTGTGTCTGTTATGTTCTGGTGTGTCTGTTATGTCCCTTTGTGCCTGTTATGTTCTGGTGTGTCTGTTATGATCCAGTGTGTCTGTTATGTCCCGGTGTGTCTGTTATGATCCAGTATGTCTGTTATGTCCCAGTGTGTCTGTTATGATCCAGTGTGTCTGTTATGTCCCGGTGTGTCTGTTATGATCCAGTATCTCTGTTATGTCCCAGTGTGTCTTTTATGATCCAGTATCTCTGTTATGTCCCAGTGTGACTTTTATGATCCAGTATGTCTGTATTGTCCCGGTGTGTCTGTTATGATCCAGTATGTCTGTATTGTCCAGGTGTGTCTGTTATGTTCTGGTGTGTCTGTTATGTCCCTTTGTGTCTGTTATGATCCAGTATGTCTGTTATGTCCCAGTGTGTCTGTTATGATCCTGTGTGTCTGTTATGATCCTGTGTGTCTGTTATGATCCTGTATGTCTGTTTTGTCCCAGTGTGTCTGTTTTGTCCCAGTGTGTCTGTTATGATCCAGTATGTCTGTATTGTCCCGGTGTGTCTGTTATGATCCAGTATGTCTGTATTGTCCCGGTGTGTCTGTTATGTTCTGGTGTGTCTGTTATGTCCCTTTGTGTCTGTTATGATCCAGTATGTCTGTTATGTCCCGGTGTGTCTGTTATGATCCAGTATCTCTGTTATGTCCCAGTGTGTCTGTTATGATCCAGTATGTCTGTTATGTCCCAGTGTGTCTGTTATGTCCCAGTATGTCTGTATTGTCCCGGTGTGTCTGTTTACGATCCAGTATCTCTGTTATGTCCCAGTGTGTCTGTTATGATCCAGTATGTCTGTTATGTCCCAGTGTGTCTGTTATGTTCCGGTGTGTCTGTTATGTCCCAGTGTGTCTGTTATGTCCCAGTATGTCTGTATTGTCCCGGTGTGTCTGTTTACGATCCAGTATCTCTGTTATGTCCCAGTGTGTCTGTTATGATCCAGTATGTCTGTTATGTCCCGGTGTGTCTGTTATGATCCAGTATGTCTGTTATGTCCCGGTGTGTCTGTTATGATCCAGCATGTCTGTTATGTCCCGGTGTGTCTGTTATGATCCTGTGTGTCTGTTATGATCCTGTGTGTCTGTTATGATCCTGTATGTCTGTTATGTCCCGGTGTGTCTGTTATGATCCTGTGTGTCTGTTATGATCCAGCATGTCTGTTATGTCCCGGTGTGTCTGTTATGATCCTGTGTGTCTGTTATGATCCTGTGTGTCTGTTATGATCCTGTATGTCTGTTATGTCCCAGTGTGTCTGTTATGATCCAGTATGTCTGTTATGTCCCAGTGTGTCTGTTATGATCCTGTATGTCTGTTATGTCCCAGTGTGTCTGTTATGATCCTGTGTGTCTGTTATGATCCTGTGTGTCTGTTATGATCCAGTATGTCTGTTATGTCCCGGTGTGTCTGTTATGATTCAGCATGTCTGTTATGTCCTCATGTGCAGCACTTCTTTCTCATTTGAAGCTGTTTGGTTCCTGACACCTCATCAGGTCTTCATCTCCGGGCCAGGGATGAGCCATCATCGGACCTCATCAGGCATGGAGAAGCAATCACAGCCGGGCCTTTTTTAGTCATGCTGTGTTCTCCCAATGACAAGCAATTGACACCAAATGGTTCTGCTTGTGTTTGCCAGCCTGTCTCTTCAGTGGACCTCTTCTAAGCTATGCAGATAATGATGAGGTGAAGCCACAACAGGGCTGTCCATGTGGAACAGTAACCAAGCAGCCTATCAACCAGCTCCACAGTGGGAGATTTACCTGTGGACTGTCCATTGTGCTGCCCGCCACAGATCATTCACAGGCTCATTCGGAGAGGACAGCAACTGGTCTATCACTGTTTTGTCGCTGAAATATGCTACTGGAGCTTATTGCTTCACAGATCTGTTCAGTCATGTAGAAACAGACAATGTTATGTCATCATGTGGACTGTGAATTGTTGGGGCACATTTTCTCTCTGTTATCAGTGATTATATACAAAATAAATAAACAAAATGAAATAAAATTATAAAGACCAATGGTGAGAATTATGCCTAGTATGAGAGTGTTGTCATGTGACTCGATTTGTTATTTGACATTAGGTCATATCGAATTGTCGAGGTATATGACAATAAGAGTCTGATGCATGATGAATTTGAGGATAGCATGTTGACCTTTTCTGTTTTTTTTTCCATTAAAATAAACTAAAACTAGACCAATTCTCTGCCAGAAAATACTGTTAAATTACCTCAAACTGAAGTTTAGAGCTGACCTTCTTGCTCTGAGTTCATCGTCAAACTGTTGCGATCCTGTAATGTTCTCCACCTTGTTAAACATCTGATGAATGCATTGCCAATATTTATCTGTGTTTCACTCTGCTTTCCTTTTCTCTATTCATGTTATTTCTTTCTGTAAACAGACAAAGCTAGTGAAAGAATAGACGCTTTTTATGTATCATCAGTAGTCATTACTATCTTGTTGACATTGGGGCACACCAAGCTGCTCTTTTCCTTTACTTGCAAAGGTGTCACTATTTCATTCATTTGGCCACATCAATAAGTGATTTGAGCAAAAAGACCTTCAGCAAGACACTTCAAATCCACTGTACAGCAGCAGTGCTCACTTTTGTTTTGAGTAGACAACCTCAGTCTTCACCCAAACTTCACCAAAGTAATTTCCATATGCAGTGTATATTCTCAAAGACATGCATGTTAACAGTACTTTAAATAGATTAGCTGGTTTGTGAGTACCTTTACTCTGTCCTGCAATAACCACATGATGCATATTTAAGTGGTTTCCATAACATTAGAGATCAGTACATATCTTGAAAAAGTTCTTCTTCACACACCAAGCTGTGACACATGTTGTGTTTGGCAGATATCTGTGTTGTTTTTCCAGAAGAAGCTATTTATAAAATTAATTGATTTAGTCAGTCCTCATTCTGAATCATGTGTAGTCCTATAAACAGTCAAGATATAAATTTACAAAAGCACAGCCATGCTTCAGGTTAAAACTCATGTTGTAACGCTTAAGACAAGAGCTAGAACTGAGCCAGTATGGTTAAGGAGATCAGAACACAGGTTTTAGAACTGATTGGCTTTGATGATGTCGATATTGGCGTTGATCTTGAAAAAAGACAAAAGAATGCCCATCTCTACTTCATCATACTTTCTTTCTTTAAGTGATTTAAAACATTGTCTCTGAATCTGTGGTATGGGTACTACTGTGGTATCAGGGCCAGCATAGATCTCAAAAGGATAGATTTCAATAAGCACTTCCACAGTGATTGAGCTAAACCCTTATCATGCATCAGGTATGTGTTTATTAAAGAGACTAATCACATGAACTATCAGCTCTGTCCAGACCTTTACCTTTGGCTGCTGTACTCCAGAGTCACTGAAGCTATGCATTTATAAATGTAGAATAAGGTATGAACAAAAGGAGTTGCATTTTATCACATTATTTGGTCTGAAGTGGTTGCATATAGTGGAGTTATGGAGCGATCTAATCATGTTTTCCTTGGTTTGTCTTTATCCTTATTAGATACTTTATTTACTTTACGTTTTTTTTCTTTACCTCTCTGCTCTAGTTCTGGAGTCAGCTGCATAACAACTATCCACAAGGTTTCAGGAGGCAAAGAAATTAGCCTATTTATGTTCAGCAATAGTGTTTTGTCTTTTATTGATTTAGGCAAATTATCCATGTGCTTTTTAGTTTTTATTTCACTAAGCTGTTTTTACAACTACAGTAATCTCATTCCATAATGTTAAAAGTATATATTGAACTAATTTTATTAGATTTGTACAGATGCAAAGACAACATTTCACTGGCATAAAGGTGGTACTAGGAGAGCCAAATATTTTCTAAAGAAGTACTTGGTGCTGAAAGTCTATCAAGCAAAACATTTGTAAGTTGTCAGATCAAACCCTTTACCTTCTAAACTTCCCCAGTGTTAGTGCCAGCCTTATCACTGCCCTGAGTAAAAGAGCTGAATCAAACAGGGGCTGTTGCTCGTGGCTACATTTTTCTGCTGCAGACCGTTCTATCTGGGGCACCACAGGTGTGAGGAAATGTTCTTTTTACCGCCTTATTCATGGCGTCAGGGATATACACGCACTGGGTATAAAAGGTTTGTGTGAACAGCTGCCGACGAGTGCAGGAACTTGTAAAGACTGGGTTCACTGTGAGATGGTCAGACAGTAAAAAAGGGCAAGGTGGTACAACTCACCAGGATGATAAGACAATTAGTAGTTTTTCAAAGCTTGATTTAATGCATTATGTTCAACTGCAGTCTTTAGAAATTGGCTGCAGTGAGTTTGTGTTGTGATGATATGCAGATAAATGAGCGCAGAATGAACTAATTATTGTTGAGCTGCTAAAAATAGAGCTGTAGACCAAAGCAGAGTTCTGTTTACAAAAAATGTTTTACAGTTATTGTATACTTCTGAAGCTGTGTAAATTCATCTGTATTCCTTTTGAACAATAGATAATAGACATTTTCTATTCCTAAACAGAAAATCAAATGAGGCTCTTAATAAAGGATTAGAGCTGCCACAAAACCTTCTCTCAGAAATTAAAACGCCATGTTAGTAAGCTCATTAGTCTATTGTAATGACAGGTTATGACAGACTGCCTTTATTGTAAACCCATTCTGTACAGGAATATTCTCTCTCTATGCACTCCATTAACTGATCCTATTGTACTATTTTACAATTTATTTTTATTTCATCCCCAATCTTTCAAAGTCCTTTAAAGGTAATAAACCCAGACAGTACAAACTGAGTCATTTTGAAGCGTGGAGACAGTTCTAAACAGAGTTCTACTTTCAGAAGCCACCCATTACTTGTGGAGTGACTTCTTTGTGGAGCTACCTGGGCTCGGGTTTATTTTTACTCTCCCTACGTCCCTCCTCATTCTTTAGCAGCTTCAGGAGATGGCGTTAGTTTGGCTTCATCTCTGACAAAAGATAAATGAGCTCTGGGTCTGTGGTGATCCACTATGGCTGCCAGGGGGTTCCAAAATAGCAAACTATTTTTCATATGGAGCGAAGTGATATGGAGTGCGATGCAGCAGCCGCTAACATTTACCATATCATAGTACACTGGAATACATTTCATTCTTTTTTTTTCTTCTAACTTTTACTTTCCACTTTGCTGTTTTTGTTGAAAGGGTGAGAACAGAGGCAATTAAAATTGATCAAGTGTGTGCTGAGAACAGGCTTACATCAGTATTTTAGTAGAAGTACGCTTTGGAAAGCTAAAAGTATCACTTCAAAGAATTAAGTGATTATGTATGATATGTTCAGCATTGTTTAAGGTGTGTATATTTCAATTTGAATAAACCCTTCTTCCTTCTGGTTTCATATGTATGATATTCTTGTAACAATATGTAGTAATTAGGCTGAATTTGCAGAGCAGCACAGTTGCTTTGATAGAATCTCAAAATTGGTCATTAATCACCTTCTCACCACGAGGCAGAAAAACAACAGTACTGTGTTTTCACAGAGAATTGTCCTGTGTCAACAGGAGATCCACTGCGCTGCTATACGCTGAAAGAAACTTTCCCATTTAAATGAGGAGCTACAGAGCTTGTGAGGTTCTTTGAAGAGATGTGCTCGGCACAAACAAGAGCGGCAGCCTCTCCTGTGTTTCTAACAGCCCAAACATGGCTGACACCTGATGGCTGATCAAACAGCAGCCATCTCTCCCTCAATCCTCATGGGGGCTCATCTTTGTACTCCTCTTGCTGCAGAAATGTGCAGACCACGCTGCTGGGACACCCCTCCACTCGATATTTACTAAAGGCACATCACCCAGCTGCATGCACTGTATTTGTAAAGGCAAATATATTTGTTGGTTTTGCAGCATTTGCACCGTGACAACAGCCTGTCACTGCTTTGTTTATGAAGCCACCCACATTGTTTCAAGTCAACTATGGATTTTCCTTCTCTCTGTATATAATAATCTGAAGAACTAAATCACCTCAGGGCCTGAACAAGCCCAGATCTCTCAGATGGGAGCAGAGAGGCTCTGTGGGTGAAGTCTGAGTGGTCCACACACAGAGGTCAGAGCTGTTCCTGCTGCTGAGACTGAAGTTTCCTCTCTTTGTTCCTTAATGATGCTATCTGCAGTGTGCCACATGCATACTCGTTAGTGCTGCATTAGCATGAGCATTACATATCAGATGGAGTCAGTGTGGTCACACAGGAGATGAGCTCTGTCAGGGCCTTCCCTTGTCATGGAGGTGAGATGATTTACGATTTATTTTCCAATAAGTCCCAGCCTGCTCTGCTCTGGGCGCTCCTGTCAACACACACTGGGCATTCCTCTCCCACTCATAAAGTAGAGGCTCCTCGGCTGCTACAGGATGGAGCAGGGCTTCCACAGTCACAAATACATCTTGTTTGTAAGTGTCTTGTAATTGTATGAATAAGGGAAAGGATGGTAGAATTAAAATCCATGAATGACAGAGCTAAGCCCAGAGGTGTTGGTTGAGTGGGAGGCTGGCAGGCTCCACACACCTGGGCCTGATGCAGATGGTGAGGGCTCCGGGTTACATAACACCAGGCTCAGCCATATGTCTCCCAACCACACAGAAGCTTTAGGAGGCCCTATAGTTCGCCTCTGAATGCAACCCATGTGAGAGCAGAGGCCGAATGTGTGCTGCTCCCTGATCCCAGACCAGGTGTTGGGGGCTCTCCGCTCTGGACTGCTGCTGTGAACACTGGCAGCAGCTCAAACATGGAGGCAGTATAGTACAAAAACAGTGATTATGGTGGGTTTTCAATGTCCACTGTTTAACGGTCAATAAATGTTCAAAAAAGGAGGCATTCGAAGCATTCAATTTAGAGAACAGCTCTTTGCTACTTTGAGTAAATATTTATTGCTGGTGAATTCTGAATTTTCTGTGCTTTTTGAAATGCAACATGAATGTTTAAAATGAGTTTTAAAGTTGGTTTGTATGGTTAACTTGTGGATCACAGTGCCTATAAATGCACTGGCACTACACTAACTGAAGCATAGCAACTAGGGCCAAAAAGTCTAGTAATAGCTGTACATGCACACAGCCCCTCTTTATAAATCCAACTCACACTTTAAGGAATCTTTATGGCTCCCTTATAACAATTAGGTATCTATTTTATAAGCAGACTAGTTAGAAAACAAAAACATGTTGTAAAGGGATGTGAATGTCAGAGGAGTAGCTCCACTGTCTCCATCACATAGAGCTGTGGAGATGCTAATGGCACTGCCAACCATGACTAAGAGTGTGTTCTCTGTGATTGATAGGCAGAATTATATCAAGGTGACTTTCAGTCACTTCCATCAGGTTGTTTAGTTTGATCGATAATAACCAACATGTCTTTACATAGACATGCCTGCCATTCAGACTCATTCATCAACTCCAGTCATTATCTGACTCTAATTGTAGTCAACAGAGAGAAATATATCAACCGTGCATGAGACAAGATGCCTCTGCGAGTTTTGCAGAGGATGGCAAAATGAATAGCTCTTTTTGCTTAATGAACTTACAGTTACGGCATGTTTTTCCTCTAATGCAGCAGTGTGTCAGGGGTATTGCCAATGTGATCTCTCATTCTGCTCTTAATGTGAATGTACAACTGGTCAGGCCAGCTGCACAGATTAGAGCTGTGTCTCTGTCCACTCAGACCCTGCTCAGGCCCAAGCAGACAACACTGTGTGCCCACAGGCGGCAGCAACCGCTCAAAGAGTGCCCCATGTGCTCTATCACATTTGAAAGATCAAACATCAATGTGCTCCGTCGCCTCTCAGAGTGCACTGAATGTGCTCAGGTCCAGATTATCCCATGTGTTTTCCAACTTCAACACTGTTTTTTACTCAATGACTCTGTTGTTTGACTGTCTTAACTACTCCTCTCGGTGGGGGAGAGATTAGTGCACCCAGCTTGGGTACACGAGACTGGGGTTTTGAATCCACTGGGGAGCAACTTCAGCCACAGACTCAGTCTGTGCTGGTCCCTAGTCCAGGTAAATAGAGAGGGTTGCATTGTTTTTTTTTACATACTTTTACTAAATTACAATTTAGCATAACGTATAAAGGTTAAAGCTTATTTGAAAAAACATTTAGTTAAGGGCATGAGTCCTTAATGCTTTCCTTTCTGGGTTGTACATTTGCCCGCAACAAAGAGTTCAGAGCTCAAATCTGAAAAGACAGTGCATATCCCAGAGTGCAGCCCAGTGACAGAGACTCTTCAGTGAGAGACTTATGCAAACCCAGGGGAAGGTGATGGATTTGTGCCTTTACCCACAGTGAGCAGAGCAGATGCTGTAGAGCGATTCTGGACGTCACAAGAAGTAAAATATGAGCATGTGCATGAAACACCAATTCACAGAGTTCTCAATAACTTCTGAAGTACTTAGAGGGCAAAAAGGATGAGAGGATCACACACCTTTTTTAGCGCAAGGAGCTTTTCTCTGTGGTCCGCACGTTTCACAACTGCATTTAATATACAAGGAAAAGTTCATATAAATCTATTATTAACAAATCAGTATACATACATTTCATGATTTCAAATAAATCTAGTGTTTTTTTTCTGTAATTAAACAAGGTTTGTAGGGTTGAAGAGTAAAAACTGAAGCATTTACATGTGACAATCAAACATTCCAATTGTTTCCACATTGTTTTGACAGTGCACCCTGAGAATATTTTGTAAATGAAACATATTGTGCTGTGTTGATTTCTCATTGTGATTGCAGAACAAATGCTTTTTGTCTCACAGGTTGAAGAGAGCTTGATTAACTCACTCTGTCCTGTGTGCAGTCTTTTTTTGTAAAACACTTAACTTTTCTCTTCACATCTAACAATTTTTCAGCTCTGTTAATGCAGGCATTGTTTATTCTGAAAAGGTCATTAGAGCTGTGAGAGGAGCGGGCTGTGGAGTGATTTGATTGAGGTAGTGGAGGTAGCGCCGGCACAGTGAGTTATGGACACCAGCAGAGAGGAGCCTCTTCATTAGAGCCTGATTAAAATTGATGGGAACCTATGGAGCCGCTGCTCCCTCGAACTCCCTGGAGCATAGCTCTCATTGTGCGCTCATTTATTTGGGACTTTGTGTTGATCAATAAAAGGTGCCTGCTGCTCACTATGGGGCCTGGCTGGAGGGAAAACTACTTCACAGAAAGAGCAGACTTATTTTGTGGAAGACAAACATTATTGTGAACAATTGAGGCTTTTCAAACTTTAGGACCTCACGAGAATGGTTTGGCCGCTGTCTCTGTGTAATTTTCTTTACAGCCAGTCTATTTTAACAGAGTTAAGTTTAAACATGGTTTAAGAAGCCACACTGTTACAAACAAATAAAAACAGAAATACAAATCTAAGTCAAAATTTTAATTGTCTTTTTGTGTCCAAATGTAGAGACCAACAATAATGTTAATGCAAATTAGTGCAAATTTTTATCATGTAAAAGGAGTCAGTCAGGACCTTTTCACATAAACGTTAATTTTATACATTTTCTTGAGCTTAATTAATAACAGTTTAAGTCACTGTAAAATCATCTAGTTTTACAGTGAAAAGAAATTTCAAACCATTGTTATGCATAAAAAAACACAAAAATGTAATATACACAATACAGTGGAAAAAAGATGATTTTAAATAATATCTTATATTATTATAAATATTTGTCTCAATATTTGTCATTGAGGCAGTTGACTGATTTTAATACCATATGAGGTGCTCCTAAAGATGATTTGCATCATTTTAGGTCATGCATTTAAATATTAAGAAGACCTTAAGTGTATTGACCATTTCTGCTTTTCCTTTTTAATAAATTATTGATAGACTGTGTAATCAGAAGCTGAAGAATACATGCATAGTCATATCAGAGAAGATGAATAAGAGGCAGATAATGTCTATTTAAGCAGTGTCTGCTCACACTGGCTCATTAGCTGGCTGGTGCTGCTGGGCCCTGCATTGACAAACACACAGAAGGTGAACAACTGGTTGGCTGATAGTAGGAAACAAGCCTCTGTTCTGTGCACGAGCTGCGCTACACTCTGCTCTGTGAGATCATCAGGAGCAACCTAAACCAGTCCAGTTGTCACTGTCCTTGTTGAACATGTGATGTGTGAATTAGAACTGGTCAGATTTGGAACAGTGCACCAGTGTCAGCCGCTCAACGTGACCTTGTGCATTATGCTGGACATGGATTTAGAGTTATTACAGCACAGCAACAACAATTATTTTAAACCCTGAAAATAACAGGGCTTTGATAGATAAAGGGAAAAGATTGAGTTTTGCTGTAATTTTGTTGTTTTGTGTGTAATTGAGTGAAATTTACACAGAGCTGTGATTCAATAAACTGAACCTTGCAGCAATTCTGAGTCATCCTTCTAACAATTTTCTTAACATTGTTCCATTAAACTTGTATTATGTCAGTATGATCCATATTGATCAAATGATTGCCTAGTAACTGGCCTAAAATTCTGTATCATAACGTAAATATAAGCACTCAAATGTATTCCTTTGACAAATTCACTTCACCTTTTCATTTTAAATGGGTCCTTGGCACTGCACTTGTCTGGGCATCACATAATGGTTTTTTATGTTTTATTGGACATATTGGTAATAGAACCAAGTCATTAGTAATTAATTCAGTATAAAAGCTTCATCCATCACAGAACATGCCTGTGGTCACACAACTAGGGCTAATTTATGACTTGGTTTACTATGATTTGTGGTTCACCTAAACATTAGTTGTGTGTAGTGTGTTTAGTCATTGATGCTAAACAAAATGCGATGAATTTGAGAAAAAAACTATGGTTATTATGTTCCAGATGCATTAGTGCTTTTGTACTCATGTAATGCCTTGTTGAAATGAAATTTGGATAATAATAGGTTAAATCCATATGCACAGAACAATTGACCCTTAAATGTACATATGCCACTCGCCTTTTGTCTTAAATATGTGTTGAGCAATACTGCGGGAAATATCATAGAAAGAATAAGCACATACAGGGCTTAAATTCTGAGAGAACACAGAGGAAAATGTTTTCCCACCTCCTAATTTGGGACCAGGATCAATTTAACGGGATCTGGCTCCTCCTGTGGCACCTTCTTTTCCCCAGAAGTTTGTTAAAGTAGTAGTTTGATCAGATTGATTAGAAAGTCTGATGTGATTGCTTTGTTTTTGAATAAATATAATTCTGATTTATATGTAACTCTGTAAATTGCCTATTGTTTAGTTTGAGTAACCCCATGTAACTCTTGTCCCAAAAATATATATTATCATAATCACTTGGTTCTTAGAGATGGGATAGAATCATACCTTTCTCACTGACACAGTATCCTCAGCTGGACAGAGAACTCCCATGTATCTTTATTGTCCCTAGGAGGAGGCCTTATCGCACGAAATAAGAGTGACCACTCTATCACACTACGCATGTAATAAAGAATATAGGTCAATACACTGGACACAAACAAAATACACTAAAATCACCCTACTGTTTCAGAAGACATCTTCTTTCTTCCAAACTTGCCGTCTTCTAGTCTCTACTTGTAAACAAAAATGGCTCATGTGTCAGTAGAGTTGCACAGACAGGGAACTTCACCATTTATTGGCTAAAAGTTACACGGCGCAATATACATTCTATGACTTTTTCTTCCTGCACGGTGCTGCCCCCCCTCTCCCCAAATACCCTGAGTGTGTTCCCCTACCTCCAGCCTTGCAGATTAAGCTAGTAATGGACTACAGGTAATACAGTCACGATACACACACATATTATAATTTAAATGATGTAATAGTTATCAAATGGAAAATCTTTAACCATTCATTAAAAAGTTAGTGTTGCTGATCATTAAAGAGGAAAAGCTCCTTGACATCTGATCATTAAACTTGAGCCAGTGAGATAGTTCTGTGGACTCATCTGTAGTGATCTGTGCTCAGACTGAGTGTTTTTAACACAACCTTTGACTGAGCTGTTGGGTCTCGTGGCTAATGAGAGGAAGGCTGCTTCTCTCAGTGTGGGTTATGGTAATTTGAGCTCATGTGGTGGCAGAGAGTGACTTTTTTCATTCTGTATGTACACATGTTCCACTGGCAAATCATGAAACACGCATTTGCTCCAAAGTGAACTAAATAGTGAACAATACATTTAGAGGGAGTGAAAGTGACTCCGTTTGACTGTGGCCCTGTGATTTGTGTGTGTGGACACTGCACCCTCCCTGGCCCTGTGCATCCAGAGAGAGGCAGGCTTTGAGGAAAGTCTTTTTGTGTTAAAGCCTTTGAATATCTATTCTTTATGATCTCTATTCCCTCTGCTGAAGTTCAGAGCGCGCCTGAGCGGAGGAAGGGAAGGCTGGAATCATAACACTCATGATGAGATGACACCCAGCATACTTGGGAGAGCATTTTTGATATTTTACACATTTTCCTAAACTCAGACAAATATATCCAGAAGCGCTGACTGTATTTCATAAGTAGTTCGATGAATAATAGTTGTTATGACAGGGCGCCGTGTCAATCAGACGTGATAGCTTGAAGAAGTAAAATAAACATGAAACAAGGCGAATGAAAAGGGAGTTATATAAAGCTCTCCTTGATGTTGTGCATCGTACCTCTTTACCCCTCCTGTGTCTGTTCTATAATGGCACAAAGTAAGGACGGGTTGGTGCTGCCTGTTTCATCTGCGTGTCTTTTGTGAGTGTGTGGAGAGGCGAGGAGCGAGGGAGAGTGAGGAGCGTGGAGGAGGAAGAGGAGGCTGCCTGGGATCGGACCCGGTCCCTGCACACCCAATTAAAGGAATCTTGTGCTCAAAGACACAGTCTGGCAACATGTGTTCTGACATTTGTCTTCCTGAGTGTTGTGCTTTACCGTTGCACTGAGCTAAAGGCTAAATTAGCAGTCGCCCAACTTCAGAGACCGCACAGAACCGTTGGTTTTCATTGGTGCATGCAGCATTACATTTGCACTCTTTAGGTGATGGAAGATCAGCTAATCATAGAACCCTCCACAAGTGACGTCATCAAAACCTGTGAATGCATGTCAATGACAGAAGTATCAGAGTTTTGATTTATTTTAACGATGGAGCAAACTGAAACCAGGAAATGAAATGTATTTAGGTGACAAACTGACTGGTCGTTGTGTTGTTGGTTGAGGAAAAATGAGTAAACCAAAGGACTTTTCAGCAAAGAAATGTATGATTTAGCTGCTAGCTTTAACTTAAGCTAATTACTTAACCCCACAACACAGGTACAATTAGCCTTTCAGACATAGACTTTTGTGTTCTCAAATAAATAAGTCTACTGAATACTGAGCTCAGTAATGAATACCTGCTCATATTTTCTACCGACTCTAAGCCAAAGTTCACTTATCAAAGTGGGATTCATGATTTGTGTTGGATAATCCCCAAGCAAACATTGACAAATGGTACTTCATGTTTTTGAACTTACTCATGTTAACATATGTACATAAATATTACATAAATATTGAGCCAGTTGCTAATGTTAGAATTGCAAACAGAGCCAAACAGGTCAAAGCCTACTATCTTTTGTTTCCCGTCCTTTCATTTTCCAATCTGAGTAAACTTCAAGACATAATGTACATCAGCTGTGATAGGTCAAGTCAGTGGTCACTCTGGGTTACAGCGGTTATTTGTTCTGTGGGCTGTGATTGGCTGAAAGCTACACAGTCATAAAAGTGTCCCGACCCATGTAAACAAAGGAGGAAAATGCTGCAATATAGTGAAATGAATTAGCGCTGTTCTTTTACATAAACATTCACCTAAATTTGGTTTTGTTGGGTCGTAGTTGTGTAATAAAAGCATTTTTATATAGTGTGAGGTTTAACCTTTTAACGAATATCCTATGTAATATGTTTTCAACTGTGGCCTAGTTTTTTGCTGTTCAGTCAATTAGGATATTGCGCTGCTTGTGCATTTCATCTGCAGACTTAAGGGCTCGCTCTTCTTTGTGCACTGATCCATAGGTTTGTCTCACTGTCTCAGCAGATCTCATAGAGTAATCATACTAATCATTATACAAAGTTTAAAATCAAGCACATCTTTTCCACCATTTCACAAGCAGCTATTTTCCCACTAAAGAGAGCAAGAAAATACAAGCAAGAATAGGAATCAATTCATAACAGGACAATCTTTCTTTGTGGTACAAGATGACACAAGACAGTGTCATTTTCTAAATAATGAACAGTCAAATAGTACAGAACTTAATAAACTAATGTGTTTAATAAAGAATGTATTTTTAATTGTCGAAGTACCTCAGCCCTAATATCAATATGTGGTCAAATGAAGAGGCCAGGCTGAAATCAATGCAACCAGTGGAAAAGTTCATTTAATGTCCAACCCTACAGGACAGCATTTATTTGGTGGAACTGCATTACATTTGTTACTATTACAACAAACCAAAGCATCTTTTGTGTTCTCCTTATCTTCAAGTTTAAAAACTAGTAACCACAATACTATCATACCATTTTATTATCATAGAGTCAGAAGTAGATTGTCCTTTTTTTAATTGCTGCTCCAAAACACTTGAAGTCTATCATTTTCCAGTAACTCCTAAAATTGGAAATATATATATGTATACATATTTGCACATTTTTTGGGGAACCTATCAAAGCTGAACTGTAATAGAACTCCTCCTTCCTCATACACGTCGTTGTTCTCTTCCTGTGGGGCCTATTTGTGCCACACAGGATCCTCTGATAAGCTTACAAACCAGCTGCAAGTATGCCAGTAATTACACAAGCAGTAGACCTTGACCTTGCTGTTTGATTTTAATAGAAATTATATAATAAATAAGGTTAGACTGACTGAAGCCGTACAAAAACAATGCCCCGGGACAGTGAGGTGCTCGGTGCAGTTGTGGAGCTTCCCAAACAGCGAGCGTAGAGGTGAGTGTGTGCTGGAGGAGAAGGCTGCCTGGCGGTCAGCAGGGAGGCAGCGAGCCTCGGGGAAAGGCTCTTAACTTCTGTCAGGTACAAATAACCACGCCATTTTTCACCGTCGTGATTTGAACGGAAGAGAGAATCACTCCAGTCTCCGGTCCTCTGAACTCTAAATCAGAACTCGGCACATTACTACTGACAGGAAGAAGTTCACTCTGATAGGCTTTACTCTGCTCTAATGGGACATGTATCCATATTGTTAATTTGTATTAGAGTCTAAATAATATTTTATGTGCATTAATACGTATTTTATAATATTGTTAAGGAGTATATTTTCAGGTTTTCTTGAGTAAATAAATTAAATTTAAATTGGTATATTGATAATAATTACATACTATTAAGCAGTAATTAATGATCATTATTTGTGTAATTAACAATGAAATAAAGAAAACATATGAGAGCTTACAAACAAAATAGCATAAGTTAGGTTTCACCAACTGTACAGGAGGGGCTAAAGAATGAGTAAATTTTGATCGGACTTTAAATAATGAAAGAATTTTAGTCCTAAATGATACAAAGAACACACAAAACATGTAATACATAGATGCTGGACTCTTATTTATGTGTGTAATATTGTTTATATCTAAAATAATAGATGTGTTTACAACTTAATGGTGATTATTATTGTGGGACTAATGCTTTGTAAATGGTGAATGAAAGAGGAGAGAAGTAAATGACACATAAAATAAACAAATAAAAAATCAAAATAATAGTCAGATACCCAGATCTGTTCTAAAATTACTTAGAAAAAGCAAAAATGACCTGGAGTTGGTGACTATATGACTATATCTTAGTTAGTGTCAAAGCTTTTGATGTGGCAGAGCTATTAACTCTGTTTTCATCTGCCGTACTAATATGTCCCAGAATAAAATACTTCATTATTATTACAATGTGAAAATAAACTGTATTTCACATCCATCCTCGGGCTGAATGTGGTCATACAGTGACAGTTCACTGTGGTCCAGTCGCTGCTAGGTGGTGCTATTGGTAACAGTGTTTCAGGAGAGTCATTTTAACAACTGTACACGGTAGAAGTGCATTTGCCTAAACGAGTGTTAAGCTGTTCCTCTGCTTCATCCTGCAGGGTAGTCTTTTTTTATATGTTTGCATTATCTGTTCATCATGAAATGCCGTGAGTGTTTATTGAAATAATGTCAGAGACTCAGAGGCTGCTGCTCTCCAGTCTGCACCCCAAGGCTCAGATTCTTAAAGTGAAACTATATAAGAGGGAGTGCCCTGCGCCCGGGTTCGTTGCCATACATCACATCATGTCACTCTTTGAACTGTCAGAAATGTGTCACTCAGATTCTCTCTGGATACCTTCATGTGTCAGACTGAAATCATAAATACAATCATTTCCCCAATGTTGGCTCTTTATTCTGTCAAGCGTTTCAAATGCGGCTGTGCTCTTCATTTCCGAGGCATGAATAAGTGAGAGGCCATTAATATGTCTCTTTCATTACCCTCTGAGCTGCATGAGCAAGTGAGGAACTGCGTGTTTTGCGGGGCTTGGGTTGTGATGTCCGATTTGTACAGCAACAAAGCTAAATCACCAAGTCCTCATGTCAGTCTGAGAATAGATACAGAATGATTGACTTTTCTTGTAAACCACTGACTTCTATTTGTACAATATTTCAGTGTGTCTTCAGGGGGCATTCCCTGCCAAAACAGCATTTTTCTTTAAATGAAGACCACTTTGTTAATTTAATTAAATAAAGTAGTTAGTTTTTATGTTGATTTTCAAGAGTCAGGCACTTTTCAGTAACCTGACTCTGCCAGACAGTACCATATTGGAGGGCTCATGTTGAAAGCATTTTCAAAAGGGCAGGTTATTTCAATGCACAACTGGTCAGATATTGGATTTCAACCAAAGTTTATCCAGTCAGGCCACTACATTTTCAAACCTAAAACATGCCCATACCTGTCAGTGCAGCCTCATCATTGGATACGCTGGCCAAGTATGGTCAGTGTTTGATTTGTGAACACTTTGCTTGGAGCAGTTCAAGATGGATTTTTGTGCGTTTGTAAACTCTCAAATCTCACAAGAATACAGCTTCAACCATAAACAGTCCTATTCATTTATTTGTTGTTTGTTTTTAAATCCATGTTTTAAGTGTGTTAAAAGTCTACCTTGCTGTGGATTATGTGGACATGTACAGCCTTTCAAAATATGTCCTTGCCACATTGACTCTCAACAGATTAGCAGTAGTTGTGGCTTATAAGAGTGATCTGGCCTTGTTAGAAAAGCTAATGGTTGCTGTTAGTTTGGTGTTTAACCTGTAACAGTCAAATACAGCTAAAGCCATATCTGAGCACTTCATGCAATTAGTCTCAAAAGAAAGATAATGTTGCCTCAGTGGGTCACAAGCCAGTGTACTTTTTGTGCCAGTCCCAATCCTGAATAAATAAAGAGGGTTGTGTCAGGAATGGCATCCGATGTAAACGTTTGCCAAATTCAATATGTGAATCACTAATATGACTTCAATAAACTGATATTTTGTTTCTAGGCAACCATGACATTTTCAATATATAACATTTCCCCTGGGCAGTTTAAGGTATTCATCATTTTATGATACTTAAATTTTTTTGTTGTTGTTTGTTTATTTTTTTATTGTTATATATATAAAAAAGCTATAAATGTTATGGTAGATGTTTGGGGTTTATATGAACAAAGTTGTATTAATTTAAAAAAGGCACAAGTGGGTAGAGGTTTTTGGCTCAGTTTGAAATATTATTGTTTGAGTAAGACATTACAAAAAGCCCTTAAGTAACCTTAATGGCTTTAGTTTTGAATGACTATATTTTCGTACAAATCTAGTCCAAATACATGTCTGTGTCGTGTTTGTGTCGCTGATCAAATGAGCTGTCGCCATGTATCGTCTAAAGATCACCTTATCCTTTGACAAACACATTTTTTCTTGCTTTCTATCGCCGCTCCCGAGACGAGATAGAGGGGAGCTCATCAGTCTCCTTGGCGCTTCGTCTGATAAACTTTTTATTTGAAGGGTGTCCTGTCTGGTGTCTCTTGTGTCTTCCTCTGGTGCACTCCTGATTTGAAATATAGCCTTACATAATGAGGGAGAAAAATAGAGCAGTATTGCACCCCTGAGCCAGTGTCAGCTTAATCAATCATTTTTAACACGGGCAGGCGTGCTTACTCTACTCGCTTCACATCCGCCGCATCTCTCCCTGCCTCAACAACGTGACAGCACCATAATTCATTTCTCCCTCAAAAATTAAAGCGCCGGCATCAAACTTGTCCTTGCTTCCTTTGGTTTAAATACAGGTCAGTGTGTTGTCTGCGTGTGTGTGCATGTAAATTTCATGTCATTTCCATTCACTGCAAGAGGTGTGCGCTGTAAAATCCCACAAATATATAATTCTATCAGCATTTGTTGTGTTTTTCCCTCTGTTTCAGGAGCTGAACCTGCAACAGACGAGGAATGTTAGTGCAGAGTTCATGAGGTCAAACTGCTTGGGGTCAGAAGGTCAGGGGAATTTGGAGAAGAAGCTGAGCAGAAGGAATGGAAGTTGGCCTCTTCACTTGGCGCTGAGAGATTCCTTCTGGCTCTCTGTTAACTGCTGCACTGCTCCGAAAGTTATATCATCATCATATTGGACAGTGAGAATAGTTATAATGGAACACTCTTAATCTCTAATACAATTATATTCAAGAAATTCTTGGCCTGTAGTTATCTGTTAAAGTGGCTCAATTCATTAAAAACATGGAGCAGTATAAACTCCACATAAGCTGTACAAGCTCTGCATAAGTTGTGGTTTTATATGAGATACCAATTGTATTTAAAGGGATACAAATACTGTAATGTAGCACTGCAGTAGGCTGGGAGAATAGATGTGTACTCTGGCAGTAATACAGTGGAGAGATTGTTTCTGGTCACTTTATAGCCACAGAGCTGGGCAGGTTCTACATTTTAGAAAGTGGATACTGATTCTAAAGGTTGCTGATAAGAAATACTAGTGGGTTTGGGTTTATCCAAACAAAATAAAACATTTTACATTCTTTCCTGTTGGAATAGGACTGTTTATGTCAAAGACAAGACTCATTGTTTCCTAATCAACTCTACCTTTTATTAACAGTACTGTTCTTCAGGTTCCAAAGTGTGACCAAAGTAGTCCTGTACAGTGCACTGTACCTGTACCGTACCGCTGCAGGGGTTTAAGTTAAATTATTTTTGGTTTGGGTTGAAATTTACTGTCCTGTAAATGTAGACAGCAACTTGTCATAATCGTGTGAAAAAAGATTTCATATTTCAAACAGTGTGATTTTATTAGGCTGCCTGTTGTTGTTTGAGGTATGAGAATTTTTTTCCCAGTTACTAACTAATGGAACGTGTTAATACAAGGCAGTTTAAAAAAAAACCCCAAAAAAACAAAAACCCAATTGTTTCAATTTGATATTCTCAGTCTACAATTAACTTATTTGTATTTTTTTTGTTCAACTTTATTAATGCTAATTTTACTGAAGCGTGTTTAACTGCTACTTTACAACATTCAATGGTGGCATGTTGTTAATTTAATTTTAAAGCTTGGTACTGAGTTGTGGTCTATATACACTATTTTATTAAACACTCATATTTGGGGGCTTCTGTGTTTTTGCCCCCTGTACTTTTCGTATTGTTTTTACTTACATTGTATTGTGTAAACTAATGACAAACAAAAAAAAAAAAAAAAGAAAAAAGAAAAACAAGCAGTAAATGCTCACCAGTTTAGATGATAATTCACAGTTGTACTTTATTATGAGCCACTGTACAATAAAGCTACTTTGTTTCATCTGGATTTTACTGACAAAAAATGAACAGATATTTTTAAAAGACCAGTGATTTCCTTTGCCATTCTGGGAAATCAACCTCTATTTCCACTTTTGTCATAATTTTTATAACTTCAGTTATTCTTTATCTGCATAAATAATACTACTAAAAATAATAAACTTTATTTATGTAGCACGTTTCTAAGAGACACAAAGTGCTTCACAGAGTATACAATACAATACCCATGCACGTAGATGAGCGTAAACTGCATACACATATACACACACACACATAGGTAAAAGCACATCTACAAAAATAGGTTTGTTAAAAGCTTTTTAAACTGAGGCACTGACCTGACATTCAAGGACACACTTTTCTACAATGTGGGAGCTAAAACACAGAAAGAACGATCCCCTTTTGTTTTAAACTGACTTCTTGTCACCTCTAACAATTGCTGAGTGGCCAGTCTAAGAGGTCTGTGGGCAGTGTATGGCTTCAAGAGTTCAGAAATGTACAGTGGAGTCAGACCATGTTTGTATTTATAGGTAATTAGTGAGATCTCGAAGTGGATACTGTAATTGATTGAAAGCCAGTGTAAATGAGCCAGGACAGGAGTGATATGTTCAGAGCAGCGAGTGTCTGTAAGGAGTCAAGCAGCTGCATTTTGGATTCTAAATTACTGTATTATTCAAATGGGTTAACCGAGAATTATTCAATATTGTGGATCTGTAAAAACAGGACTGAATTAAGTTATTTATGTGTTCCTCAAAACTGAGATTTTGGTCAAAGATGACACTTTCATTTTGATCTGATTGTTTCTTGTTTGGAGGCTAGAGGAGGGATGGTACTGTTAGACATATCATTCTGACCAATGACCAGTACTTCTGTCTTATTTGTTTTGAGCTGTAGGAAGTTGAGGACATCCATTTCTAAACAAGAGCAAGACAGTGGTTCATAGAGTCAAGATTAGCAGTGTTTTGGGGTAACATGAAACATACAGCTAGGAAGCTAGGAGTCATCTGCATAACAATGATATACTGATAATAGTCCAATAATATATATAAAATAATCACATTTTTAAATTGATTTAGAAGAATTGTATGGTGCACAGTGTAAAATGCTGTGCTAATGTGTGCCCACAGTTATTAAGTAGTCATTTGTTACTCTGAGTAAGGCCGTACTGTACTATTAATATTTCTGTACTGTGATTTTTATCGTGATTAAAATTTGTCAGATAATTCATTTTTGTCAATTACTTCCAACAGTTGTTCAGCAGCCACTTTTTCCAGTATTTTTGAGAGCAGGGGGAACTTTGATACAGGCTGAAAATGTTAAGGGAAGTGCTGGGTCTAGACCAGGTTTCTTGTGAAGTGGTGTGAATGCACACTGGCTTAAAGTAATAGGACCAAACCAGATTGCAGGAAACTATTATGTTGAGGATGAAGGGGGCATTAGTATGAAATATTTCTTTGAAAAACTTGGTAGGAATAATGTCAATTTAACTTATTGAGAGGTTAATAGAGGATACAATATTGATCAATGTGTGAGTGTGATGGGAGTGAAATTACTGAGCAGTTTATAGGAGTTCAGAGGATTAAGTGAAAGACAAGGTCTGACAGGAGGACTGATTGATGCTTTGATTGCCTCAATTTTTCTGATGAAGAATTCCAAAAACTTTTCACAGTCAATGTCAGAGGTAGAGCATAAAATGTTAGTAGCTGGGATTAACATCTTCTCTCTGATTTGAGACTAAAGCAAGTTTAAGTGAACTATGACGAACAAATCCTGGTTTATGACAGAGCCAGGTTTTATTGGGGTAGAGCTCAATGTTAGATATCATTACGTTTTTGTTGACAGTTTTGTTTAGTTTAGTTTTTTTTTATCATCAGCACTGTGCATGTTCATGTTACAAAGGTTGTGCTCCACATAATTTTATACTCTTTTAATCTGTGTAAAAAAAAATCAAAACAATATTAATCCAAACAATGTTGTCCATCTACAAAACAAAACTCTCAGAGGGCAAATTTGCAAAGAGGAGGCTTTGGTGTGAGGTAAATGCGAAGCAAAGTGTAAGCACACCCATCGAACACCAAAGTGCCTATGTACCGAAGAACATGCGTGTTATATTCTATATTTGGTTGTTATTATTATGTAAATATATGAATAAAAACTCAAAGTAAACTTTATACTGCTTCAAAAATAATCACATTTTGTGCTTTTCACTGCATTTGTTATGACATTAAACCATATATGAAAATGTCTTTTGTAATGTGTTTCAATCTAAACTGGCCAGCTCTACGGTTGATGCTAAAAACTAATGCTGTAACCATGGACCTTGTTATCTATTTTATTTTCTCTGTTATGAAACTCCTCTTGTGTTGCTTCTCTATTGGGATGTTGCTGATCCAAATCCATTTTATTTATATAGCACATTTCACCAACATAACGTTTTCAAAATGCTGCACAAAATTAAAACACAAAAGCAACAAATAATAAATAATACTCTTAGAAGTTACTTGCTTTCAATAAAATAAAAAACAAAACAAAAAAAAGAGTAAAAACTAAATAAGATGTGATAAATAGAGTGTTATTTAACATTTGGCCATGATACACAGCCTTGTTTATGTTTGGAGACAGTGTCTGGAGATAATATTGTACAGTAAAAGGAGATGTCCTTGTTTGTGTTAAAGCCAGAGTGATTGTGTGCACTCTTCTATTTTTTTAAGAAAGGCTTCATAATATCAACCATGTACTATCACAATAACTTAACATGTAACAAAACAAAAATATAACATAACAAAATATATTTAGAGTGAGACACGAATAAAATTTCTGGTTGCAGAGTGCTTTGCTCCTGCTCACCCTAACCCTGTCACTGATGTGATCTGCAGACGGAGAGGGGCCGGACCATGTCAAAGTCCACGTGCCGCGCTCTGAGGGGGCGGGGCTCCGCTGAGGGCCGCTCGTCACATGCTCAAAGCGTGCACTGGGACTGTGCCGCGCAAAGACAGGATGGGTGCCGGGTGGCCCAAGTGATGTCTGACACTACCTCCAGAGTTAAAGAGGTCACTGAGAGCGCGCGCCGTGAACCCCTGCGCACTTTCAGAGTGATCTACTCTTACATGTTCATAACACAATCCAGTTTAGTTTGCACATATTAGAAACTGCATTAAAAACACATTTTAAACATGTCAAATAAATAATATTTTCTGTTTTGGAGACTGTTTCAGCTTTTATAGGAGACCATTTAAATAAGCTATGAGCTAAATATATTTGACATGGTTTGTGTTATTAATTAGTAATTACAATGGCAATAGTTTATGGATAAATACCAAACTCAGTATTGAACAGTGTGATATTTATGAGGCGCCATGAAGAGGGGAATGGTTTGGATTATAAGCATGATGCAACAGTGTGTCATAAGGATGTATCTTGGCCATTTGGTCAGTTTTCAGTTTTAGATTACACGAGAAGCCAGTGTGTGGTGTTATATAATCCCCTCTACACGTAACTAAACAATATCCAGAGGTAGAGAGCTGGTTAACCAGGTTGCATAATGACAAACTGTCAGTGCTCGGCAGTAAAAGTGCTCAGAGTCGATCAGCATGGATTACTCTCAGGCCTCTATCTATTCTTCGACTATTGACAACCTCTCCCTGTTCATTCCTCTTGAGTAGGGATCTCACTAGCGCTGCTAGTGGACAATCAGACATACACACCCACCTCCAGACACACTCGCATTTCTCATTTCTTACTTCTAGTTTAAATTAGATAGCAAGAGGCAGGGTTGGAGCGCACACATCGTATAGAATTAGCTCAAAGTCTTAGCGCTTCAGGTGAAGATTCAAGCGGAAAGATTCGACATGGAGTCCCCTCCAGATCCAGCGAGCGACCCGGGCAACAGCGCCTCGGAGCCGGCTACCCCGGTCAGGGAAACCCCGGTAAACCTGGAGACGCTCCGGAAAGCGGACCATCCAGCCCCGGTTCGAAGGCAGACCTGCTCCAGCACCAACAGAGGTAAGCGGGACGGGTTCGGCTCTTCAACCTGTCACAATAAACGACTACACAAAGGCATTTTATCAAAACTTCAAACGAAATACAGCGCTTTCCCGTGGCTTCTGTAACTGCACACTGTAAATCCACACAATCACTATCGTAGACACGTCTCTTTTATTTCATATGTCTGGGCTTTTACGCATTTGCTCGTGATTAGTGGCTGTGGGTTACTGCGTTCTCTGACAGCCCGAACCAGAGGGAGGTGATACGGTCACAGATGTCACATTTACTCCTTCAGCGCGAGAAATCATAAATCAATTCAACTTCAAATGGACAGGACACAGAGCTTCGCCTCGTGCACCTTTTAGAGCCGTGGCTGCTCGCTCCAAGTGTCAGAAGTTTACCAACTGCCGACCACTTTATCGATTGGTCTCTGGCTTTAGGGGAGAGGGGACGTGTCCTCCGGTGTTTCTCTCACGCACACGCAGGACACACGGGGCTGTCTGCTAGAGATTTTGACATCATCTCATGCACAGTATTCTGTGTGAGGCGAAAGAAAGACGCCCCGACAGCAGGCGGTTCTCCCAAACACTGCTGCTCTGTTGAATGTGCCACTTTGGCCACGATCAGACTGTGTTAAATAACGCACAGTGATGCCCTTGTGGCGGTTAACTGTGTCTGTGTGTCTGATTTTACATGATCCCCCCTCGTCCCGTCCATGTTGTACAGTACAGACAGTCTTTAACCACACCCCCTCCGCCTGTCTTCAGAACAGGCTCATCTAACTTCAGAAGAGAGTGATTTCTGCCCGTTTCTTTGCGCACAGTCTTGATGTATCCGAGACACACCGCCAGACAGGGCACATGTGTAAATGAATTTCACTGCACTGTGCGTTTTTACGCGCGCCCCCGTCCCGTGCGCGAGGGTATATTTAGACTGTGATATGGTGAATGTGGAATGTAAGCTGGTTATGTAACAGGTTTAGCCATAAACACAGGCGCGCAACTGAGAGCAGAAATCAGCATTAGATCTTTGTTTTAACTTGACAAAGGAGTTCAAGCAGAGCGCGAGATCAGCACAGAGCTTCGATTAAAGAAAGAAACCAGTCTGAGAGCGGTGTGGAGCTGTTTGGGAAATGTCTAAAAGGAAAGTCTGACTTTGAGGGCTGGCACAGACCAAGCTGTTACGTAATCGCGGGGCAAAGACAGGTAGTTGGGAGGCTTCGTGGATTGATTTCTCTGTTCACAAGTCTGACTTTGAGACACTCCTAACCTGCTGACCCATATTCACCCCACCCTTTATGCACAGGATTAAAGTGCGTCTGGGAAAGAGAAAGACAGGAAAAAGAACGCCTGGGCTCTGTTATGTAATGCTGAATGGCTGAAAGAGAGAAAAAAGAAAAAGGTTCAACGGGACAAGTGCTGCTGCTTTAAACTGAGTTCCTTTCTCTCAAACTTTATCCTGGGCCTTTTGTAAAGAGTATAATGACAGCAGTAAAAGAGAAAGGAGACTAGTGTGTAACAGACTGAAGAGGAGAAGAATAGACAACTTTTATACAAGTTACTAAAAGTCACAATTTTGAACTTGAGAATTAGCATTTTCTATGCATCAGGCCATAGGCTATATAAATGTATAATAGATAGAAGTAAAAAAGGCATAGAACTTTATATTCCACTGCCATGAATGGTACTTTACTGTAGGCTTCTCATACGAGTGTATGAGTATTATAAACATATGACCCTGGTGTGTCTGCATATCCAAGAGACCAGTTGTTTCCCAAACTTTTTTAAAGGGACCAAAGGCCAAAGGATTCTTGACCCAGTTTACTGCTCTGTTTAAATTGCATGTTTAATGCAATGTGAAGTTTGTTTTTTTAGTGTTTTGGTCATTTGTAAGCATAGTTGACTTAACCCCAAGTGCTATTTCATTTGTTTTCAATGTCCTTTTGGACAAATATATCATAGTTTTGGTGTCCTTCCATAGCGTCATTCTTTTTTACTTTTTAATGCATCAGAACTTTATCAATTTCCCAGAAGCTGATATTTCATTTTCATTGAAGGCTCATCTGTTTTCCAGATATTTATTTTTTGCTCTCATTGTAAGGGTACCAGACTATTACCATGATTTTTTAATCATTAATTGAAATTATATCTGAAAATGGCGTATAGGCATTGCTTTGCACTTCAGCAAATATAGACGTACTTAACTTGTTTCTTTAAAAATATAATCACTCTAATGCAAAAGTACAAGTGTTTTGTAAAAGAGTGTCAGTGTAATTGTTTTATTGCATTGGCTGGATTACTCCCTGTAAAACAATGAATATATTTATAAGCCCATATAACAGACAGACATACTGGAGGATTACAGTTTTACACTTACACTCAGCCAACTCCTTCTCTTCCACATGAGCCGTATTGGACCTTGTGAGGATGCATATTTCGTCTTCTCCTGCACGCAGAGACTTCCCCGTTTTAACCCCGAGTCCTAATACCTTTTAAGTGTAAAAGGGCTTACTTCAGCAAAAGCCGCTGGGTTGGAGCGGGTCAGAGAACGGGCCTTGGAGGGCTGTGGGTATCATTACTGCCAAGAAGAAAGGCTGCTGTTTTCACAGAGCCACGCACCTCCGTTTGCAAATTTGGAAACAATCAATATTAATAGCCCGGTTGGTTATGTAAGGCACAGAAAACTCACAGCGGTAAGGCAAAGCACAGAAGCTGCCTGTTTGTTTCGACTTCAACCGAACCTGTGCCGCTCAGAAGAGCACTGAACGGACAGAGCGCGGCACACACTCTTATTTGCACTTGTTTGATTCTGCTAAATACTTGTTGCCAACATTAAAACATCACTTCTTTTTGAAAGAAAAAAAGATTTGACTATAGTGGATGTCATACATTACATTTAAAATATCGTCCTATTAGAATTAGAATGTTCTAGCTGTTACTTTTCTACATATTAATATTCTATTGTAGCTTTTCAACATTACATAAGGCATATTTTTAGTTATTTGCATTTTGGAACTTTAATCTAAAAGAAACTCAAAAAATGTCAAACATAAACCTCAATAGAATTTAAATACAACAGCACCATATCAGATTGGACAATATGAGTCTCAAGTGATGCCTATACCTTATCCAGGATCTTGTTGAAAATGTATTGATAATAAGTCAATATATAATATAATACTATACAATAATGACTATAATAATAGTCATGCAAAACACTTGATTTTGTAGTAGAAATGATTCTCACCTAACAGTTATTTCACTGACAAAAAAGGCTCAGTCAAAACATTCAGCCTTTCTTCCTGTTTTCTACCTGTTTTATTTTTGGACAGAACTGTTCAGTTGGAGTGGCAGCATTTATTTAGTTGTTGACATGAGATGAGGATGAGATGCTGGAACGCCGTGGCTTTTAAAAAAGTCTAGAAAGATTTGGCAGGGACGGTCTGAAGTGGACAGTAGAGAGACTGTGGTTTTATCAAAAAGAGTGAATTACAACTGGCTGCATCTGGAGAAGATAAAGAGACAGGTTTACTCTTAAAGCTGAGCCTCCATTCTGCAGATCTGTGAGACGAACTCCATTAGTGACTCTTTTGTATACCTCAGCTGCCTTTAACATTTTATTTCCTCCGTAGTTTCAGTTCTCGCTTTCCCCTGTCACTTTGTGTTGTGAGATTTTTAAAGCTGTTGCTCTGCTCAAAGTTGAACAGTTTAATGACACTCTGAGTGGTTGCGTCGGTGATGACATCTGAGTTTAGACTTGTACCTTGTACCTGTGGCTCTTTTTTTCTTGTGGGATTCAAAGGTCATATTACATCAGAGCAGTGTTGTCTCTGAACGTCAACAAAAGCGGTTGGATAATGATTTTCATTTCCAGACTTATGCAGCACTTTTTGGTGGTAAATTGTAAAAACTTTGTAACTTACACAGCACACAATACACACTATGCATTTGGCATTTATTACTGATTAATGATCTGGTAAGTGGTAAAAAAAAAAAAGAAAGTATATTATTATTTAAAAAAATGTAAATTATTTATACATTAAGTTTGAGGCCATGTGACTATATTTCCATATTCACCTGTTTATTTTTCAAAAAAGATGCTAGTCTTACAGGGAATTGAAATAAAGTCCAGCATGTTTGCTTAAGATGAATTAGGCATTATTGTCAACAATACAGAAAACAAAAACTAGCGCTTGCCTATAAAAGATGTTTTTACTTTACATTCTATGAACAGAAGACACATTCCGTCGGCCTGAGTGCTGTGCCACTACGGAATTTGAGTTAGCTTTGCATACTATCTCCTAATATTAGTATCAGAATTACTGTATAATAAGCAACCAATGCCTTTGTTAAATAGTAAATCAGTTTGGGGGGAAAAAAGTCTGTGTATTTGAGGATTTACTACCAATGTCTGAACCATGTTTCTGTCAGAGCCCAAACATCTGCTTCACCAGTCCTTTGGGCTAAATTCATTATTAATATCATTATAGCCATATGCTTTTAAATCAAAAGGGCATTCATTTTTTTCATTTCCATTACCCACACTCTCTAGCTGCTTAATTTTATCCATAGTTCGAATGATTCAATTTTTTAGGATTTTCTGAACTGTGGGTGTATGCGTTTGTCACTGGGAATGGGATAAGATGACGACTTCATGAAACCTCTGTAAATGACTGAATGATCACCATAAATAAATATTATGTCAGTAATTATCAATACACATGTCAAGTATTGTAGTATGTAGTTTGAAATAAGTTATTCCTTGCTATCTATTTTTAAGCCTTAAAGAATGTTATAATGCATGAATCTACAATTACAAAAATGTGTTACTAAAACACCTTATCTTTCCAATAGTTTTACATTTGTTAGTACATATTCAGAATACAAGAAGAAGTTTAATCAAACCTGTTCTGCACTTTATTATTTGGAAAAGTTGATTGATATTTAACTTTCTCCAGACCAAATCTCAAAGTTTGATTCTTGAGGGACAGTTTATTTTGGAGTTTCAGTCAGCGGTGGTTTAACTGGGTCTGGCAGTGAAGTTTCCACTGGTGACAGGCGTTTGAAGTGTCGTCTCCTGTGGTGAGAGCTCAGATCTATGGCCCATTTACAGAAGTCTACAAAAATCTGAATAGTAATGACCGGAAATACTCCAGATGCATTATTGGAGTGTGTTAAAGGCGTCTAAATTTAATGTGGTACACTGTGACCTCAGCGGCGCCACTTGCTGCTCCGGGCATCGCTCGAGTGACACGAGCCTCTCTGAAGAAGCCTAAAGGGACAGAGGTGCTGAGAGGAAACTGATGGATCACTCCGAGGGGTTCTGATGTCACATCCAGAGCCAGGCCTTTCACATCTGAACCAATCCAGTGTCATGTAGGTACACACGAGTTTTCCACACTGTTCACAACTTTGACCAGTGCTTTTTCTGCCTTTGAACAAAATCAAACCCAGGCATCTGTTGATACTGCTTCAGACTGGTGTCAAAGTTAGAATGTTTCCACAAGTTTTTGGACATTTTTTACCCTTCTGATCGAATGTGATCAAAGATAAATGTCAGGAGATGTTTGATTTCGTGTGCTCTTAAAAAAAGGACAAAGTGATCTAATAAAAAGCCTGTACAAACAGCCCACGTCAGAATTCTTTACAGAGATTTATTGACACTGAAGGCTCCTTGGAGAGATAGATGTAAGACAAACCTTTTAAAATAAATACAGTAAATTCTCTCCTTTAGAGTTCTATTGAGTAAAGGGTGTTTGGAGTCAAAAAGAGGGCTGTTGCGTTAGAAGAACTGCATAAATATCAATTTATTAGAAACTTACTGAGAAGTTTTAACCAGGGCTGCACAATAAACACAATATCCACATCCCTAAGAACTGCTTTGTCCTTTGTTTACACCTGGTCTAGTCCTGATTCAGTCCTAACTAGTCCTTGTTTAGTGTTAGCCCCATTTTTGACCAGTAGAAGTCAGCCCAGAGCCTTGTATTTGAGCCATTATATTTTAATTGAACTTTCACTGTCAAAAAAGGGGCATCCAAATCCAAAACTGTGTTGTTATCTTATTATTCAACATAGTTATTACATATTACATGATTTTTTTTTTCTGAAGTGGTGCAGCTGTGGTTTTAACACCATTCATTTTGACCAAGTCTGTGACAATGCATTCCACAGAAACTGATGTTTTATACAGGGGGAGTTCTCACCCTGTTTTAACTTAACACAAACTTAACCTTGTGAATCCATCCGAAGGATTGTATTGTTGTGTAAACTGCAAAAATGGTGCTCTCAGTGAGAACGAGGACATCCCAGGCTGGTCCCAGACATCCAGAAAAACATCACTGATAAAGTTAAGTGTTCTGCTTCAAAAACACGTTATTATAATATGATTAATATTAAATGCATCAGTGGCCAACCGTCAGGGGCATCGAGGTATTCAGCAGTCCCCAATATAATAATAATAAAAAAAGCAACCAACCAACGAAAAAAAAAAAAAAAAAGAAGCTATATCTTTCTAGACACTGTGCTATTTCAACCACAATGCCAGTGACTATTTCTCACTCAGTAACAGTACACTTACATTAAACTAACAGGAGAGTGTGATACTGGATTAACAATCAATCTGAAGGTGTATTGCCCCAAGAGAGGCTGTTGACGGCTGGCTTTGGGAATGATTCTGCCACTCTTTTGATGTGAGGTTTGAGTGCTAACCACTCTGCCACAGTGCACACTGTTTTAACATATTTATTAGAGCTGTTGGTGCAGAATGTGATATTTGGAGACCAAGCACTGAATTTTCAACAGATGTAGCCACAACACACGTTTGGTTGGAATTGTTGCACAGCTGTGACATCACGTCTAAAGTTTATCTGTCACCTGAAATAAAAACTTGTGGGGACGTGAGAGATGAAACAACTTGAGTGTCATTTTTACATTGCCTTGATTATTTATATTGGAATAACAGGCGCAACTTAATCTCATAAATAAAAAAGGCCGAGATACGGATCCGTCCCCTCCAGGTACCGCCGCCACTTAATCGAATTAGCTCCACTCTCAGGCTCGATGCGCTCTTCAAACACCCCTGGTGACTTCTGAGTGCCGATTACAATCAGACACTATTTTCAGCCTTTGATTAAAATCTGGTGAGCTTGGACAGAATCTTTTCATTGCGCTCAGAACGGGTAATTATTAACATCGCAGCTCGTCTTGAATTTTTGTCAGTTACAGAAGGCCATTTGACTGACGGAGATAAACAACAGCATTAGTCTTGTAGGAACACTTTCTGTAAAACTCTTTTTATCTTACATACACTCATTCACTAACTCAAAAGGCAGATGATGATGGTAGTAACACCCTGTTTTGAGCATCTGTAACTCAGATGTCATTAAAGCTAAAGGTCTCACACTTTGATATACCACAGTCATGTTTGTTGATGACATATAGAATTCTTATAGACCTCTGTAACATGTGTTCCCTTGTTCCCTGTCTTGTTAGAACCAACCCCACAGCCTGTGAGCTGTAACAATGACTGGTAATCAGCTAAATTAACTTCACAAGATCTGACTTTTGCAAGAACCCTACATAAAAACATTATTTTTTTTTAAAGCTTGACCATTCTTAAGTAAAAAACTCAAAACCATCTGCACGAGAGTCCAGTGCACATTTAGTACTTTGTGTGTGAGTCCATGCTGTGCCATGTTTGTGTTTGTTTGTTTGTTGTGTGGAAATAGCCCTAATCATGAATGAAAATGTTTACTTTTGTATCAGAGAATCAATTTTTTGGCAGTATTCTTTATCAATTAAATGACCTTGAAAGTGTTCCAAAAGACTATATTACATCTTACCCTATGTCCCAACTCTCCCTGGTCTCACTATGTGTCTCATATCCGAGAAATGATCCGACTGTCATTTTTGTTAAATAATCTAGTTGTTTGTTGAGACGACAACAATAATGAACACGAGTCTTTATTCAGAAAATAACAGAAAATGATCACCATTGTTTGCTTCTCGCAGAGTGATTGTAATGTGCCTGTCAAATACAATTCTGCTCTTTTGTCGCTCTGAAAAGGCAGCTTTTGAATATGAATAAGTCACTAATGACTATTTGCTTCTTGAGTATCTGGATTGATTGCTTTAGGAGCTGTACTAAGACAGAATGTGCCGCAGTGGGGCTCAGTCATTGTGCCGAGGCGGCTGCGCTGGCTTCTGACAGAGACTGAAAGAAGAAGAAGTGTATGTGTGGTATGTGAATATATCTCTCTGTCTGATTAATCAATATCTGGAGCTTTATTTTACCAATGTAGTCCTTAAGAAGCAGTAATGAACGTCCTGCTGGGTTGTTAAAAGTCTATTTTTATGTGACAGACTGAAATAGACACACAGAAATAGAGGATAGAGGACTGCACTGTTGATCATAATATGAAATCAACTGCAAACATTAAACATAAATGTTGTCCCAAGCCCTTGTCAATTCCTGTTTTCACTTTTTACTTGCGATAATTTGTCTTATTCTTGTTGCACTTTTTTTGCTTTTGACTCACTTGTTTGACAAATAGTTCAGGGGACTGGCCTAAAGGTATGTTCGAGTCCAGTTTGACACGTTTCTCAATGTCACACTTTTCAGCTTGTCCTCCTACCTTTATCCTTTGAAACATCCTTCTGTCCCTTTCTTTTTCTCCCATTTTCATTCACCTGTCACCTCAACCAGAATATAGCTTCTGTAAAAATGTTTTGTTTTTTCCTCTTTTGTTGAGTGATAAAACAGTTATTCTTTAGCTTAAGACTGATCTCTGAAACAATAAGGATGCATTTAGCACATTTAGCTTTGAATCGTGAATCTACGCTGGCTTCATTAGGTCAGATCACTCTGTTCAGATTTAAAGGCCAGGTCTGAAGGAGGCTTAAGCCACCTTGGTGTCTTAGTCTTTCTATCAGTCTGCATATTAGGTACCTTCCATGTCACTGGTCAGTGTCTTACACCTCTTTAACTTCATGATGTTAAATGTTTCATTATTTAAATTTGATTTAGAAAATATAAAGAAATACAAGGCTCTAGAATAACTTCCAGTTGTCAAAACAGGAGCTAAATCAATATTAAAGACTAGGACGAAACCACGACTTAACTAGGACTAAATGGAAGAATGAACCAGGTCTAAACCAGTACTGTTCTATTTGGTGGCTCCATAGTTTGATTTGATGCTTTGTTTGGACGATATTGAGGCAGTAAATGTAAATGTCCATCAAACATAAAAACACAGGGTGATTGTGATAAAAGTCATTGTTTGAGATATAGATATTGCGTAACAATAATATTCTGATGTTTTGTGCAGCCCTAACACACACATCAGTGTATATTTTGAATTTATTTTGTTTTTTACACAGATGATAAACTTTTCTATTACATTCTATACTCAAACAACTGAAGTGTAAATATTGAACTATGGTATTCACCTACAGGACTACTGGACGTCGTCTTGTGTTAAACAAGTGTGGCATGTGATGCTCATTAATTTGGGCCTGCTCCACTTGCTGTTTGGACTCTCTGTGCTGGCCCGCTGCCACACAGTCTCCTGAATGAGCCACTTCATCTCTGTCAGGGGCAGGTGGAAATGTGCTGCACACTTCTAATTGGACAAAGTGCCTTTCAAACTTGGAGCCATCATAGGTATAATCCCACAGACCAGGTGTCAACAGGTTTGCACTTGAACATGCGCCCTGCTTTTTCTTGAATCATTTAGTTTATTTCTTCATTGTTCCTTTGCAGTTCAATTCCCAAATGTGGAGAGGCCCAAGGCTTAAGAAAACCTTGTCCAACAGATTAATTACAAGAATATGCTCTTGTTATTTTGACTTTGGGGCTTTTAGGACAACACTTTTTTCTCAGTTCAGGTGTGTTTGTGGTTAATTAGATTATACCTGTCAGGCCTCTCTTGTGGTCAGGCAGCAGGAACAGCCTAAATACTCCCGTCCAGCGATCAGGCGCAAAGATTTGTATAGCTCGGGGCCAGATCTCAAAATGGTTGTAAAAGTAAAATCTTTGATCAATTCTTAACCGTAACAACTTACCAGAGAGAAAAAAATATCCAGTGCTGTTATTTTGTCTGCTGGAATCTGATAAAAGTAACTCTGATGAATTTTGAATGAAGTGTGTGAGTTGAACAGAATCATGATTGAAGTCTGAAATAAAAAGGAGACTCTACTAGACAAGAATGGGTCTTTATCCTGAATATGGTAAAATCTTTATCCATCACAGATTAATTAAGTCATCTGGCAGCTACAGATAATTGTATATATTCATTGATTTTCTATATCAATACTTCCCTAAGTTTAATGGCTTTTTACTATGAGCCACAAACTCAGAGGCAGAGGCAAACGCAAAAGTTAATGTTTATAATTATTGTCACAAATAACTGGTTTATTCATTCTTCTTATTGGTTTTGCTATATTGAAGTAGTATCTAAGAATGTACATACACGACTTTCATGATAAACTGTAGTAACCTGCTGTAGCTGATAACCACCACTTCCACAATTACCTTCCTCCTGTTTTGCGTCTGAAAGATTCTATCCTTCAGTTAAATCCTTCATTTTTCTTTTGAGCTTTTTTCTTGTTTTTTTTGTGTTTTCTCTGCGTAAAGATCCGTAGCAAGCACCAAGCCATGTAGACCACCATCCAATGGGAACATCCCTTATTGGAATGGGAGCACACCCCTCTGTATTGGAGCATGTGATTGGCCAAAGCTTGTTGTCACAGCCTAAACTTTCTCAAGCATTAAAATGTTTGAAGTTATAGTTTTTTTCTCACATTATTTTTTATTACAAAAAGCTAACATGACGTGACAAAACTCTTCTTTAATATAAGTTGTGTACTACAGGTACATTTGTTGCTGTCGACTTTTGTTTCATTTATATCAAGTTTTAAGTAAGAGGACAGAAAGAAGGGGTAGAACCAGTTGCACGTGTTAATAAATCCATCATAAGGTCTCCATCTGCACATCAGGTAAATATAACAACAAATACATGCTGGCATACTCAATTGCTTATCTTGTCTGCCCGTCGCCGGCGCAGATGTATTGCTCTGTGCCGATTTGATTCTGGGCAAAGCAGAGTGGACAGGAGAGATTGATGGCGGTGTCCTCCTTCAGACAGATAACACCTGATTCTGCCTGCAGGGGGTTGGTCCAGTGCACCCCTTCCCTGCGTCTCGCACACACCCGGCGCTGCGGCGAGGAGATGAACCGTTCCTTCACTCAATGCAAATTCAGGGCCACATTCAGAGATGATCCCGCGGAGAATTGAGCCGATGTGGCCCTGAGCGGTGTGCAGCACATGATCCATGCATCAGCCGCACCTGGGACGAAGCCACACAAGCGTCCGGGTCGTTTGTTTAACATGGGCGCATCGTGGATTTTAACGCACTCAAACAAGTACGCACATCTTTGGAGGCACACTCACATGCTGTCGGCACATGTGGTTAGGAAGAAAACAACAACCAAGAAACAGCAAATTAGCTCTGCAACGAGAAAGCATAAGTCAGAGAAAGTATGGAAATGCTTATGCACATTTATAAATAATGTATCATATTAGAAATTTATATCAGCACTGATGAAAGCCTATAGGGTTTCCTTTACATGTGTTTATGCCAAAGTTACAATTTCTTTCCTTTCTGTTACTCTTCAAGTCATGTTATTCCTTAATTATGCTGTCAGAACTACAGAGAAAATGCAGAAACTTAACATAACATTTTTTTTTCTCCATAATATCTTCACAGGAAATAATCTACAAAAACCCATATGCAGAATACACAGACAGAAAATAAAGCACAAAATAGGCAAATACCTATTCACATACAGCTACGTAGCTTTCAAATGCAGAATACACAATAAATAAACACATACATATTATTAATTATTAATCATTAATTAGTATTATTAATACTTGAATATTATGTCATGGAACCATCAAAATAAATTGATTGCTATTGCTGTAATACATTTCAGACCCCATATTTTGGGTTAAAGAGTAACAATACAATAACTCAACATCTTGGTCAGGCTCAATTCTTTACAGGTATCAGCCTCAAACAGCACCGCTCTATAATGACACCTAAAACAACACACAATTTACTCCATTATGAAACTATTTCAGAATCAAAAGCTGTCATAAAATCTGTTATATGTCAAAACAAATGCAATGTAAATAAGGGATCCTTATTGTGACAGTGACTGAAATTTAAGGTTAATTTACAAGATATTTATTTAGATACAGACTGAACAAAACTGTGTCAATAGCCAACCAGACTGCTGGGAAACCCCAAAAACATCTGAGCCAACAGAGAGAGGACATTAAGTAAAGCCAGCTTCTGCACTCTGGTAAGCGCTATAGTCCCGCTGGCAACTAAAGCTGTCTTTAAAAGTGTTTGTCCCATGTGCAGTGGATATTTTGAATACTGTACATCATAAATGAACTTGAAACATTTAACCCTCAGAAATGGACAATGATTTACTATTTTTTTTTATCATGGACTATGTTTTATTATGTCTTTTAGCATATTTATGTATTTATGACGGACTGTGCTGGTTATTCTACTCTATTGTATTCCATTCCAGTCCAGTCCTTTCATTCCATTCCATTCCATTTAGTTGTCTGCTTCTCCAAACTAGGACTTGTGTGGAGAATAAATGAACTCTCCCTAAGCATCCACTAAACTTGTTTGTACTAAAGACTGGACTACACCTTTAAATAATGACTGATCAGGTGACACGCAGAATGAATGAAAAAAAAAACCCAACAACAAATATAACTGGCAGCAGCTCCACTGTTATCTAGAGCTTAAAATAAAAACAGCAACAGCATTTCAAAATTGGCATTTAGCTCCGTCATCTGCTGTGCACCATATGGACGTTAAAACCCTGCTTATTGCTTGCCTTTTATACACTTACATAATTCGGTATAATTTAACGGCTATCATCTGACTGTATGAATCAGAGGTGTGCTGCTGCATCTTCAAACACACATACATGGAACAGAATTATGATTTTTTGGTTCCAAACAAGGTGTGCAGCATGGCCTCTCAGTGTGGGAGGCAGATGGTGAAAGCCGAGTGTATAATAGATCTCAATATTAAGTGTAGCACATGCTGGGAGTGTTGGTGGATGGTACTCAGCGGAGGAAGAGAGAAGCAATGACCTTCTGTCCCATCATTTACCCCCTTGTGCCCCCCATACTGCTCTCAAATTACTTTGTTTTAGCCAATTAAAGCAGCCGGCTGCGTATCAAGCAGGCTGCCATTTTTCGCTCACCTGGACCCGTGTGACATTATCGCTCTGTCACTGGGAGAGATGGCCGTGAGTGGGAATGTCTGGTATGGCACGGTGCCACCTCAGACCCCACTGTGTTCACCCAGAGCAATGCAATGATTCTTCACACAACCTGTGCTGATCTCAGTCAGCTCCAGCTCTGTTCCTGTTTTTAGCAGCACACAGCTTCACCGCATAAGGAAATGAGCTGCATTCACTTCAAAGCGCACTATAGATATGCATTCACTGAGCGTTCCTGCTGTACTTCTGCTATAAAGTGCTCTTCTAATACAAGCAGGCTATTGTCCTTACATTGCCTTGTTGCTGATCAAGTTCGCATATGCTGAGGAGTACTTCTTCTTCCAAATGCTTCAGTGGCTCAGTAGTAGTACAAAGAACAGCCAACACAACAATAGCATGGCACAGGATGAGTGAAGACTGGAGAGTGTGGTGTTTAACAGCCATACGAGCCCACATTATGTGCTTGAAGGGACTAAGCTGAGTGCCAGCAGTGACAGTTGGGCTGGGAATTGAGAGGGCCTGGGACGGAGGCTTGACTCCGCTCAGAAGCACCACTGGGCCAGGGCTCATCTCAGCTCTTCTCCGCCTCCTTCTCCTCCCGTAGAGGCACCGTGGCCTGCCGTTTCCTCCGTTTTACCAGGGGAACGACGGGCCCCTGCCCCGCTTGATGAGCACTCACTAATGGCTGCTCCTTTGAACGACGATGGGCCTGTTTGAGGAGCAGCGTCTTTTACTTCCCTCCAGCTTGGCTTGGCTGGCCATTCGTCAGGCTGTGGGCTTTGCTTTCCTGCCCACATGATGGTGCGCCAAGGGGCTCAAACGTCTGTCATTTGTTTTACTTTCAAATAAAAGTTGGTGATTTACCAATAAAAAGTAAAAATAGTCTTTTGATGATGTCTGGAGGCATATGGAGAAAGAGTGGCAGTGGTAACATTTTCAGCAGTTTGTCAGACTGCAAATAACAAAAGATACTTTTGTAGGCCTGTGATAACAAGGCTCCCAGAGTTTTGTGTAAAACAAAGTGAGTATAGGAAATGAGATTCAAATATGTTCGAGGACACTGAAGGCTGCATTGCATTAATGTTGACAAGCTTCCTTTGTATTTTGTATCAGTGCATGTAATGGTCTGCCAAACTGTACTATGATGTCATAAAAGAAAACAGACACAGTTCCCTCTCATTCATGTTTTATTTAACAGAAGGTATTTTTACAGTTTGGCTGCCTAACAAGCACTACAGCAACAACACTGGAAAGTATAACACTGCTCTGTGTGTGGAGACTGCATGTCCTTCCTGTGCTACTGCGGGTTGTTTCTCGGAACTTCAGCTTCCTCCACTGCCCAAAGATGTACATGTTAAGGTGAAATGGTGACTGTAAATGGCCAATAGTGAATGAATGAAAGAGTGAATGCTTTTCCGTCAGTGGCCTCCTCTCTTTCCAATATCCTGTAAGCATCAGCAATGGTAAGTGAGTGATTAATTCTTATTGTGACAAATGATGAGGAAGTGAAAATGCCATGTAAATTTGTAAAACATGTCCTAAAATTACCATGCAGACATATTAAGTAGGTCTGCAAAATATATTGTCGTAAAACTGCAATTTGTTACCTGAAATGTCTGGGTAGAAATGAGGCACAAACTAATAGAAAATGTGTATTTTGAAAATACTGTATCTGTGTATGTGTAGCCGAGGTTTTAGTCACCAATGTGCCATTTACTGTTCCCTTTTTATGCTCTGTCGTAGTGTGAGGTATAATGCCACATGAACTCTTTGCCCAAGTTGTTAAGAGAAGCAAACAGCACTTTAAGAGCACAATGTGAATATAAACACAAAATTATTGACTACAAATGTACAATCTTTTACATAAGCTATTCAAAGTTTTGACCTAATGTAAGTGATTTCCCGTAACAATGTGTTGTCTCATTTATGCTTGAGCCGCCTCGGTCTGCCTCACCTTTGTTTTACTATTTCTTGTTGTGGGTTAAAGACAGGACCACCTCACACCCCCTTTTGTGGCACTGCAGCGTTTAGGATGAGACAAAATGTAGAAATGCTGTGAAATGAAGGAATAACCGGTGAGAAAAGAAAAGTGTCTAGGATCTGTCACTGAGACTAAGCTCTGTGATTAACTTTTAGTTTGTCTCACACCAAAAGGAGCTGGGATAGTCTCTGGCTCCCCATCTGTGAAGGATTGGAAGCAAAGGATAAAGGAATCATCAATCATGGCCGTTAAAATCCTCCACCGTTTAGATATGTGCACTCAGAAGTTCTGCACATGACCAGTACAAAGTGTTGCGATTGTAAAAAGAAAGAGCGGTCCATATTTTTAGACAGTGTCTCCATGGCTGCTGTCTCAAAACTTGTCTTGCCTCGCTCGTACCCTTGACCGTGACCCTCCTCTCACCCCAGAGGGCTGGCCGTTTTTCCCGCTGCCTTTCCTCTTTACTGGGCTACACCAGTCTCCGGCTTCTGCAGACTCCATTTAGAAAGTTGGAGTCGTCCTTGGAAATCTCCTCTGTAACTTCTTCTGTCGTCACTTTCTTTACTCCTCATTCTCTCGCTCCCACTCTGTTTCACGTGCAGTCCCCACTTGAAACTGGGGCGGAGGTCAGAATGGTGAATTTGATGTAAGAGCCGACGTGCTTCCACCGAGCACCTTGTCAACTCAAAACAATAGGTTTTTCCCGGCGCCGGTATGCCTTATAAAGAATGTTCGCATATTCCCAGTGAAATGTCCTCTGCTAGACATTCCCAAAAGAGATGAGAACATTTGTCTGCATACATTTTTACTGGGCCTGGCCTCATGGAAAATGGAGGTTGTAACGTGTGCAAATAAATGATTTCACCTGGGATATTGAAGAAGTCATCCAATTTGCATGTACCTTTATTCGTGTGATATTTGAATTGGTCATTAAGTGTGACAGCAGTCTGCAGTGGTCCAATTTATTTAGCTTTGTTCCTTATGTAAATGTTAATATTCCAAGCGGCATTAGAGTGTTGGAGCTCTGTTGGGCTGCAGAAGTAACAGATGTTAGCAGTTGCATAACACAAGAAAAAAAACAACCCAGCAGTCTGTAAATGGTTTTAATTTGATCTGACCTCTTTGTCTGAGTTGTTTTACTAAACTGTCTCTTTGGTGAGAATAAGTGGACTAGAGTTGCAACAATGCAGCTAACACTTTGTCCAATACACATTTAAGATTTCTGGTCACCTTAATAATTCTTGTTTTAATGTACTGGCATTTCTTGTCATTTTAAGTAAATTTGATTGGCATAACAGTATGGAATTATAGAAAAATCTGTTTTACATTGTGTATGTATAAATTCACAAACCTACATGAAAAGCTTGGGTTGTGGTAGTAGCCTATGGTTACGACAAAGTCCTTTCAGTAACGGATAGAAGCGCTAATTTTAACCATCAAAACAGTTGTGAAAAATCACGCCTGTAGACAGTGTATTTTGTTCTTTTCTTTTCAAAAAACAGCAAATCCAAATGGTCTTACAATACTATACTTTAACTTCTCTGCTGCTCACCGATGACTGAAACCTAAACCTGGAGCAACATTGTGGCTTTATGGTTTTCTGTTCCCTGAGTGTGGCCTGACAGGCAGTCTCACTAACAGAGGTAATAGTCTGTGCAAAACCAAAAAAAAATATATATATATAATATTCAACCATGTAGGCTGCACAAAACGGTTCAATGTTTCATGATCTCAATACAAAAAACTGTTTGTAATGCCTGCTCTGTTGATTTTTGTTGTTTTTGTCCAAACACCAGTGAATTGATTCAAAAGTAACAACTACATAGTCGTTTCTCTCATCAGCTCGTTGTCACACACAGTTTCATCACAAATAAAATGTATTTGGATGTGATATTATAATTGAAGAATATTCCCTTTAATGGGACAAGTTAGAGAACATCTGTTGGGGAAAAGGTCATCTCTAGGAGAGATGATTTGGAATTCACAATCTGGAATTAAAAATCATCTGCTAGGCTTTGTTTATGCAGCAGACAGTTTGTGGTGGTTCACACAGACTGCTCTTGTGCTGGAGGTCTCAGCGGCTCTCAGGGCTCACATCATCTTCATTAAAGCGATTAAAGAATAGGTCAATTTAGCCCGCTTCACTGGTCAGAGCCAGCATTTCCTCTTCAAAATGTCTTTGTCTTTATTTGCCTCAGTCACTATTTAAATACATATTTGTAGCTTTTATTTAAAATCATAGTGATTCCTGGCAGCATCGTTCAAAATATTGTCATTTTGTTTTTATTTGTGTTGCGACGTAAGCACGTACAAATGTTCAGATGTGTTGATGAGTGCTGTCTGATTAGTGATGAAAAGTGCTGCTCTCCCTGCAGCTACAACCACTGTGAGCTTTTAATTACACTAATAAAAAGATTACCACATTTGTGTAGTTGAGTTTATTTACACATTAAATGAAATAAAAATAAAAGCAATTGATCCATTCTGAGAAACATCAGTCACACTCGTCTCTCTCCCCTTGCCTATTTGACTACATATGATTCAGATTGTGGATGTCATGTCGGCCCCCTGTAACTGGATGTGGACATGTAATTTGGACAGAAGAGAAAGATCAGTTACAGTATGGGGACATCAGAATTAGGTAATGAAACTGTGCAGGGCCAAATGTATAATTTTGACAAATGATTGTTGTTTTAGTCCTGTTTGGATTGGTGGTTTTCAAACACTGCACTGTTGTGTGACATTAGAGACTCGTAGTTTTGACCATAAACTGGATCATATAAAGAAACCACATTTAGCATTTTTGCTTTTAAATGCAGAATAAGTGCCCTGCTACACTGAGAGCTAAGTCTGTGGTTTGAAGGAGATAAATAATATGGTCGGGGCGTTCTGTTTTGTGATCATGCAAAGTGGCTGAGGGGCCTAATTAGAGCACTCTGTGGCGAAATGTAAAGAGAAGTGCAGAATATAGAGTCTTAAGAGGAAATAAAAGGCGGCAGAGGGGGCTCCTAGATAACGGGCCAGGGGGAGAAGTTCCCCTCTGCTTGTCAGAGTTTGAGCAAGTTCAGAATTGATGGAGCCCACAGGCAGCTCTGCTAATTTTAGTTGAAATCACCTAAGTGGTTTGGCTAATTTATCCAGGCTCGCCGGCCTCTGCGCTGGTATCTGGCTCCCCCTGCCCCTCCCTCCCACATATCGCCACAGAGCGTGAAGGTACCAGGAGGTGACAGTGGGAACAGAAGGGTATTTTGTGCCCAGCTGATTTGCAGAGCAGTGGGTCGTTTCAACCTGTGTTATGCATTTGGATATTATTTGACCCTTAGCCTCCGCCCAGGTTCAACCATCTATTAAAGAAAGGCTTTTTTATTTAATGGAAAAAGAGAAATTCCATTTAACACGAACGATCAGATATGACTGTGATTTTACATAGTGCTATTCATTGCATTTGATAGAAGAAGAGGAACAAAATGAAACGGATCTTCGCTGGCTGAGGTCGGATTGTATTTTGCTGACGGTCATATGATGAGGTTGGAGCAGGTTGTCAAGTGTCGATGGGAGTACATCAGTATCATTCAGTAGAGTTAAGTGTGAATGAGAAGAAGTCCATCCCAGTGACAACATTTAAACCGGCTTATTTTGGCAGCAGAAAAGAAGCCTTTCTCATGGATTTGTGTGATCAAACAAGTGTTTAACAGAATCATTACTTTACTGTTTGCTGTTGCTCTGCAGATGCTATAGCTCTGGTCCAAGAGCATTAGTAATCTAGAATCAAAGAATGTTTCCCACATTATAACAGGGTTGCTTAAGGACCAAAAAGAGGGGTGTCTACATCTGGTAAAATGATAGTGATGTGTGATTCACATGTGAGGACTAGCTAATATCAGTTTTACTGTTTTAGTGACATTTAATCTCAGTATTTTACAGGGCTTTCAACAGGCTCACTTTTAGCATTCTTAAAAACAACAAAGTGTGTACTCTAAAAAGACAATAGCAAAAACTAGGAAGCAATCCCACATCCCCCAAGTATGTGGTATAGTCTGCCAGGTGAGCCACCAAGGTGCACCAAAGGTTAAGACTTTTAAAATGAAAGTAGCCCTAAATGCAGAAATAGATTGTGCTCAAATGTAAGTATTCTGATTCAGTGAGTTGAATTAAATATTTAGTTAGCAAACTGTAATGTGTCTTAAACCAGATTGTGATAACAGCATGAAAAAGAGGGGACCAGAAAGAAGCAGTCGACCGTTCAGGAATCAATCATTTTGAAAGAAAGGCGCAGCCAAAACTGAGAAGGTGAGATGATGTGGCAGCTTTAGTGTAAAAAAGATCTGATTAAAATTATCCAATTAATCTCACAAAGAAACCCACACACTGCACAGACAGAAAACACATATTCTGGTCGTCTAATTTGCAGGCCAATAAAATATTAATTGAGTTCCTTTTCCTTCTGAAACTGTTTAACCCTAAGTTCATATATATTACATGGTAACATTAGACCAAACTGACAGGTTTTTGTGCAGATGTATTAACATGGCATTTATAATTAGTCAGATTTAAGTGCGCTATGTATTGACTGGAAAAATAAACCCACTACCACACGAATGCACTATTTCTCTCTGTTTAGATTTGTCAATGTGATCTTAATATTTACAGCTTCCACATTGAAAGTGCTTTCTTGAATGAATCATCTTGGAGCAGTGAGCAGGAGGAGATGTTTGCGGTGCTGCGTATGAGCCAGCAGTTTTTGGCAGATGAATGTGGGGTTCTATGTGCCAAGCACCTGGTCAAACTGCAAACAATGAGGGGCTTACAGATCCTCTTTATCCACAGACAACTGCACTGATACTGAGCAGGCTAGTGCTCTTAGGAGGCCTTTTAAAGAAACGCTGATCTACAATAATGCTCAGCAGTCCTGGTTGCTGTGGAAACGTTTAAGGTGCCAATATACTGCAGTAATAAGCTAGCTTTATTTTACCAAAAAGTCAAATAGCTTGCATCTGAGGTGTATTTTTAGTTTGTTGCTACATGTTTTTCACAGGCACCTCAATGAGTGATTATGTTGCCTAAACATGACCTGATACCTTATTGTATATTGGGAGTTTTGCAGAGCTGAAGTTCAGTGTAGCGGGTCTTGCTTGAGCCTTTAACGGTGATCTAATAATGAGTTCCACAGATGGGATTGTTGGCTGGTGCTCTGCTGAGTCCACAGTGAATGCGGTAGAGAGTGTCAAAGTGTCTCCTGAGCAGGATCATCTCCAGGTTTGGGGAATGGATGGCGTCTGCCAGACATGCTGGCAGTCAGGCAGCCCTCTCTCCTGCACTACCTGGGCTGGAGCTCCGCCAGGGTTAATTATAGGGGAGCTCCAGAGTCTCGTGTCACTACGAGTGCTCGACAGAATATTGTCATAATGCCATGTCCTATACAGAAAAGACAAGAGTAAAGGCACACCTGCTCAGCAGAGTTTCAGCAGTAACGTTTCTCTGCCATAGTCATTTTAGTCCAGGGACTGGTGCCAAACGCCAAATAGCAGGTAAAATGAGCATTTAGTGAGTGTCCTGTAACAATATGCCTAAACCAATGTTGGTTATTTTTAGAGATGATAACAATAATTTGGATTAGGTTATCCAGAATATCAGTTCTCATGGATAAGCCTTGAAAATTGTGTTGCTGACAATAACAGACCACATTAAAATCTACTGCACAAGCAATAAAAAAAAATCAGTTTTGCATTATTTATATGTAACGCTTTTGTTACAAGTCTTTGTCAGAGGCATTTAGAATTTAGTATACTAAAAAATGGAGGGCAGTTTCCCAAAAGGACCATGACAAATTCTTCCAGTGTTACCCTGAAGCAAGGACACTTGGTACTACAGTGTTGTCATATCACTGAGCCGTCTTTGGGGAAGCACAGTCATGGTTTCCCTTGATGACCTCTTGACCTTTCTGATACAACCCCCTCAAACGAAAGCTTACTCTCATATATCTACCTAAAAGGGAAAGGTCGGATTATCATGAATGACCCTAAACACTGTTCCTCTGAGAGTCTGGTGCCAGCTGGTCACTCTCTGACCTTTTTCTTTATGCCACCCGCTGTGTATTAGCAACATTAACTAAAGCTTAAAGTCAGGCTTTTATTCACATAAAGCCTTTTGCTCTGTGACTTATGGAGTCAGCTAACACATGGAAATATTTTCAATGTCCAAAAATATATAGAGTAAATAATATTTAATAGAAAATAGAAAAATCTCAAACCTAAGCTGATTCTAATGATCTGTTCAGTGATTATATATGGCACAGTCTAAATAAGCATTAGCACGTTCACAATCTCTAAAGTTTTGTCGATTTTTTCTTTAAAAAAAAAAAAAAAAAAAAAGAATAAATAAATAAAAGCAGATTTATCTATTAACTCTCACAGCTTTCCTCTGAAGTAAAACTATGTTAGTTCCCTTTTTCACTTAGACAAGTGTCTAGTCATGGCAAGCTGGTGCACACTGGCCTAGAAAAAAAAGAACATCTTGTGTTGCTGAAGTTTCCTCTCCTGTCTAGTTATTTTTAAAATGCCCCATTTCCGCCATTGTTGTGGCATTGTTTTGACCTTACGCAGAGCAATTTTCCCCAAGTCAAATTAGCTTTCACCATTCAAAGAAATGTTGTAATATAATGGTTTGACGGTTGTGCCTTTGAAATATGAAGAAATGGAAGGCCATGCCACTGGGGTTAATAATATTCCTCCTCTTCAACAAGTACCTTGGGATCCTAAGTGTCCTTGAAAGCAACGGCATCTTGCAGCACTCATGGGTAATAGCAGTCTACTTTTCCAACTGTGCAGAGTCTAACCGGCTTTTTAAACAAGCTGTGTTAACAGCAGTAAGCAGTAACACAACTGTTTAAATATTGTATTTTCTTGTTTTCTACAATGCTAAGAATGGAGATAATTGTTCCAATTCTTTTCTTGCAATTGCATAATCTTTATACATGAAAAAATCCTCCTACAGGAGATCAATAGCAGCTCATCAGTCTTTGGAAAGCACAAGCGTGAGAACTAAAGTCAGCCTTCATGCAAGTCAATGAGCACCTGGAGTGCTTTTCCCAGAGGTTGCTAAGTGTGCAGAGCGAGGGACTACCAGGGAACTGCAGCAAGGTCTCGCAGCCCGCTTTGATAGGACAGAGTCAGGGAGGCTTCGCAGCGAGATGCGGGGCCCGCCGAGGTTTGCACCACCTGTTTGTTTCCCTTCTCAGCAGCGCACTTCTTACATGTCTTCCTGTGCCCAGCCTGCAGGGAATTGGGGTGTTAGATACAACAAAAAAGGTGACTGAGGACTGCTGAGTCCGGGATTATGATTTATTAATCTCCACTCCATGAAATTCTGAACTGACTGTGTGTGGGGCTGTGATGCACACTCCAGGGAGTAATCTTAAAACAGGGAACAATTCAGATTCACCAAAGTCCCGTCTCTGTTAACCGCAGGAGAACAGACAATGCAGTGGTGTAGCGTAGCCAAGGGACATGAGGAACAAAAGCTCACAAGCTCTGAAGTTCATGAAGTGTAGGTCAGTGACCAAAAATGGAAAAGTTTACCTTGTTTGAGTTCTGAACAAAAAGTTGGACCACTGCAGATAAGATCACTACATATAACACAAGGTGAAAGATGCATGATGTTAAAGTTATCATTACAGGTAATTCTGTCACACCTGTGAAGCTCCTAACTTTAAAAGAAAAAGTCAAAGTCAGGTGTTCTGGTACAGTCGTGGCCTCAGGTGGACTCCTCTACCATGGAGACCCATCCAGCAGAGAGACATGTTTTTCTGCCAGACATTTCTTTGGCAATTTTTCACTTCTCGACTTGGCTGTGTTTTTGCATGTTCCTGCTCAGTAAGCCAGTAAAAAGAGGGAAGTTGAAACATACATTTTAGAGACGTTAAGATGATCATTACTCTATGTTTGCACTGTGTCTCTGGGTTGTGAGTGAAAAACAAACAGAAATGACATGATTTTCCATATTCCCGTGACTGTAAAAGGCACTCTTTGCAAACACACTTGTGAAACAGGAGGAGCGATGTGAATTGAAGTTACACTGAGAGCGGCGTGTAAAATTTCACTGTCTGTGCAGAGCTGTCAGATGCATGCCAGATTTCACTCCTCTGCATATGAAGTCGATTATGAGCCACTGTGGCCCTTGGTAATACATGTCAGACACAATGTATTTCTTTTGGGGTTTGTTAATATGAAGGCCATCCATCACTACAGATGTTGCGGTCTCTTGTTTTGGTGTCAAACGCTGACAGATAACTAAGTGTAACAGAAAGTGCATATGAGAAAATAATTGTGAGGAATTAACCATCTGACTTTAGTGCAGCATGTTGTCATTTTTTAACAGATCTGAGTTGATCATTTTGTATTGTTTTTAGTGAGTTTGTTCACGTAATTACACACAATTTATAAAGGCCATTCCCCAATTTTCTTTTTGCCATTACTTTCAGTCATTACCCTTTTCAGATGTGAGCTGTGATTGTCTTCTGATATGAGCTGGATATTCAAATCTATGAAAATCCTTGTTAGCCTAGATAATACCTATTACAATATGCTTTATAAATGCAAGGAAATTATATAGTTTTTTTCTCACATGTAAAAAATGGCATACTCTCTGTTTAACTGTTTAAAATATAAATGATATATTGACAATTGTCCAACAAATATTTTGAAGTGGTACTGAATTGTCCTTACACACCCATATACGTACTTTCAATACAGTTATGTGTGTCGTGGAAGTACTTTTCACACACACTTAACACTTCAACCACTTTACCATTAAAAATACATGTTAAAAACCAAGTAGCCAAATGGCTTCTCTAACAGGAAACATTTGGTCTTTCTGAAATATGTTAATAAGTTGTGTGAAGTGATCCTTGTCTCTGATTGTTGGTCTCTTTGTGGGATTGTGCTGTGTAAGTGCGAGGGCAGAGTGGCGCCTCCGTCCATTAGAGCAGAACCACTATCCTTCACCTGACAAAGTTTGGGGAAGGACACCAATGTTTCCACTCTACTTCATAGAGTTCAGTCCCGACGCTGCCTTGGGAGCCCATGTTTGCGTTTGAAGAGTGGATGTGAGGGCTAAATGGGACAGGGGGTGATGGGCCGGTGGGGGTCCGTGCGAGCGGGCGCGGACGTGGGGATGTGAACACGCGCTCTAAAATAAGATGTTGCCCCTTGGTCAAAGCCGTGGCAGATGGAGGCTCAAAGAATGAAATGATGCCAGTGTTCTTTGTGCAGTCGGGTGCCAGCGGAGCACTCGGTGGACCGCCGCGTGATAAGACAGCTGCGTTAGTCCAACCTCGCACAAGGTCATTTCGGCCACATTCTGTAGTTGCAAGAATCAGACGAGTCGAGAGAGAAGCCATTATTATTTTAGCATGAAACTTAAAAGTCACAAGCTTTTTCCAAGCACCATTATTAACGTTTGCACAAATTGTCATAAGTTCTTTTTATGTGGGAACGAGAAGTTGTATTGATGGGGAAAGTTTTAAGCATTAGCAAGCTGTTTCTGAACTATATTTCAAATGAGCCACACGCTGTATCAAAGCAAAAATTAGCATGGAGGAAGTTTGGAGGTGCTAATGACTTTGAGTGTCCCTGTGGAAAGGCTTACTGTTCCAGAGAAGTTGGAGAGTGGGGGGTGAGTGCAGAGTCTGATTCACTGGTTAATAAATCATGCCAGATGAGTTTATCGTACAGATACAGAAGCTCCTCTGGGTCCGCAGCTAACAGCGAGGATCTAGGAGCTGTACAACACATGATGAAGCGCCGTTGTCATGTACATCACTTTTATAGCCCCTAACTCCTTACCTTCGTCGCTGTCAGAAGGGAAGGATGAGTGACTGTGTATCAAATATCCCAGTGTGTTGCTCTAAGCAGAAGACGGCTCACTTATCACGCCTCAAACTTTTTGGCTTGTGCGCCACATTCACTGCCACACTACCTTAAAATCATTTTTATCAGCTTAATCCGGTTTGATTATCTGCTGGCAACAAATTAACTATTCTTGTTTACTGTAATTGAGTTCTTGGATGAGGACTTGGTAATTCTGCTGAACTTTCTCATCTCGGCTTTCACTAGGGCATTGATACTATCTCCCCTGTGCGCATTGAAGATTCTCTTATCTTTACGGGCTGATGCAGCTTGTCATCCATCGGGGAGTAAGAAAAAGATAATCATCGTTAAATTGACTTGATAGGTTTTGACTCTAAACAGGAAACTTCTAAGAGCATCATTTAAGCATGTTGCTGAAATGAGAAGCAGCATTAAAACAGTTATATCATTCTGTTATAATGACATAAATGTGTTTCCTCTTTCATTTTCTGGCAAGGTGACCAAACTCTTTGGAATGACTTTGAAGGCAGTAGCGGGCAGTGCACTATTCCTCCTGCGCTCCTCATGGGGAATAAAAGTCAGTATCACGGCTATCTCAGCTAATGACTTGGGAGAACAAACCTCGGTCTCTTAACATCTAAGACTTATTATTTTTAGCTCTGGCCAATGCTAGGCTTATCCCTCTTACAAGGAGCACGTTTTGTGATATCAGATGTGGAAATTAAAGCTAAATGACTTTAGGGGAAGATTGCCCACACTGCAAGTAGGCTGCTCTGACCTTCAGTAAAGCTGGACTTGACATGCCCATTTCTCCCCTTTTCTCTCACGTCTTTTTAAATCATCAGCTCGTAACATGAGAGCTCGATATTAACAGCCGGCAAATGTCTTACATTTTGTCAAGGTCCATTTTCACATGAAATGTCAAACACTTCTCCTTCTGTTTCTCTTTAATCAAATCCTCTTGTAAGAAATACAGTGAGAAAATTTTTGTCTTCATTTTTAAATCCTTCTTCTAATTGTAAACTTATATTTCAACACTTGTTGTGCTACACTTGGTAAGAGCAGGGCGGGCTGCTGAGAGACTATTTTGGGTTTTCATATTTATGTCTTCTGAATTATGCCCACTCTCCCCTCGGTGCCCTCTGGTTTGCAGAAGAGTTCCCAGCTTCAAAGTTCCTGCCCATGTTTTTAACTCTTTCTAGTAATGAGATGAAGTGCGGTGCATGATGGGAACAACCCTCTAGATGCTTTTTCCGAGGGATTTGGAATACATTTGGCGAAATGTTTATGATGCCAAAGACCAGGGCTGGCTTCTCATTAGCTGATCTACCCACTGCCTGTGTAACAGCAGAGTTTGTCTTTTGGGTTAATCTTCAAACGGTCCCGTATTTATAGTCATCAAACAGCAGCGCCTGCCTATGACACCCCTGTGTGCATTCAAGGAAGTTGCTTAGCTAAACGGCACAGGATAAATGTGAGCTAAACTTGACAAGATCAAACACACGGGTAAATGTACAGATACTAGCCAGTGTTCGAAAAGCACTGCATTATTAATACTCTCCCACATGGGCTTCCTAATGAGAGTCTGGTGGCTGATTTTCGGATTTGAGCTGCAGAGATCAGTGTGACCCATGCTCCAGTCTGTGGACAAAGCTTAGCAATTCAAACTAAAACAGGGACCAAATTCATCAGCGACTACTTCTGAAGTTTTAAAGATCTTAAAGATGCAGTGATAATGGTAAAGTCAGGAATACAGTTCTGCGCACTTCTCCTTTTCAGCCATAATTAGTTCTCCTAAGCATTTTTAACTTGACAAAAGAGACTTTTAAATGCAGACTTGACACCCCCTCCATCCAGGCTTATACTTGTGCGTCAAGCAGCTCCATGGCCTGTGGAAAATGCAAAAAATTACTGCCAGCATTGTAATAAGCCAGTTCAACAAAAATAAGGCTTATCACCCTGCGGCGCTGCTTCAGTAGGATGCCAACAGAGCCTCCATCCCATTAACACCACACATCAGCTGAAGAGTTATAGCAGCAGGCTGCAACCGAGCATGTTGTCTTCATCCTTGAATCACAACTGGTAATAACATATTCAGACTGAAGGGCCTCAATTAGACACTTTAAAACTGGGTGTAATTGGTGTCTTACTGCAGATTGCCTGTGGATACGCGCTGCTCAAATTAACAGCCCGACTTTATGGCTGTGGTGCTGCGATTGTCGTGCAGCGCAGAGTGGAAAGGTATCAGAGAGGGTTGGGAGTGTTTTTGTATTATAATGTGCTTTAGTTTTCAATATATACCACATGACCACATTTACAGCAAATGTGGTCGTAAAGACAATTTGAAAAAGACCTGTGGCTGTTCGGAGATGGATGAAATCCCCTTCAGTCGGCTGGGACTGACTTTTTTTTTTTACTATTATCATCTCCGAGCACAGTAACTTAAATTCAATGGTATTAGGCAGTAATCATGTACTGTCTCATCCTGTAAAATTTTATGTTATCTTTCATAAAGATAATATAAGACTAATTTTGCCCGAGAATTGTATCTGTCCTTTATCAGTCTCAGGAAATAGATTGAATTCCATCTACTTAATCTATTGTCACTATTTTAAAATTTTAGACCTTCTGAATACATACTTAAGAGTACAATCTTTTTTTGATAAAATATATTTTTTGTGTAGTTTAGGGGGAAAAAAAGCTTGTATGAAGTCTCCAAATATCACTATGGCTTAAATCAAAAGCTTGTATTTGCTAAACACAACCCCGTTTTATTTTTAAATATAATAAAGTATTTTAAATTTAATTATCTACCCTTCCAACCTTGTGGAAAAGGTAGTAAATTACCTCCAACCAGATGAAGTAAGAAAAAACTTATAAAAGCATACTTTTGTATTCAAAGGGGCATTGTTTAAAATGTTATAGCAGCAGGTAAACCAAATAGGACACAAAAATTGAAGACATGCTAGTGTATTAACACCTCAACATACTACTCTTTATTTGGGATCTTCTGTACACTTTAAGAAACCCAGTACAATGATGTGCTAATGATGACAAGCTTTTTTACTGTTAATGTGTTTGTTATTTAAAGCTTGTATTATTGTGTATTGAGGATATTCTCCTTGATATTTCCAATTTTAATCAATGTCATTGATTTGGCTTCCTTAACTTATAAAGCAAAGTCATAATCTGTACTTGCATTCTGAAATGTCGTCACAAGATGCTGATAAAAACTACACAATGCACCTTTTAATCACATTCCCTATATTTTTTTGTTTATGTTGTCTCCACATTTCCACAAGCAGCACATTTCTGTGTGAAAACGTCCTGGTGTTAGCAGTCACAACTATTTTCTCTGTCAGCATTAGCTCCAGAGCACTTCTTTGTCGTTTGCCTGCGACTCTGTAGACAGGCCTGACTGCTCTCCAATCCAAACATGTCAGCCTCGCTTCGTCGTTTCCGCGAGGCACTGGCAGCTCTCTGTTAGTCACCGAGGAACAAACTCACGCTTTACAAAAGGAAAAGCCCAACCCCGCTCCTGGAGTAGGTACCAGAACCTCTAGGGAGGATGGGAGTTATTGTCACCGCGGATACCAGCAGCTGGGGGTTCGGTTCAGTTGGGGGAGCTCCGCCTGTTTAGTAGACCTGAGACCAACCCTTTCTTGAGAGTGCCCCGTTACAACATTTTTTTGTATTTGTGTAATGGTGATATTTGAAATGCACCTATGCCATTTTTAGTGCACTGTGTTTTTGCATTATTTGTTGTTGTTAGACAGATACAATACAAAAAGCGAAATAATTTTATTCCATTAATACGAGTACAATTATGATTCAACCTGGCTAATTACTTTTAAATATACATAAGTTGCTGTTTGTTGGTAGCTGTACATAAATGAGTTTTGTGCATATACACAATGAATTGACTATTTATTATGTTATTATTTGGAATAAGTACTATACATACTTTAAGGTATACTATTAGAAAATAAGAACTCTTTTTTCAGATGTGAAAGTGATTAAGTCTAGTGACAGATTACAGTATAATATTCATATAACTTCTAATTCATTATCTCAAAAAGTGCTTCTCCAACTGTGTCATGGGGACTCTCTAGTGGCAACAAATATCCTTTATCCAGAAGTGGCAAACTGAGACCAGAATCATGACGTCATGTAAGATTGAGCAGGAATATAAATTTGAGAAAAATATCCCGTGTGAAAATCATCAAAACAGGCAGGCCATCTGCAATCTGAGAAATAACAAGAATTCCCGAAGTGGTTGGTATAAAGGTCTGGATAGAAGCAGAGGTTTTATAATCTTTGTGGGGTGAATTTAAATTCCAGTGGGGATGAATTTTAGTCAAAAAGGACTGTCTTAGAGATGGTATTTTTTGGTAGTATTTTCTGAGATGGTAGTTGGTATGAAATGTTTGAGAAGCACTGATCCTGATCAGTAAGAGTGTGTGCAGTCTACATTAAAGTACCAAGCACAGTAATGTTTTTTGCATGTATTTAATGCTCCCCTCTGGAGATATTTTCTCTCTTCATTTGTTCTCACATGGAAATGAGACAACCACCCCTGGGCTGTGCTGTGGTCAAACAGATTTTAATCCTGTGGCCTCTTTTGGTCTCTTCCCCTCAGTGGGAACACAACAGGTCTCAGGTGAACCAGCCCAACTTTCTCTCACTGATTGCTAACAATCCTCGTATTGAAATCCTGTCAGTGGACCTCTCTGTGTCCCATATTAGCATTTTCTTGTGATTTGCATCTTGGATGGCTTACTTCTAGAAGCTCTCAATCTGGTTTTCAATAAATGAGTTGTCTGCAATACTAATGAGGCTGGTTTATCCTCACGTCTTTAGATGGTGACAAGTGCTTTACTGTTTCCTTGACACAACTGACAATAGCAATAACGCTTAAGTGGAGAATAAATTTCCACTTTTACGTCTGGAAAGCACATATGAACCACTTGAACTCTGGACTCAGATGCAGTTCATGCAGAGTCAGCGAGGGTGTCTTTCCTCCTGCTGTCTTCGACATGGACCTCTCAGTTTGCAGTTTATGATGATTAAAGGTGAAGAATGAACACTCTTGTGAGTGTGTTGCCTGATTTGAGGCTGGGAGCAGCGTTAGCCTCTGCCCACTCTCTGTAAGGCCACATTTGCATAATTATCTGTTTAACTGGTGGGCTTCTGACAAAACAGGACCCTTTTTTCTGAGCTGGGGAGTCCACACTAAATGTGTTACACAGATATGAGGGCAGAGATTACCAAACAAGCAAAACGCCAGCTCATGGCTTTCTTCTGTTTAACCTGATAATGCCTCTGCCCACTCACATTTTCATGAGATAATTTTTAAAGTGACACTGTGATGATAGAGTTTGAAAGCGAGGCAGGAAATGTCTTTGTAACAATCAGTGTGAAACTAACTGCAGTTTAATATTAGTTTATCGCCGATGGCACCTTGCTCAAGGCTTAAGGCTGTTAACATTCATTCTGCTCTGTAAAACTGAATACTTTTATTTAGATTTGTAGCAATATGATGTTTTATTATAGTAATTTAATCTGTAAAAATAGGACACACACCATGTTCAGTACATTTTTTTATTATTAAGTAAAACTGCATAATTATCTGTAGATTTGATTTTAGTTGTCTTTTGCAATGCAGCCAAATGCTACCTATTTTAATAAACATTAGGTAATGCTGCTGGTGCTGCCTTCAATCAGTAATTTATCTTTTTAAGATAAGAGACCTGTGTCTCAGAAACAGGACACATTGGAACACTATTGGAGGAGGAGCACACTCATTCTTCTTGAACACACATTCTTGCTGAAGGATTTTGAACATTTAAGTTTTAATACAGTATGTAATCAGCTTCATATTTTCATTTCATGGGGTTTGTTAATAGACAACAGCAGGTCCCTGCAGGGCTACCATAGCTGTTCACATGCTTCAAAAATTTGGAATGGGCTATAGCAATCTGTACTTTTGCCAATAGATGACACCAAAAAGGCCTAAAACTGCACATCTCACCTTTAAGTCCTGTTAAAACCTGTAAAAAAAAACTCTAAACATGAGAAAAGTAATTTGTCAATCAAAATTTTTAGGTTACTGGAACATCTAGACACATTTATCCACAACTCAATCCATGATTGATTTGAGCGTTCAGATGAACTGCATGATTATATAGTACAGTAGAGGCTTTTCAGAAGCATCCCGATGTGTGTCCCATCTGTGTTTTACAGTCCAGTGACGGCAGAAGCATTAGTGCCCCTCTCCCCTCACTTTCCAAAGCCCTGTTCTTCATCCTGTTTTTATCTTCCAGGCTTCAGCTGGGGCCCTGCCTAGCGAAAAACTGCACTGCTGAACAATTAGCCCACAGACTGTAATTAATATTTTGTGCAGAATAAAAAGAAAATGAAAAAGGACACATAAAGCTAATTTTAATTAAACCAATCCTGGGGAACAGGTCATAGGAGTGAACTGAGTTTGTACAGTCTTATTGAATTCCCTTTGGCCACAAACATAAAGGTGTGTGTGATTTGTTTTTGTGAATAATACTGTGGACAGTGTCCCCCTCTGAGAGATGGTATTTGAGTATGCACTTGTAATTCCTCTTCACGCTGGCTCTGCTGTGGTGGGAAATACAGTCTTTAGGAGGAACTGTGCGAGGGACTGTCGAATCAGTGCAGCCTTTTGTGTGCTGCTGTATACAGTCTGTTGTGCGGTGGCTATCAGCGGAGGGCTCCTTTTAAAGCGACTACACTGCGAAGGCTGTATTGCAAGTGTTTGTGCCCACTGCTGCTGCAATCGCCGCACTGGGCAGCCTCTGATCAGCCCGAGCCTCGCCTGCAGAGAGCTGGCGCTGCCTTCAATCCTATTCTATGTTCAAAGGTAAAGCAGACCTCTCCTAGGCCCGCTCTTTGATGTGCTCTTCGACTCAGCAGTCATATCTCTGCCATTGCTCATCTCCTGGCAAACAACGATAGCCAGGCCAAAGGAAGGAAGGAGTGAGGGGAGGAGAAATCTTCATTTGCAAGTTACATTTTTATCACTTATTCAATGGCAGGTCTGTTACTTGAGCTTTTTGGCATTATTTGCGAGAAGTGAGCTACAGTGGCAGCCCAAAGTGGAGATTTAAAACGGGTTGCTGTGTTTAAGCCTTCAGTGCTGGTTGGTTGAGAAGCTGAGCCAGGATTAGCAGAAGAACAATGGTCCCCTTACAATCAGCATTCTCCATATAGGACATCTCTGTATGTGCACCTATACACAACCAAATTAGATTTGTTTCCTTATTAGAATTGGAATTGTAAATGACGTAAGTGACTTAAAAGCTGCATTACCAGAAGACACCTTTCCTTACGCTCCCTCTCACAACAATAAAGTTGCAGCTTTTATATGACCACCACAAAATACCAATGTACTGTAGCAAACTGAAGTTTACTGAGGCTGGATTAGCAGGAGAACAACGGTCCCCTCACAATGAACAACTGTATGTGCACCTATACACGACCAAATGAGTCAGTGTTTCCTCATTAGATTTGGAATTGTAAATGACTTAAGTGAAATGTATGTTATGTATCATTTACATCGCTCTGCTGTCCTCTCAACATTCCTTTATCGTATCCATCCACAGCATCTAATTTAGTGGAAGAATGCAAATGCGCTCAACAAGGGGTTAAATTTAACATCACCGAGCTTGTTATGTGCTTTGCCAACAGCGAGCTGCACAGAACAAATGGAATCAAATGCATTTTGGCGCAAGACTTCCGTGACCACTGCTGCATCTCTGAGGAGTATCTGTCTTAATGATTTATACGGCCAGATAGACCTCTGAGAATTAGCAGTTGAGGGTGATATTCACGCCGTCATTTCACTGTTGCAAATGAGCGCTCCTCTTACGCCTAATAAGAGGAACAGAGTGAGACATGAGGAGATGCCCCTTTGTGAGCGGTGTAGGGGGAAAAGGGGATTTGTAGTCCCCTGTTTTGAGTTTATCAGGAAACTGCTTAAATAGTCGTCTTTCTGAACTATCGCCTCTGCCATAGAAAAGAAAGCGAGGCTTGCTGAGACTGAGTCAGCATATGCAGGGTTTATTTAGTGTTGGTTGTCATGAAAACAAAACTCCAGGACACACCTACGTTATATTTGAGCAAGGATAAAGCCAGCTGTGATTAGAAAGCCCTGATGAATCCATTGCAGATAAAGTCAAACTTTGTTACAAACAGTTGATTCGGTCTTTCTTCGTTGCATGTATATAATGTATGTATGTATATAAAGCGTCAGTTTCATCTACTCATTGTATATGCTTACCTCTCTGGATGAATTGTCATGTTGTCTGGCTCTAAGACAAGCTTATCACAAGAGGATTTACAAAAAGAAAGCGATTTGCCGAACGACACACCTATTTTCTTTGGTGATGTGCCAAGATGTACACTTTGGATGTGGAAAAAAACACCTTGAAAAGCAGTTGCTAATCCTGTGATAATCTCTCTTACGGAAACAGTCCATCCTTACACACAGAGCTGGGATAAAGGTTGTTAAATGTTGCGCACATGTTGTCTGTAGAAGAGTAAAATGATCCTTCAGAGCAGAGAACAAGAACAAATATAGATTTCTGAACTGATCTGAGGGAAGCAGACTCTCATTTACCTTTAAGTTAAGGTATGTTTCCACTGGTCAGGTCCGTATGGTACACTGCCTTTTTATTGTCAGAACAGGTTCATGTCATCCCAACTTAATGTTAATGTTAAATGTGGAGCCAACACTGTTTACTGGACAGAATATCCTCACTCAGCTGAAAAGAGACATAAAAATTTATTACAAAATGACTATGCTTTCTCAAATTTTAATCTAAAAAAACCCCAAAAAACAAAAAACTGGTCATATACAGTTAAGAGACTTATTTGAAAAAAACGGACAAAATAACATGCGGTCTTACTTTAAATCACTGCATTCTCTGTCATTACATTGCAACACAATCAGAACTTGGTGTGGAAGAATAAACCCTGAAATGTTAAGGATTTTGTAATTAAAGTTTAAAAATTTGGGAATATCTCTGTTGAATATAGCTGACTGTATTCTTCGGGCACCTTGTAATGGAAACTAGTCTGGCGAGCCTAACCCAGAAGCAGTTTATTCTGCGTATGTTGGAACTGCCCCTGAATTCTGATTGGTTGTATGTCTGTCCTGTTACATTCAGTCTTTGTCCATTTGATCTGGAAATGACAGTACCTGGACTAATTATTTGTATAGAATAAAAAACAAACAATTAGGATTGATGACCAGGCTAAGTGGAAACACTCTATTCTCGGGTTACCCAAATCCACCCATACCTTCCATAGCAACCCAATTCGTTCTGTATCATCAGCGGAAATTTGTCATTAGAACAATTTCTATCAGTTTACCAGACATATTGTCACTCCTTTGTGAAATCTGTCAGAACAGTTTTTCAAATATCTGTGGTTATCATCAATCAGCAGTTGTTACTATTTTCTGCAAATGACTGTTTGTCATTTTTGCTCATTTTGTTTGTTGCTTCTGACACATTTTCCTTTCTCCTCAAACAAGTATTACTCAGCCAGAAACAATCAAGTCATGAACGCTCTTCCACACAAATCATTTTACCGTATGTTCTGATCTGAATCCGCCTCATGCTGTGATTACCGTCAAACTATTTTGAGGTGCCAAACTACATCATCTTTAGTATTTCTGAACTGTGACATGGGATTTTTAAAGTATGACTACATTTTTGAAAGGTGTAAAATATAAAGTTGGATAAGAAGAAACCTGGAGAAGGAATAACAGCAGCCACCAGAAACTCTACCAGTTTTCTTGTTAAAGGAGTGATTTTGCTGACAGTCAGGACAGAACCCTTTCCAGGAAATGAAGTCCTCTTAGTTCTCCACAGTTCTGCCAGTGAATTTAAAATCAATACTACACATTTTCTGACAAAATGTGAATGTATTTTGTTTCATATTATGTCTGATCTCATTTTAGGTCCAAACTAATTTCCTGACCTGCCTCTGTGATATATGATTGAATGTATCGTCTTATCAATATGCCTTTAATGACCATAACAGCCAATAATGTGGGAGTGTGCACCTCTCTTCCATCTCTTCCATCTGTTTTATTACCTTATAATCTCCTGGACAGAGCGCAGCTTTGCAGCGACCGGTGCGTTTAAACCCTTTGGAACCAATTGTAGGAGAAAGGCTGTCTTGGGATGGCCTCAGTGGAGAGCAGATAGGCTCATTAGTTAAATCCCCACCGTGGGCTAATATGGCCCTGCAGGAGAAGAAGAAGAGGAGAGAAGAAGAAGAGGGGGAGAAGAAGACAGAGCAAGACATTTTTCTGACTTCTTCTCAGGGCTTCTTTCCCACAGTTTCTTGCATGTATCAGCAGCAGAGAAGGTGATGCGTGTGTCTTCAACGTTTTGTTGGAGCGCTATAGTTTCTTCTCTGATGGTCATATGCACTAATCTACGATAATGCATACCAAATACTGATAAACTAATGAATACAAAATCAGAAGGCCACTATTCAAGGTTGTGGCAATTTTCATCTTCAAAGTCTGGCATTCATTCTGACCTTTTCCATTACGGAGTGAGTCTAAAAGTCTTGTTTTGTTCATAATGATTTGGGAACTGGGGGCCACAGAGCAGGCAGGTCCCCACTTAACCAGAATTTATCTTTTTGGCAGGAAGAGGAGGGGTTTTGAGTGCTGTTATCTATGGCCTCCCCCTTGAACAAGTAAACAGCCCATTTATTATTAACTCAGGTTTAAGGTAGAGCATTAATCCTCTCTGACAGTTTGCCTACTTGTTAAAGCAGCCAGTTGTTCCTCCACAGCAGATGGCTTTCAGCTGCTGCCTCACTCCACAGCAGCAGCAGAAGAGGTAGGATTCTGTGCTGCGTTGTCTTAAACGCAACGAGTTAACGGAAGGCAATTAGACTTCTGTTGAAACATGTTCATTATCTGGTGTGAGTCTCCGTCTGAGGAGCAGCAGCTGATTTGTGGTCAGGTTCAAAAGCACTTCATCAGACTGTACGTCGAAGAAGCTGTACTTGGCCGAGGTACGCTCCTGGTGAATGACATAAAGCTTGGCCAGATTTTCTCTTCTCCCTGTTGCTGTTGACAATTACACAAGAGCTCCCGTAGAGCCAGCTGTGGAAGTGTCCTGGCGTGAACTTACAAACCGAGTCAACCCAGGACTAGTCTGTTACATGAGACTAATCAGCGCTCATCCATTTAGAGTATCCTGAAAAATTGTGTGCTTATACAGACTTCACCTTGAACATGTATTGTTTCTTCTTATTAGATGGACAGATAGTTCATGAGGACAAAATGATCTCTGTAGATGACACTAATTCAGAATTAATGCTTTGGATCTCTGTTTATTTGTCCAATGAGATCAGAAAAAGCACACATGCCCCTCTGTTGAGATGGAGTGGCATGTTTTCTCACTGTCTGTCGTCTTTGTCAGTGGTAAAGAGCAAAAAGTCATGTAAACCTTACACATATGTGATGACTGATTAAAATAAATCATATCAACAACTATCTTGCATGACATATTTTGTAGAGACTCCAGAATAACTTGTTCCTGTTGAACCTCTTTGCTTCAGCCAGAGTGTAAATACTGTCTGGGTGTTTGGCTCACAGGGATGATTTTACGCTTGAGATGGGGGAACTTTGTGCAGAATATCAGACTCATTTCCTTTTTATCAGTGAGTAAGCTGCGACTCAAAGCAGGAGAATTCTATCAGCAGGCAGGTTAGAAAGGCAGCACAGGCTTTAATGCAGGAAAGGCTCTCGATCAACACTAAAGCACTCGAATCAACAGAGGCCTGTGGGAATCATGTTTAAAGAAGGAGAAAAGAGAAGGAGGGAGCAGAGGAAACATGAAGGCCTTGTCCTGTTGTGGAGAAGTGGTAACACTCCCCGAGTGACTCTGCAAATGCTTTGTAATAAGAGAAAGACTTCCTCTTTTTGAGGATGCTGCTGACAGCAGAGCTAATGCTAACACTTTATACTCACAACTATCTTCATGACACTATCTGTAAGGATTTATATTAAATACATAATCAGCATGTCTCACTACAGAGTAAGCATGGGAACAGAAGCAGTTTGACAATGCCACCATATAAAAACCATGAGCTGTAACATGAGCTGATTAGAAACGTGTAAAATGGCACATTTACAAACTCTTTCTTAAAGATAGAGTGGACCAGGTCCTCCCAGTTTCAATATGTGTTACTGGCAGTACTGTAAAGATTTACTTCAGTTCTTTTTACTATGATGATTTCAAAATCTCAAACCTGTCAAATCCATATACTTCTGTTTATCTATATTTACATTAACATTTTTTTCATTACATCTATTCCCATCACAATGTTCAAACAAGTTAAAAAAAACCAACTTTTTCTACAGTGGAGATATACAGTAGCTCTTTTGGATCAAAGACAGATAGAGACTGAAGCAGAATAAAGTCATTGTTTGATTCTAATGGACATTGCTCTAATTCCCTGTTCGTAGCTAATTATGAAATAGGAAATGTATCCACAACTGCTCTGATAATCAGCAGGGCTCAAAGAGCCACATGAATTATGACATTAAGATAATGCTGTCATTCTCTCAGCTCCTTCACATATCCATTTCTGCTCCTTTGGTTTTATGGAAAGGGACGTGAATGTGGCACAATAGAGTATCTGCTTCAATTAAGCAACTTCTCCAACTGGAAATGTTCTTTCTCTAAGCCACTAAAACACCACAGTGCTGCTGTATTCAGCATTTGTGGCACAGTAACTATAGGGATTGTCTTGAGCAAACAATTTCACCAAAAATGGGTCTTTTTTCCAAGAGTTGATGTATTCATTCAAAAGAGTCTGACTACTGGAAGAACATGGAGGGAATAGAGAGATTTGTTGAAGTCACCAGCTATACAAATGAAATGGAATATCTTATTTTGCGGCCATGCTTAATTTGGATTAACCATATGAAAGCAATTAAATGGAGGCTTCCATTTACGGTAGAGAGGGAACAGAAAGTGCCCATTTAACTGCTTTCCCTGGAAACTATGAACCACTCCGAGACACCCACCATATTCTGTTTCAGTGTGTGTGTTTAAAGATGTCAGTACTGGGCTTCTCTGATGTCATTAGGAAGGTCATGTAGAGGGCACTGTAGTCTCCCATAGAGGTGTAGAAAAACACAAAAAAACTGGTTCCAGACCAGACCTTAAAGGAAACGGAAACAGAAGTCTGTACCTTAGTCCTGAAGGAAGAAGCAGAAAGTGGTGAGGGAGGGTGTGATGCTGAGACATTTGAGTTTGCGTACATCCAGTAAGTTTGCTACTTATCTTGACTATTCTGGGCAGTTTTAATTTTGACCCTAACTGACGTTGCTGCAGAAACCAAGGCTCCTCTCTTGCACCGGAAGTTATTCTCCATGCGCCATCTTTCCCAAAACTCTTAAAGTTGCACAACATGAGAGAGAATACACCAGAGCTTACCACTTTACAATAAAAAGTGTGTTCTGTGTGTTTAGACCAAGAATGTTATAAATGTAATCTGCTTGCATGCAACAGACTTTTCCATCACCTCAGTCAGACTAAAGCAGACCCCAGTAACATGGAGGAGGCAATGCATTAAGAATAAATGACTAGTACCTATTAATCTGTGCTTAGAACACTGCATCTCCTTATAAAGTCCAAAGGGAATGTACTCTGAGGGCTCATTCAAGAATAATGACTCCATAATTAAATGTATATTTTGTTTCTACAAGTAGATCACACTAAACACCCTCAGGACTTTCTATATGGGCTTAATGGCTAATGTCAGTGGGTATTTCATGACACTGCCATTTATATCACTTGAATACATTTTGTATTACCTATTTTATTGTGTGATGGGGAAATATTTAAACAATAATAAATGAACCTTCATCACATCAGCACTTTATATAACAGCTCAGTAAAAACATAAATAGTGGAGTAATAACATGTTGACAAATGTTATCCTAGTAAATATGGGCAATTACCAAGTACTCTCTATAAAATATATATCATATTAAAACCATGCTAACTTAACATGTAGGAAGGTCATTTTATGTTGATGGAAAATGCCTATTCCAGCACTGACTGTGTCTATTTATAAATAGATAAGAAAAAGCATAAACTGAGAAAGCAAAGTGAAATAAATATTAGCAATGTAGTCACACGATGTTAAACGAGGAGATAATTGTGGGGTCACAGTTGTCTGAGTGGGAAAGGTTGCTATGACATTGTGGTGTTGGGGGGTACAGCTGGCATTTAATGGGTAATGCAGCTTTAACTGTGTGTTTCCATCTTATTACTAAATTATTAACATTCTATTACTGCGCTGGAATATAAAGTGGTTACCATGTATCCAAAAAAGGATTATGTTATATGAAAATTACATCCACAATTGCTACCAAAAAGTCATGTAAACAATAATTGATTCTTCATAAATGTCAAAATGTTGGTTAAATAGCAGTGACACTGAGTGATGGTCAATTCGGTCTGCTCACATTACCTGCTAGAACTGGGATGCATATAACATTTGCCATTATAGCAACAAAATCCATTGCTCAAAATTTTACAAATGAAGCAAATGTTACACTTTTTCCATAATTTTGACATCAACAGTAATTGGGAGTTCTTCATTAATGTCTGGGGGCTTATTCTAACATTTTGTACAGTGATTATAGATAGGCTTCGTCCTTCTCTCCATGGTCATGTCCTTTTACTCGTCCAAATCCATCTGAGTGCACTAGAGTGTTGACGGTGCGAGTGTGAACGTGTCAGCCCAGACCGACACTGACTTTGTGTGACACACTGTGTAAATGTGTGACTCTTGAGTGTGAGAGTAAAAAAGGTAGAGAGGCTGCAGGAGTTCAGCGTGCACGTCTCGTTGTGTGTACATGTCTGTGTACAGTACAGGACATGTATGTATGTATGTGGTGGGGGTGCTCTACTCTGCTCAGGGCCAAAACACTGGAGAGGCTTTGATCTGTGTTCTGTGTGTCCCGTCCAATCACAGTCATGTCGCCGGCCCCCGACGGCAGCAGCCACTCATTCATAGAGCAGAGAGACCCTCCTGCTCTTTATGACTTTATTTTCATTTTACCACTACTATGCTCACTAATGGCTTCATCCTCACCTGTCACAAGCCTCACATTCTTATAGACACAAGGATGTTTGCAGTGTGTCCTGAACCTGGCATTAGCTTAGCCTGTAGTGTAGGTTTTCACTAAGAGTGTATGTGCCTCTTACACCGGAGGGGTGTCCCGACCATTTACAAGTTCATATACCATATGCTTCAGTCTAGCTGGATTAAACAATATCATCCTGTGTCAGTTGTGATGTCTTTTATTTGAGACATTTTCTGCTCAGTCTTTTGACGGCTCCATTTTAAGTGTGGCCCTTGTAAACCATCAAAAATAGTCTGAAAAAGTAAATAATTAAAAAGTGAATGGTCATGTAAGGGCAGACAACAACTTCTTTTGGATACAAAATTAATAAACATTGAAGTACATCGTGGATGTACGGAGTTAGAGTGTAAAGGTGGGTTGTGTAGTTTTGATTGATGACCTTTGGTGGTGAATGTGTAGAGTGCAAATCCCCAACTCACACTTCTCCTTTTTAGAGCATGTGAACAGCTATGGTATGAAACGAAACCAGTGGAAATAAGTCTGATGGAGATTTCCCGCAAAAATTTTTTTAACAAAATCAACTTAATTCATAGATGCCCAAAACAAATCAAAGATAAGAAGCTTAAAAAGAGTAAACTTTATGTTTACATTCATTATGTTTAATAGAAGGTTTTAACTGCTACTGTTGTTGTTGAGTTTTAGTTGTAAATGATGGGGAAGAGAAACATGGCAATTGCAACATTTCTGCACTTTACAAGGGACAATATACAGTATTTCTGTTTCTTTGTTACATTAATGAGTAATGTTTTAATGTAGTTTATGGTCATTTGCATTGGTTATGTTAATTAATTATCTTATTTTTGTACATTAAAGAAGATAAAGTAAATTCATTATGATGGTTCTTAAACATAAGTTTGATAGAATCTCACTGACACAGTACCTTCAGCTGGACAAAAACCTCCAATGAAACCTTTCTGCTGCTGGGACGGTGGCATATCACCAGAGATTATAAGTGACGCAATCTACCATGCTAGGTATTTATTAAAGAAAATTGTCCAATACAATGGACTCTAGCAGAGTTATATTTGTACAAAATACTGTAAAATTAACCTACTATTTCAGAGGACATTTTTCTTTTCCAAACTTTCTGACTTGGATAGTACTACTAACAGAGTAGGACTAACGCCCTCTGATAAAAGTCGCGCAAGGTTGCTTTTTTTTTTTTTTTTAATCAGACACAAAACACGTAGAAAGTCTTCATTAGTATTCCACAGTGCTGCTTCAACACAGGGTATTAAAGGTCTAAACAATCATAACGGCACAGAATTGTTATTTTTCTGTGTAAATTGCTTTGGGAGTGCACATAATTTTTGCATTCAGGCAGGAGAGTAATAGGGAAGTCAGAAGAGTGACAAGCAGAAAGACAAATTTGTTGATGAGCAGCCCTGACATTGAGTGATGGCTGGTAACTGTCTGCTTGCATTACCTGTTGGAACTGCACTGAGTATAACAATTGCATTCATACCTCTGTAATACTACTGAACTTTAAGAGACAAGGTTAGTCATGTTACAGTATAAGATGGGTCAGTACAGCATGGCTTGGTCTAGGTCAACCCAGGGACGGCTTGTAGGATAGAGTCAGCTGCATAAACTACAATGTCATACAAGCGCCACACAAGATCTATGTCAATGTGCTGCACACAACAAAAATAAATAAGTGAATAACTCCTGGTGTAGTGTTGCTGCAATAAACAGTTAAAGAAGATTGTTTCCCATCTATCTTCATCTCCATCTATTTCAGTCTCATGCCACAAGTTCTGCTCCTGTTTAATGCCACATACAGAACACATACAGTGTTTTTAACTCATGAATCAAGAGGTTTAGATACTGACTCTGATGTATCAGCTGCTTATAGACACAATTGCTTTGTTTTAACGGCATTCTTGATTTGGGGGTTATGACCCATCACAAAAATAAGACAAGCTTTATTTATATTGACGTTTATGTTTGATTTTCATCTTTCATCCTTCATTTTTATCTGGATTCGATGTCACTCAATCAACATTTTACTAGCTGTACAGCTGAAACAGTACGGTATCGTTATTTATTCTTTGTGCCCCTTTTTCAAATTGGAATTTCTAAAATATAATCCTTCATCACGTCACGCTTTGGTGAAATTTTGTCCAAAGAATAATCACTTAGTCCAAAACTGCAGATTTGTCGACATTGTTTGTTTGCATTATGCCAGAAAATGCTGTCCAAACTAACACATGGCTTGCTTTATTTCATCTCAAGTGCTCAAGCTTTTCACACAGTTTTAAGTAACACAAAAGCACGAAGATCATCTCTTGCTATGACTAATTTTGTTCACACCTGCCACAATCAGTGGTCCCAAGGCTAAACCTAACCACAGTCTCTTTTCATCAGCTTGAATTTAAAAAGCTCTTGACGTAAGGGGTTAAAGACCTCTGCAAACCAACATGCAAATAAAACAGGGATGCCTCCTCTGTGCGTTTGTGAAGCAACGAGGGCTTGCGTCTGTGGGAAGGGTGGGATGTCTAACAAGAACTAATGCTGTTTATGAAAGCCGAGTTTTTGCATCTAATCACAATGTCTATTCCCACGGGCCCGCTGGTTCTTCATGCTTCCCTTCAGACTAGTAGAGCACCTCTCTTCCAGGAGCGCTGTATTTTTAGGATGTTGTTGAAGCTTCCTCGGCTGCATACCGAATGAGATGCTCGCCTTTAGGGGGATGTCGAGTTTGAAGATGATGTCCTTTGGATTTGATTAATTCAGCGACGGGGAAGAGAAGCTGTCCCTGACTCAAAATAGACTGCTTTTAAATGACTATATTGGTGTTGTTTTCTTAGTTTTGGTGCTGTTTGGTCTCGTTGCCACTTATGAGCAGATCACGACAGGAAGTAAATAAATAGAAAAATAAAAGTTATAGGGCTATCACTTACAAGAGCTTGTCTGTGCTTGTGCGTGTGTTTTGCATAGAAGCCTGTCGAGCTCCCAGTAGAACAGTCTTTTTTCTTGCCGTTCCTATGATGTTGTTCTTGTCTGTTCTGCTGCCACTCTTTGTCCAGAGAGCCAAACATTGAAGCTGAAGTTTGACGCTCAAAGGCACGCCTCTCTCTAATTTTATTTGTGGTCTACTTTGGTTATGTAAAGAGAAATTAACAGCCAGAAATTGCGTCAAAACACGGTAGATGGTAGCATTTCAGTTGCCAAGGTTGAGTACGGCTTTGTCAGTGTGGTCAGAGGGAAACACCCACACTGAAGTCATTTTGTGGCTGTAGCAAAGGAACAAAGATTCATCCTCCACAAAATGGTCCACAGATGCTAAACTCTACCCAGACTTTAGCGCACTCATCTCACAAGGCCATTGTTATCATCATGCTCTGTCTCAATTATCAGCTTTTCTTCTAAATACAGTCCCCACCCAACACTCTCCAAGATAACAATAGATCTTCAAAAACAGTGCGGACCGTATCCAGTCGAGCTACAGCGTGTCAATCAAGGCCCCTTAATATCTCGGCTCATTTAGCATCTTGAAGAGAGATTAATGGTGTGAACAATCCTTACAACATTCCCCTAAAGATGAAAGAACCCTCAAACAAAGCGTGCAAGCTGCAACTTTGATTTGGCGCTTTAATACAATGCAAATGAGCTCACATGCGGTGGCTTCCTCGCGAAATCTGCTCCCGTCGCCTAATTATAAAAGCCAGATATGCCATAATGGAACACATGTATTTTGAATCAAAGTGTGACGGAGTGGGCTGAGGGGAAAGGCACTCAAACACTGCATGGACATTCGTTTGATTGTGTCCGTTATGTTGTGGCAGAGCCGTGGCTGGTTCAGTGGTTGCTTCTGTGGTAGAGGGTCTGCAGCACATCGGGTGGGTGGGCTAATTGTGTGTCTGTATGACTAGTGCGCAGCTCTGGGATGACTAATGAAGAACCCTCAGCTTTTGAACATGTCGCTCACCTCCTTCAGTGCTAATTAATTGCTCATTGAAGAAGCACTGAATTTCACCCCGGCCCATTTCACCTATTACCACTGCTTTAACGCCGGCCGCTGCATATTGAGTACGCATTAAAGCTGCCCAACTAATGTAAAGCCTGCACTCAGAGTCTTTCCGGCAAAGTGTGTTTCTCTAATGAATTAAAGATGGCTTCCTTGCTTGCTCTGTGGCTGGTAAACACTGCTGTTTGCTGCATAATCAGCATACGGATTTACACAAATGAGTGCCGTGGTGAAATTCCAAATTCAGATAATAGTTGAAAGCAAAAGGCCTTGAAAACAGTGAGATCAGATCAGTTGTTCGGCTCGTACTGTCACTGCTGTACTTCTCCTTGGTCTTATCAGCCTTCAGAATGATCACACATCCTGTTTGGTAATTCCAGGAGATGTTTTTTGAAGTCCTTTTTAGGGTTTCACGCCGTGTGGGCCCCTTTGAATAAGATTTTCTGGACCAGCAGCGACCTTCCGTTCTGCTGGGTTGAGGCCATGAACTGAGAGAAAATAATATATGGGAGAGGAGATCTTGATCTAAAAAAAAAAAAAAAAAACAGCCACTGATGTGAAAATGTCTCAATTATGGCAGCCGTAAACTGGTTAGGGCCCACGCCGCCTCTGCCTGTTTGGGGACTTTTTTATTTGCTGCTGTGCTCAATATTGCTTCAACACATTAAAATGTACCCTTGATGGGCGCAGTGGAGCCCTGGCTGTGTCAGACAATGCTCTCCGAGTGGACACTTAAACAAAGAATGAGCCAACTCCAGTCCCAGCAGAGGCACAATTACCAAAGCTGTTATTCCTGGGGAGAACAAACCTTTTCCAACAGGCTCATAGAAATGTCGCTCTCCCTCCGTCATAAAGACACAACATGATGTCAGCAACAAATGATGGTGTTTAGTGGCAGGGATCAAAGCAGTGCTGGCAAATCATGGGTTTTGTCTTTGTAAGAATAAGGGTCAGCTTTCCTCCATGTCCGCCACCAAACAGCTCAAGTCACACCTTTTCTCATTCAAAGCCAAAATACACCCAGACAGATGATCACAGTGGCTCTTGGGTAGCTGATAGCGCTACCCTCCACTACTGCCCACATTTGTGTCTTTGACAATTAGACTCCAGGTTGACAGGGGCACACCGTTCAGGCTCGGTGTTAAGAGACTTTGTCAAACGTGGAGCCCATCAGAATGCACGGGCTGCCCCAGCTGAAGTCAGTCATCCCCTATTAATGCCAGCTCTGTTAGCTCCTCCTCTGACCTGTGAGCCGGGAAATGAAAGGCGTGGACGCGCAGTCATTTATATAACCAATGTCAGGGAGCGTCGGACATGGACACCCCGGCTCAGCCCACGCCTCATCAGCCACTCTGATCAGATGGGAATGCATAATACATCAGACGGCCAGTAAGTGGAGGAAAGACATTCATCACTGTCCACCTTTCAAATTAGATCCCACAGACGTGGCAATCAGTCAGAGGCATCAGTATTCAGGCACGGCTGAAGGCTGTGCTGAGGATATACCACTCTCACACCTTTACAAACTGCACTTTACTGAAACAATTGTCTGGCTGTAGAATCTACACCTTAAACTATAGTAAGTAAGGAAATATCCTTTTTCTTATCGAACTGGGTTTTGGAATAAAAGGAAAGGCATTCCCACAAGATCAGCAAGATTTTGTTTTTACTTTTTGATTATACTAAAGCTGCAATGTCCAATATGCCTTCCCAACAACATAACGACGTGCCTGCTTTTATTTTATCTATAACAAAGTGAAACTAAACAAACTCTCAGACTAATATGTTGAATCAAATGGTTAGAGCTTGACTTCAACTTTAACAGTTATCCCCAAATAGAAAAAAAGAGTACTATTTGTTTAAGCATCGATTCAGTCTTAATTGTGGCTGTATACAGCTGTTACCACATATAGCCTACATTAGCGTACCTTATTCTAACTGTTGTTTTCTTCTCTTTCTATGGCCCTTTCCTGTTGATGACGACTCCTTTTCTCTTGTTTTCTCAGGTAAGGGATGTTTCCTTCAAGCTCTTATTTTTAATTAATTGTAAAAATAAAGGATTTGTTAACCCTCTGTGGTATGAAAAAGACATCAAATAAAACAATCTATCATAATAAAAATATATTCATCTTTATGTTAAATGTAGGAATGTTGTGCAATTACCAAAAAGCAATGTACTACTGTGGAACCCTGCAACGAGTGGATCTATTTAATCACATTTTACACAAAATGTATCAATAAATATAAACAAATATAATAAATGTATACCAAAACTTAATCTTTTTTTTTTTTTTTTCATCCTCCTTTTAAAGTCCTTTCAAATTAAAAGGCTGCCATTGCTACTTTAAGATCATACCACTTCTGCTACAAAGCTGGGTAGGTTTGAATGATTATCTGTCCTACTGTACCACAGAGGGTTAAAACACAGTAACATGAATTAACTCACAATAAGTAAAGAGAACTTGAAATTTAGTGGAAAAGACATCTTTACTAAATAAAATCACTCACATAAAGGGCATAGCTCTAATTCAAAATAACGTTGTCATTTTTTCCAAAACTTTCTCACCATATTTCAGCATCCTAATTCACTTTGCACTGAGCTCAATTACTTAAGTCATATATTCCACTGAAAATTGCATATTAAATTAAAATGTGGATGGTCTTTTTCTGCACAGAGCAGTCCTCCCTTCTTCTGTTCTCAGTCCATGGTTAATTATGTCCACGTCAAACCAATCTCAGCACTTGTTTCTGATGTATTCAGCAATGTCTCCTGGTTTCCTTCAGCAATTAAGGCAGCAACACAGAAGGACTTTCCAAATCTTTTTTTTTTTCCATTTGGACCTCAGGCAGAAAGCTGTATTTAGTCTGTTGGTCGTGACTGAGGTGGACCATGATGTTAAGTGACTGTCTCACACTGAGTGTGAAGAAGCAGATGTGTTTTCCTGGAGACTGTTTCTGCTGTGTTCAAGTGTCAGTTTCTAATCGGCTTTGAAATGACAATTAACTCCGTCTCTGAGGTGGTGTTGTGTCTTTGAGTCTTTAAGGCTTTTGCTGCGTCACAACATCCTCAGAGGATGTTCCTCTGTGGAACTTTTCTTAGACCCTGCTATAATTTAAGAATAAACTGTAATGTTGGAATAAAGCCCTGTGATCACATGATCTAAAAATAGTGTGATGCAAAGTAAGCCTTCAGCTTGTTTAGAATAGAATAGCTGAACAGTGTAACCTGTTCTATGTGCAGTGACTTGAATGTGTAGAGGAAGTATTGCTGCTGGAGCTCTTCTCATCAGATGTCTGCCTTTAATTTGTCTCCGAGCGCCTGAGGAAAGGTCATGATCCAGATGCTCTCCTCTGCTGGTCCAGTGCCTCCCACCAGAGGGAAACACAGAGTGGGCTGGACAGAGAGGAGCGCTGGTGTTTCTGCTGAGGTTCTGCCCACCTCTTTATAATGAGCAGAGCTGTCCGACAGAGGAAGCCTCATTTGTTGGTTCTGGAGGAACTGTGAGATGTGTGGATGTCTGAGGGGATCTGCGTTCTAATGGAGCTCTCAGGTGACTGAACAAGTCCCTGAAGGCTGGGGTCTCTGGGATGCCTCCTCAAGCAGTGACAGGAGGTTCTTCCTTCTCTGTCTCTGTAGAAATATGCTGCAGATGAACCAACATTTATACAGAAAATCATATAGTTTTTTTTTTATATTATAATTCAAATGAAGGACTGAAGAGATTCCATTTAAAGATTTTTCCTGATGTCTTTGTGGTTTTGAGGAACACAAGCATGTTTTAACTTGTATTGCATGAATGGCTCCGTGCTCTGTCCACACAAAGGCTAAAGTCTCTGAAAATGTTTGCAACTCACAGCCTACAGTTGTCCTTTTTAAAAACAATACAACTCATTGTCAGTCCACACAAATAAATAATTTAAGCAAACCAAAATACTGGTTGCTGGTACTGATCTACTGTTATCTTGGGGCCCTCTGTGACTTGTCAGATCATTTTGAAAATATCAGTTTTTGAAAAAATCTATCTGCGTTCTGATCTGTTTGGGGATATTGAGGTTATTATCAACAATGATGTGGAGCAATTTTCTTTCAGCTAGACAGTCAAAAATGTGTCGAACTTTAAAACACCCATTTCCAAGAATAAGAATATGTCAGTAACTCAATTTTGACATCATTTTAACATAATGGGACTCTGGACAGACTTCTGTTTATTGGAACAGCATGGTAGAAAATAAAAGTTAGGCATTAAAGTCTGCTTCAAACACAGACCTGTGCAGTAGATGGACTAAATAAAGCTGCTGTTTAATTATGTATACACTAATCAGTTCTACATTCAATAGATTAAGTGTATTTTCTGTATAAACAAGAATTTTGAAACGAGGGAACATTTGAATCAGCAAAAGTCCAAACCTTTGTTCAGTATAATTCAGTCACCCTGGTATAAACAGATGAAATATATTTGAAATAGTCTCTAAATATTTATGTAAGACAAATTAATGGAGCTGAAGCTCGGAGGAACACTGAATTTTAAGAAAAAGCACAATGAATACTAATAGATCATTACAAGCACAAGGTGTGACTGTCTTTGTTTTGCTCTTTAATGAGACCACATACATCAGAACACATCATTGAAGGCAACACGGGAAATTATTTTTAGGCTCTGACCTTAAGGCAATCATTGATTCAATTCGTCTCATCTCAATTCACTAATTTCTGTGAGAGACACAGCTAAGGGATTTTCATTTTTATATGAAGGGGGGGTGTAGAGATGGCTGCGAGCGCGCACAATTACTCACATGAAAGAGTCCATGTTAAATGAGCTTGGCACTCGAGAAACAAACCTCCAAATGTGCCTGCGCTGACTGTTGTGGGCATGTTAATCAATAGTCATGATTTATTTAATGAAGGAGCTGTCAGGAAGTGCTCGAGTGAAGGGTTAGGAGGCACACACTGTTTTCTGTTAGTGTCCACACAGATAGAGAGGTTTTAATCACAGCCAGGAATTAGCAATGTGATGGAAAGATGTGCATGACCATATTAGGACTGTCTTGTCCTGTAATATGTTCTTAAAATGACAAAGCTATAAAATACAAATTTGTTTTACCGCTTGTGTAATTACTGTACTGGTGGTTTCCTCTGTAGACAGTTCATTGAGGGCGCCCAGTCCTTTCTAAATTGGCTTTTGACTCTTTTTCTAATCTGGTCATGTCTAAATGCTGTCTTTGGATTGGGATTTTACAAGCTGTATCCTGAAAATAGAGTGAAAAACAAGACGAATTAAGCATTGCTGTTTGTCTGGCCTTCTTCGTTTGAGGCTGCAGCAAGACGTAACCAGCGTGGCATTGACAAAGATTCTGGTCCCACAGGCCACAGTGGGAGTGCATCTGGCACTCAGACATATACACTCGCTGTGCAGACGCTGGCACAAGCAGCAAACACAGACCGACTTACACAGTGTCAACAAAAGGGAAGTCCAAACAGCCGTAGTAACCCTCCACGACACTTTTAATGGAGTTGGCTGCGCTTCACCCCTCAGTCTGGATCCAGCCCAGACGCTCTCACATGAGTGAGTAGGGGAAGTTAATGATATAAAAAGCAGTGCGCTGTCTCTTTAAGTGAGGATTAGAAAAAAAGAGCAGTGGAGGCCAAGGGAGAAGAGGGGGCTGTGAGGGGGAGAGTAAAAATAAGAAGCCCGGCAGGAGCGCCACTGAAGGTCACCTCTGCTGCAGTGTCGGGCCCGTCCGATCGAAGGCATGGCTAAGGGCTTGCCGTGGAACCGACCAGTCTCCCAGGAATGCTTCAGGAAGATCTGCTGCCATACCTGAGGCAGCTGCTCATTTATCTGGAATGCTGCGCTCCGACTGCTAACGACCAACTCAAATTGGACTATTTTTTCCCATTTGTCAGTTGGCCAGCTGCACTGGCTCAGCTGTGCATCTGCGCGGAGGGAAGGCTTAGGACAATGAAAGTTCCAAACTCATTTTTCTCACTTCTCTTAATTTTGTGCCCCTCTTCTCACAGTTGGGAGAGTTTCCAGTCTTGTTGCTGCCTGTCAGTCTGAGTCTCCCCCAGCACAGGGTAATGGAGACGAGTGCCTTTGGTGTGTGTCTCTGTCGCAGCAGGGACTCAGTGTGTCTTATAATCTGCTGTTGTGTGGGATATTTAACATTATCAGGGGTCCTCCAGTGGGACAGCTGGTGTGTAACTGCTATAGACACTTACATGTACTGAATGATGAAGTAATTAGCAAATTATACATGTCAGACAGTGGACAGATTTACAATATTTAACCACAATACATAAACAAGTCTTATCCAGTCACTCTTCTCTTCTGAGTCTTCACAGTACACTATTATACTACAATTTAAACTGAAACATATCATTTGTTGTGTTTTTTTTATTTTTTATTCCATTAACAATTCCATAGTTGTAATAAAAAGACAAAGAAGATGTATAGGAGGGAGAGCTGGGATAGAAGCAGTATCTTTTGGTCGGACTTGTAACACAGATCCTTCAGGAAGTGTCTGACTTTCATGGTTAATGGTCAGGATCTGAACCCAAAGGCCACTGCCTCCCTCTGATTTCTGATCACATCTGTCCATCTTCACTTATTTCCTGGTCTGTTGGAGAGTCTGGCACAGTGAGCGCAGAGATGGAGAGAGGAAAAACACACGACTGGCCTTAAACTGGAGAAATGGAATGGGTCTGACAAGGTGTGAAAAGAGCCATGATCTGGGCTCTCCTGCTCAGATCTCACTTTGATGGACTGCTTTGTAGTGCAAGGAGCCGGCCAAGTGCTGCTCAGCTACTTTACAATATCTGCCGTGTTTGCCCAGCAGGTGCCATTTCCCTCTGATTTTGTATGAAACACTTTGCATTGCTAGCACACGGACCCTCACTCCAAAATTAACATGAGGCTCACATCAGCTTCTGGTCCAACTGGAACATGCAGCGCTTTAAAGTGTTGCTGTTAGAGCTTACTTAGATGGTGGTATAGGTGTTTATTTAGTGGGTCATGTGACTTTGATCAAATGACAAGTCCCAAGTTATTCAAAGTCTTATCAAGTTTAGTGGGTATAGCAAATTTTCATATAGGATACATTAATAATAGTCACAATAACAACTCAAGATATGCATTTTGAAGTTGAAGGAATGTAATGACATCAAAAACTCAATTGTACAGTATGTTGTAGTATAAAAAAATAAAAAAAGATTTTACTTCATTATGTGTCCTGCTGTTAAACTAACAGAAAAACTGACTGAACTGGACAAACGGAGGCTGAGGTTGACAGCAGAAAGGGACTGCTATCCATGGCCTTCACTAAAAAGTGAAATAGATGTATCTTTGTGGTCAATGTTTGCCAAATAAAAGAAAACAAACAAACAAACAAACAAACTAGAAACTATGTACAATAACTTAAGCGGTCATGTAGTTGCATATGACTATATTACACTTTGGGATGAAAAAGTGTTGTTTTAGCCCAAATAAGAATATTGTAACATAAATTTCTTGGATTATATCAGCCTTTTATGTGTCTTTTCTGGCACAGAACAAAACAAAAAGTGACGTTGCTTTTGAGTTCTTAGTGCAAATACCATTGATGAGTGATGGACAAAGGCAGTGAACGCACCCCTGACTGTCTGTAGGCTCCAGGCTGCACAGGCAGGTGAACAGTCTTTTAAGGTGACATTAAGTGCGACACTGCTTATTGCAGCCGGTTTGACTGAGAGCAGGGAGAACACAAAGGCCGCTGTTCTCTTTGTTAGCTGCGCAACATGGTTAAGGCTTAATGAGGGAGTCTGGAAGTGGTGTTTAATACTGAGCATCAAGGTTAATGAAGTCAGCGCGCAATTAGCTCAAAGCCGGCAGTGGTTATACAATGGCTCCTTTAGCCTCTGTGATTACAACATGGGACCCTGGTTGTGTTGGCTGCCCAGTGTCATCACACGCACCTTGTTTGAGGTTTAGAGAGTCAATTGTCCGCTTCATCTTTTATCTTTATTTCAACTTTGATGCAAATAACTCACTACAGGATTCCTAAAAAATAATTCATAGTATGTAAAAAATAAATAAATAAATCATTACGGGGGCAAAGTTTTCCTCTAAGATGAATAAAGCTTCTCTCAAGTTCAAGGAAAAGGCCAAGATTCTTTCAGCGTTCTGTAGGTGTTTACCAAATAATCCCACACAACAAGTCAGGCAGAAACTTAATTGTAACTAATTAGCTCCCTAGAGGTTTAATTGGATGTGCATTCTTTATTCCCCAGTTTACCTGCAGTATGTAAATCCCATTTCTGTGTAGGAGAGAGCGGGAGCGAGTGGTGGGGGTGGGGGGTGAAACTACAGAGGTAGGGTAGAACTGGAAAATAAAATCTGTCTGTATCAGGGAGACTTTCGGTCTTGTCTGGCTCTTTTTAACTGAAAATAATGACTAGATAAAGTGTGTTTGCAAAATATGGAGAATACAACTAATTTTAGAGGCTTTACTCAGGCTTTAGAGCTGACAGGTCAAGCAGTTGGTCACTGCGTTTGTGTAAATGGAGTTAATTCATATGTAGAAATGTTGCATTAGTTATTGTTTTTTTACTTTATTGCTTTTTTAGGTGCATTGGGTTTGTTTTTGAGAGCTGGTGATGCATATTTGTGTAAGATGATGATAAGACAATACTATCTATCGCTGAACATGAAACATAAGCGTAATGACAGAAAAGCAGCGATATTATAGGAGTTATGTGTCTTACTCACTGCTCTTCAGACTTAACATTTTCATCTCTAGGATGTGACGGTTGGTAAACAATTACAATTACATTTGTATACATCAAATGCAACAAAAGCAAGTTTATGTGTGTTGGATGAGCTTACTACTCCGTCATTAGTAAATGCTTTTGTTTTTACTAATACAAGGTTAAGATGAGAGAGTCTGCAGTTTGTGAGCAGGTCACTGGTTTCAATTGTCTGTGTGGTAAAGTTCAAAAGGGAATGAGCAGCATGTTTAGCATTCCACCAATTTCAAATTAAGCATTATTCTGGATGCTCATAAATTAGACTTCAGACAAGTACTATATAGGCACAATAGAGCATCTTCAGACACAAAGTATGATATTATGTGTCACTGACTATTAGCTGATAAGTTGGTGAGGCGTGGCAGGGAGAGTTGGCCAAGTTTTCTTGTCTGACCACAGCTATCCTCTGATTGAAAGTGACTTTGTGGAGTGTTTTTGTTTTGTAGAAACCCCTTTACCCTGTGTAAAATCACCAGCCTGTCTGCTGTGTTTTAAGTGCATTCCTTTGAGAAAAGCAGTTGTTTCTTGTGCTTGATTTCACTTCAAATGATGAGGCTCAAACTGGAGCGGCGCCATCTGTCCACCTTGACTTTGGAGTGTTTTTTTTTCTGGGCGAGGACCTTTTCTATTTCAGGTTCATCTGCACTGTTCCAAACTGGGAGTGAGCTGCTGGGATATTGTTCGTGTTCCTCTTGACAAATTACGTGATGGGCTAAAGGTTAAACAAGCTCCACTAGTGCCAAAACAGGATATTACCTTTTTTTTTGTCTTTCTGTCAAAGTGAACTTGTGCGGTCAGTCAGAGAACACAATAAGGCCTGTTCGGTAAGACCTTCAGCCACTGCTCCCACAATACTGTCCATCCTGTTTTGTTTCTATGGCAACAGCTGCTTTCACTTGGCCTCACAAAAGCATGGAGTAGTACAAAGTTTCTAAACTACCAGAAAACAGATGTCCATGGAAAATTTGCCAAACTTATTCCAAAGTAATGTCACATAGACTTATTCTTTTAGTAACACTTTATTATCATTTATTTTCCTGCTCTGGGTCAGATTTCACCTGTGAGAAATGACCTCATCAGGGAAGTATTTAATTGAAGCGCAGTGCAGACACAACATTTAGTGATGCACTGTCTGTTTCTGCTTTGGCTCAGTAACACAATGCAAGCTGAGAGGAAAGGCAGTGTCATGGAAGGTCACTGCAGGAACAGGGTGTGGGAGCTGCTACGTCACCAGACTTTTCCATTTCTCCATCGTACCACATATAAATCATGAGGTCCAACTAGTCACCAGCTAGAGCTGAGTAAGACATCTGAATGGAACCAAAATGTTTGATACAGATTCAAGATGTGGAGCTCAAACCAGAGCCAGAGTGCTTCTAGAGTGCTTTGATCTGTTGAGTTTGTTGAAGTGGGCATGACTGCAGTTTGGCATGTAAATATTTGGATTCATAATAAGTTCAGATACAAGAGAGAGATTTTGCATACAGGTTTATTTGTACTGCATATTTATAACAATACAGAACACAATAGAGAGATGTGAAGGGTGTTAGTTTTTCATTGGTAATGATTTATGCATGAACTAAAAGGCTTCAAAGAGACATCTGGACGTAGGTTTGTAAGTGAAGATGTTTCGTCCCTCATCGAACAGAACTCTGAGGTCAACTGGAGAGAGACCTGAGTTTTTTATCCCTCAGAGGAATGGGTTTAGTCTGAAACTACTGTGATTGGACAAGAGCTGGTGAATGCAAGACCCTGGTTTGTAGTGTAGTGTAGTTAAAGTTGAATGTGCAGTTTGAGTGCTGGAGGGGGAGTCGTTATGCTGCTGTGGGCCATTAGCGTAACTACTCTCTTCATGTGTTATTGTCCTTTAAGTGAAACATAAACACTTTTCTGACACCATCTAGTTTTTGGGAGATTTAAAAAGTAAAAGTGAGCTACACATCACAGGAATCCTGTTTAACTTTTTTTTGTCAGAAAAATGTAGGTTAGAGAAGTGGATAAAAGTCAGGTCTGATGATACAGAGAGTTACAGCAAAGTTGGTAATACAGAAGTGATTTTTTTAGACCTTGTATTTTTCTTGCAAACAGAAGTTCTCATTTATATAACACATCTGATCTTTCTTGCTTTTCTAGCAAATACTGCTAATACATTAGGTTAAAAGAGTGTTTGGTGCATACACAGTAGACTTCAGTAAAAAAGTGGCATTGGTTATATCTGGGGTCCACCAAAAAGTATCTATAAATTTTAACATTTATATGGCAGAAATTTTTGTGCGTTATATATTTGTCATTAGCCAACAGAGAGGGGCTGTGGAGACCATTGTGCCTTAGTTGAGTGTTGACCGTGAGTTGCTGGGCCCTGGTCTATGCTTAGCCATAATCTCTGACAAAATGCTTGTGTCATTATTATGATACCTGTCATTATTAACAGTGTTACTTCTTGTTGTAGTAATATAAGCAGCAGAAACTGAGCTAGCAGCAGTCTGCAGTTGAGGCTCTTGCAGCAGCAGTGACAGAGGGGTGTCATGGCTGCCCTACCAGGTTCATCATGAGCTCTAGTAAAGCATGTCAGGCATGCAGGTGAAAGACTGGAATGTGATTAGTCCGTCCTGCTGCTGTGCGATAAGAGGCCACAGTTCATGCACATCAGCCACAGAGCTATTTGACTCCACTCTGAGAAAGTCATACTTAATAAAGAATTACTGAAAGAGTCAAATACACGTTAGAGTAAATCATTCACTTACTGGAGGAGGATTTTTCTTTTTGCAAGTTCTGAATGTCGACACCTGTGTTTTTACCCCTGTGTTTTCACTCCTGGATTCTACATGTTGCTGATCGCAAACAGCGCTCTTACGCCTCCTTTGGAAAATAATGATGGACCTCCAGGTTCATGCATAATGCAGCAGCTGTGAAAATAGTGTTTCCTGAGAGCGCTGCATCGCCTTTGGACTTAAGTGAAATATAACCTGAATTTGACATTTTCTAATATCCTACACCAAACTTTTTGTTTCAGAGAGATAGGGCGGTAATTGCTACACCAGAAGAAAGACTGCTGATCCTTCTGGGTATTGCGGGCGACTGTGGGGACAAGGCCAGATTGGAACATGGTAATTGCACAGACAAGGGATGAGAATAAATGGGGAAAAAAGAGGCTTCTTTACTGTCAGATAGAGGAAGGTCAGACACACACGTGTATGACATCTGTGCATGTTACACTGTATTATTCACAGCATGCACATGGGACCAATAGCTTTTATTCTAGATCCAACTCATTGCTGCGCTATCTGACAAAGAGAGGAGATGATCTGAGCTGAAGTCCCTCCCGACCGCTCTCCAGTAACAAGACGTGCTCCGAGACACAGGCATGTCAACAGCGCCGGGTCAGAGTGAACATCAGAGCGCTACAGTACGCTGCTCACAGCTCCGCCTCAAATCATTATTGCATTATTTGATTAATGTCTCCACGCTGTTGTCAGGATGCTTATACATTTCCTCAAAGATGAAAGAAAAACAGAGGCAATTTATTTCTCCAGATTAGATATTGATCACGGCTTGTACGCTGGGCGTCACATATCATCTCTGAAAAATGAATGTCAAATGCAAGCATCACTACGTTTTATTTTCTTGTTTCTGTCCCTGTGTACAGTAGTGCATCATGTGAGGCACATCTAGAAAATATACAGTCTGTCGTCAGTGATTATAGCTATAATTGAATCACTTTTGATCAGCCATGTTTGTCCCGCTGTAAAGTTTAGTCTGAGCCTATTCAGAGCACTCAAGCTGTGGATTGCTCTAGAAGCTCACTACATAATGAAGAGGGAATAAATAGGACCAATGTCCTGAGCAGTGAGCGCCGTCCCTTTGTGCAGAAACAGAGGGAAGAGTAGAATGGCAGCTTCTAGGTAATAGATAGAAAAGTCATCTCTTATGAAGACAGAAAATGGCATCTCTTCTTCTCTGTCCAAGATAATGGTCTGTCTGATAAAACTTTACTAAAAGCATGGACACTACGTCACTTTTTAGAACTTTGTAGCTGTATTGCACATGGGCCTGTTTTGTCTCTATATATGTGTCTTGTCAACATAAAATATGTAAAAAGATGTGTTGATGTGTGGAAGTGTGTGTTCTCATGAAAGGATAGTGTCTTATCTCTTTGAGTTGGGTTACTCTTTCTTTTCTTGTTCATATCAGATACCCACGAGGCTATAGTTGCTGTAGATTTTTCCTCAAGGTCTACTGCAGAGGTCAAATCAGAACCATCTGAAGCATTTGTAGCTAATTGTGTAATGACTAACTACATTTCCCAAAATCCTTTACATGAGACATTTCCATGTAGACAAATCACAGTCCCATTTTTATTTTTACACTTCATGTATCACTTTTAATTTTCTTTTGTCTTTATGGGCCATGATTACCTATACCTTTCGCTAAAGGTTAATCAATTATCATTTATATTACTCATTTATACAGCACATATGAGCTTTAAAATCTATATAAACATGTAAACCCCTAGCAGTGGACTTTAGTGGAGCGAACCCGATCTGATTCTGGGGTCAATTTATTTTCTCCCTTCCACATTTCCTGATGCTGTGATATGGCTTTAATATTGGACTATGCTCAGAATATATCGTTTTCAATAATGTCTGTTTGTTGTAATATACATTTATCACTAATGTAGTAGGGGCTGTTACTTTAGTCTGTTTCTAAAGAAGGTGAAAGACTGTACACAAGCACCTCATACAACCCTGCTTTGAAAATCCTTACTCATCACATTATAAAAAAATTTCCCTCAAGCTGCACGTTAGAAAAAAAAAACTGGAGGAGAGTCCACCTACATGAAACCTACAATCTGATCTCAGCTCTTTAGAGGGTTCCCTATATTTAGTCTTCAGGTTTATATATTCAGCTTAGTTTTAAATATAGCACAGATGTAGTCGTACTGTATACAGGTTGTATTAGCGTTTTAAATGGAGTATTAATAGGAGAGATCATTTTATTGAGTTGAACAATTCTTTAGTGTGTCTTCTGTCCCGGAGCTGCAGTTCTAGTGGAGTCAGTGCTGCACAAAGGGAACATAAACAAGGCCATAACTCCAGGCTCCAGAGACGAGTAAACAAATAACTGTGTGTAAGCCTGACTGTAACGGCCTCTTTAACTCTGCTGACATCTAATCCACTGGAATTTCACTTTATTACTGTCAATCCTGCGAATGACTCTTGTGTGACCCCTTTTTCGGTTGAATTGAGGTCTTCAGACGGGAAGTCGCTTGATACAATTACACAGTTTATTTTTTTTTTGCGACTGTAATAAAATATTCACTACTACATGTTATTTAATAATTGTTAAGTGAGATTTAATTACACTGAGAAGTTTGATGGATACAGACAGATTGCTACTGAATAGTCCCTATAGTTTCCCCTCCTGCTCTCTCCATCATTGTGAACCACATGACATTTCTGTAAAACGCTGTAGCTGTTGCGTGTGACGACGGCCGACTGTGAATTACCTCCTGGTTCCATCAGGGTAAAACAAACAGACACAAGAGCAAGACATCAATTACCACAGCGACTCCTGGGGAAAATAAGAGCAGTGGAATCTAATGAGTGTGTTAGCTTTACCTGCTGTTATATAATTCATAGCCTGTTAACCCATCCATCACCTTCGCTGTGCACAGTCAACCACAGGATCACATCCCAGAGCTCTACACCAGAAATGTTCCTTATAACATCAGCTTGCTTCTGATAAACACTGCTGTTTATTTACCCAGTATTTTATTTCAGAAGGATTTTAACCCCGCATTCCTAAAGTAATGCACTCCACTTTGAAAAAAAAAAAAAAAACAGATCAGAGAAACACAGCTGATGATTTGCTCTGCACTGTGCTGTGACTCACCGAGGCTTATCCGCAACAGCTCGGAGTCAAACACGAGCTGCAGGAAGACAGGCTTCTTCTCCGGCTCTTTCATTGTCTCAGAGCCACAGCAGCGCCTCAGACACAGCCGTCTCTGCCGACACCAAAAAGCAGCCCATCCCCTGAGGTTGTTACCTCATGAACGCTGGCCAATCAGGTTGTTTGACTGTTATCCCAACACACCTCAGAAAAATTGCCAGGAGAATATTTTGGGAGTTTGCATCCTGTTGTATGTGACAAGACTGTGACAGCTGCGAACGTCGGAAAGTTAAACCAGCTGCTCCAACAAAGTCCAGCTGTAGTTTTGACAGAGAGAAAAGCACCATCTCATGAAAGGAAAGAAACAAACTATAGCATAGAAATGATAGGAAATTATTTAACACCATGTCCCAGCACTGAATATTTCATCACAGAGAACAAATAATCTATATGGAGTTCAAAAACGACCACTATCAGTAAAGCACACTATACATCCAATTTTTTCCAGGCGGCCATTTCATTTCTGTCTGATCTCTTCCTCGTCTTTGCCTCAGTCGTTTTCTTCCTGACCAAGAAATCCCTGTCACTCGCTCCCCTTTTATCGCCGAAGAAATTCATTCAACATGTCCATTTACAGCCGCTCTATTATTTCTTTATTTATGGATTTTTTCGCTGGGAATCACATGTTAATGAAGAGCATCATTATCAACCTTAAATATTTAATTTTCTACTCGGAGTCTGCTTCCGAGGAGGGGGCAGTGCCAGCCTTATCTTCATCCACCAGTTTAAAGTCCCTTCAACCCAACCTAGACGTACTGTTTTCCACATTCTGCAGCAGTGTGTTTTCAAAACACGGTGTAACTATACTAACTTGTTTTTTTGGGGGGGGACGATCAGACACAGTGTTGCCCCCGACTATAAACCCGGCCCCAGCATTAGCTCCAGAGAGCCCGAGTGCCCTTGTGATAAGGTGCGAGGCCTGTCTGCCGCTGACTGACAAGCCGGCTCTCACCACGCCAGTGCCTGCTGCGTGATAAGAGGAAATGTCAGCATGATTTTGGGAAATGTCATTTATCGCAGCTCTCTGCCCGTGTCTGTAACCCAGACTGATTATACTTGCTGGACATTTATATCACTGGGGGTGGCTCGGAAAATTGCACAAATGCTATGTTTTTCGGTGATAAGGACACTTAATATCCCTTTGCTGTAATGGATTTTATTTAGTTACCTCCTCTTCTTCTCTTGCTGGTGCAACCCTGTGTTTCATGCTGATGCATCACTCACTGTATACTGTATAATAAAGTAAAACAGACTATCTGCTCATTAACAAAGCATTTATTGGTGAATCTCATGATTGCACGTTTCTGAAATATAACATATTGTATTAGGAAGGATTTGAATAGATGAGAATGATCAGCACATACTGGGTCTTTGACCAATTACATATTCGCTCTTAAACAGACGCACACAGATTGGTCTACACTGATGACATCAAGGAAGCCATGGTTGCCTATTCTTTTGTTCTTTCTTCTCCTGCAAAATAAAAAAAAAACATAAATCAAGAAAAGAGAAGCATGGAAAGGGTGAAAAAATCTTGGCAGTTTATTCATGTAATATTTAAAGAGGTGCAGGTAATTATAGTCGGTTATATCGGTCTGAAGGTGAACTCGGAGACAGAAAGTTTAGGGTAAGCCCCACACTTCACTTTTATTATAATATCGTGTTTACACTGACTGTGAAAAAGGCCTTTGTTTATTAGGGTTTTTACAAATGGATTAACATAGGAAAGACTAACAGTGGTCTATACAATAAACATATTTTTACCTATTTTTTTTTTTTTTACATATTTACATTTCTGAAAACATTTTTACATGAAAAAAGCCAAAGGCAGATCAAAGAGTAAAGAAATCAGGCTGGTAACAAAATTTAGTGTAACACTTAACTGGCATAACCTCGTGGTTAAAAAGGCAAAAACATCATTAGATTATTATTAGATTATTAACATAAGAAATGTTAGAGGTGGCACAGACCAATCCAGAGACAATTCTAGAGATCATGGCGGCCCCAGGCAGGAGGTACAGGAGGTACATATAGCTAACTGATTAAGAGGCACATTAGCCATTTTGAATTTATGCGTATTGACCATAAAAACAAATGTTTTATCTTTAACAGTATGTCATTATGTATATACATTGTAAATACAAAAATACTGCAGTTGAAAAAAATGCTAGATCTGGGGTCTCCTTCCTCTTTGGGCATTCCTTGAACTTGATGCCCTGACAGCAGTGGTTCATCCCAGGGCCATGAGGCAGAGATGGGACTTCATTCAGTAATTCTAAATGACAGTGTTTGGTTCAATTTGTAAAGTTTTGGATTTATTGTAGGTAAGGTTCCATGAGTGTATGGCATGCATCAGATGAAATGAAAGCCAGTAAAGACGTCTCTCCAGACTTCGCTATCCTTATTGGATAAAACCGAGGATTTGTCTTTGTGTGGACCGTGTGGTGGATGAAGGACATGTTTTTGTATTATTTAGAAAGAGGAAGAGTGTGTTAACAGCAGCCATTAATAATTGGTTTAGTTAGATTCATGAAGACAGAGTTTGAGGTTTATCTTTTCGCCAGTGAAAGCTCTTTCTCCTGCATCTGCCCATTCTTCCCTTTACAGTATAAATGTCTGCACTGTGAAGACAGACTATTTACTGTTTCTTTTATGCCTAAGGTTTTGATTTGTGGATCCAAGACCGAAGCTGCGCTGAGTTTATACTGGCGTCATCACTTTTAATGTCGAATTCAAAAAACCAAGCTGTCATATATTATTCAGGGAGTTTTCATCTTTTTTCTCCGAAGCACTTCTTGAGTACAGCACTATACCTCTGGTTGCTGCATGATCCTAAGAGCCACTCAGTTCAGAAGAGGGTCTGTGATTCAGTGTTGTACTTTTTTTCCCCCTCATTGTTGACTCAAAGTGACATTTATGGGATGACCTGATAAAGCAATTCTTCCTCCTGCGCAGACCAGGGCTGTATTTTCAACACATTTTCTTATTCATTTGTATTCATGGCTTCTTTTCTGGCAGACCCCAGCAGCTTTTTTTGTGATCCACAGCCCAAACTACATACCGACAGAAGAAAGTGTCTTTAACATGAGCTCTGTGGCAGCCTCCTGGGAGCTCGCTCAGTGTTGTCCTCCTATTCTTACCTAAATATATTACTCGTCTGACTGTGGAAATCTACCAAAGTTCGCCGGCCCACTGTTCCCAGTATATTTGTCAAATCACTGCACCTGTGAGAGTCCCAGCGCAAGATGTATTCTCGGCTGGAGTGTCCGTCCAGAAATAAATCTTTCTTTTTTTTGCATTGTCTTTGTTTGGGTCGGGCTCCAGGCTGGGAATGAGCTCTCCTGTCACACGGAGTGGAGCTGGTGAAAGCCGTGATAAATGGTGCTCTTTGTTGACACCTTCATTGGGTTATTTATGGCTCATTAATTGAAGTGAAAAGGAGACTTGTTGGCGCAGCGGGGGGAGGCGGCAGCAGGCCTTGGCTGCTCTGCCTCAACGCAGCCCACAGGCTGCAGGAGCCACAGGAACTGGAGAGGAGAGGCTGCCGTCGCTCTGCGGCTGTCTGCTTCCTGTTTGCTGTGGTGAGTGAGTGAGACAAACTGTTCAACAGGAATGGAAGGAGGAAGACAAGTGTGAATCCAGTCTGGACTTTTTCACACATAAACAATACAGTCTAAACAATACGACCAAGTAACCTAATCATAGCACTTCATAACAAAGCTGCTAAGCACTGACTTAACTGGATAATAAATAAGTATTCTAAATGCCTTTCTACTGGATAGTTTGTGGTGGGGGATTTATTCCCCACATTAGATAGTTGTTAGTGCACTACCGGCTTGGAGAAGCAGACAGGAGCACCCCCACAGAGACCAACCATGTAGCCTTCTATTGTAAATGTGGCCAATGGTCAACAGTTAAGATACTGAACTATTTCAAGAGAGATGCCCTCTTTTGTTTCTTATGGCCATATTGACGTACATATATATGTATATTTTATTTCTTGACTTAGTTAGGTCACATTTGTTATATTTTTAGAGACTTTTGTGTTAAATATGCAGTAACTACAATTTTTTAGACTAATACCGTGGTAAAGTGCAGTAACGATCGGAATGTTCTAATTTATGACTACTGCTCTTTGGATTAGGCTCCTTGTTAGTCTTATAGTTAGGCATACTGCAAAATTCAACGTTCCTATGTTGCAATCTTTTTTTTTTGTTTTTGAAGAATGGTTAGTTTGTTTTCACTGGCTCCAGAACACAAAGCCTGCTCCTGTTTGCTTCTCCAAACTGAGGCTATGCTGAAAGTCACTGAAGAGAATAAGCGGTACTCGTTGCACTTGTTGCACAGAAGAATGCAACAAAATTGCTAATGTTGTCCTAGCTTCACCTGAGTTTTGAAATATTACCTGTTTTCCTTTTTAACACCATTCCTTTTGAACTGTTTGACTCTTGAGAGGACAAAGAGCCACTTCAGACTGAGCTCATGAGCACACTTGATTAACAAGTGGTTTAACTGAGCTGGTTCCATGAGATGATGTACCTCAAAGCACTTCAAAGACCAGGCCGACTGTTTATGACGTGCACTAATGAGGCTGTCCTCCATACATGCAAATGTGGTGGCCTCAGCTTAATCTGAACATGCTTTTTTTATTTGTTTGCTCATTTATCTCTGAGGCTCTTTGTCTCAGTTTTCCTTTAGATTTTTCATTATAAGAGTTTTTCCAGTAAAAGTTGGAATAATACTAAAAATGACTTGTGTAAACAGACTAGTCAGTTTTCTCCCCAAATTTATGAAATTAACTGAAGGCTAAATTTTGACATGTTGCAAACAGAAAAAATTTCCATCAATCGTTAAAAAAGCTAATTAATAAAAACATGATGTCAGAGACAAGACAACACAAAACCGTACTGGACAGAACTATAGAAATTCTATTATTACCAGCCTATTTCTTTACTGGTCCATAACCAAAGTATGTGTATATTTTTATTTCTCATTATTACCATATCCATATCTGCAATAAAGCAACTTGATTTGCAATATTACAATGTGTGTTTCCATAAAATGTCAAGAGAATTTGAATCCTTTTTTTTTTTTTTTTATGTGACAGAAAAGAAAATGTGGAAAGTGTGTTTCTATTAGCTGATGAGAGGCAAATCAACTAACGCCATTCATTATCTCAGACTTGATTTAAAACACTGTATCCATGTTACTTCATGCACATGAACTCTTTTGTTTATGGTAAATTGCAACAGTATTTAGTGAAACAAATGCACTTTACTCGCCAAAATGATTAGCCTTTTTTAAAATTTTTTTTATCAATTTGTGTTCCAACTAAATGCGACAATGACTACTGGGTTCACCCACAGCCTTCACATTCACCATTCAAATCATTGCTCTGTTCAGCTGCATGCATACGGTGCAACCTTATTTTTTGCACACTTGCATTATTAACAGAGGTCATATTTATATCCATGTACATATACATATCTACATATTCACAATAAAAAGTTCTATTTAAATTTAATTAGAAACTTTTTTTTTCCCTCAAAGCAAATAAAGAGTAGGTTCTGTGGTTTTACTTTCATATTTCAAAATTAAATCAGATTAATACACACAATAACGATTGTAGCTTATGAAGTTTCAAAATCCTTGTTAGTTGCACTGTTATGAGATGACATATGAATATCCATACACATATCTATATATTCATAATAGAAATTGGACTTTTAATATAATTCATGTTGTTACTTTTTCAGTTTATTCTCTGTACATCACAGGCTCATTTCACAATATACACTGATCCATTCATAAAATACTGGTGTTTGTGAAAAAAGAGAAAATATAAGCAGGTGTTTTCAGATCTTCTGGACTCTTCATGCTCAGTTATTCATCTCTCATTCCTTTCCTCCTTTCTTTAGTCTTATACATTCATATTCAAACAGCTTAGTTTAGTTTGGCCTTTAACGCAATAAAAGGGTTAAATAATAAAATGATGATAAATAATAAACAATGAAAAGACTTCTCAATGCAATTTTATACTCAGTCAAAAAGCTATAGGTGCCTTACACTTTTATATTTCATTTATTTTGCACAGACTGAGAATTTTCCATTATAGAAGTTCAAACTAAGTCCATATAGATTCAAATCCACCAGCTTCATGTGAATTATTCATGTTTGTTTTTAAATACATTTCTCCTTGTTTTGATTTCTTCACCAAACCTACTGCTCACTTCTGCCCAGCCTTTAGTTGTCCTTGAACCGTGAGTCCTGGTTCGACTCCTTGTAAAGCCTCCTGTGACATCTGTGCGCTGTCAGAGCTGTCACTCATCCCTCCGTGACGCCACTGTCCTCCAACACTTCCCCGTTTCTCCGCAGCCAGACTGACTTCACCTCCTCAGTCTGAGTGGGGACACGTCCGGGCCTGTCAGCCGCTCATCCCAGCCACGGCTTGTGAAGAATGGAAGTACAGGAAGACAGGGGGATTCAGTTTTTTAAGTGGCATATCATCCCCGTGAGGAGGAATAGCTGGGAAAGGCATGTAGCAGAATGCCACAGTGGAGTAGCCCGCTCACGCTCCACTCTATCTCCCTCCGCCTGCATTTTTATTATTTTGATCTGGCGAGCACATGAGAGATAGTAATCTACACTTCAATTACATCGCACGAGTCATCAGATGCTATCGTGCGCTGGTGGTAGAGTGTGCTCAGAGGCAGCCCAGCACCACAGTGAAACAGCCCCCAGAGAGCATAGGCGCAGCGTGTGAGCCCGAGTGAGAGCTCTGTCGATCTGTGTTTTTTTATGTTGGCTGAGTGTGTGGAAGACAGACCGAACGCTTACGACTACAGTCTGTTTATCAGCAGAGCGAGCACAGTGCCAGTAGGGTACAGTGTTTAACCTCAGTTTGACATTGCACCGACTCTTATCGCTACAATGGGTTCAGTTTGAAATGAGCTCCGTAAATGCAATTGCAAAAAGAGTGAATTTTGATCTGTCCTACCATATTTGACTCCTCTTTGTGTTCTTGCATTAATTTGCTGTTGCTGTATGGACCAGAATAGGTTTGAGTTTTTTGTGTGTATGTCTTTAAGATCCTCCCCCTAAGCCCAGTCTGTGATTATTAATTCACTGAGAAATACTTTTTGGGTAAGTCTTGAGCAAGGTTTTGGCTTCTCTTTTTGGCTTATTGTGTCTTGTTGCTTGTTTACCAGAGTCATTTCAGGAGAGCAGAAAACAAAAGCGAACTGGTCAGTCAGAGTGCACCTTAGATTTTGGGATTGGCAGGCAAGAGAGAAAAATACTCAGAAAACCAACGAGACAGATTAGAAAACAGGCTGTAGTATTTGTGAAGTGAAAGTAAACAAGAAACATGATGTTCAGCAAGAAGCAAATATTTGTGCCACATTCCTGTTGCATAGTTTCTTTGAAAGGTTAAAAATGCATTTAAATACATATCTTTCTTAAGTGAGTGATTTTACTGTTGAGCTTCAGTAGAGTCAGCCAGTCTCTGGATGCACAAACCCCTGCCTGGTAGCCTACTGTATCTCTAAAACAAGCTCTGTAAACGTTAGTGGAGTGGAAACTTATTCAGCTCTATGCTAAGAACATCCTGTCACTGACCCTGTTCATGGAGAACAACAGTAGACGGAATTTTAGTTTTGAAAAGCATAAGTGCAAATACCTCTGAATATATTAATTTAGATGGAAAAAAAGCAATGTAATCTGAATGTAAAAATGTAAAAAATAATAATTAATAAAAATAAAATAAAATAAAATAAAATAAAATAAAAATAATAATATTACAAACAATATGTAATATGTAGGTACACTTTTTTAATGTTTAAATGCATTTTCTAAATTTTCCAAAATGTGTAAATGTTCTAAATTAAAAGTATGTGAGTGACAAAATAATCACTATCATTTGTGATTATAATTTTGGCCAGAATCAAGCTGCCCTGTGTGAAATCAAAAAATGTATTTTTAATTGATTACTTAAAAGCGAGTGATCTTTGTATTAGCCTGTCATTAATGTTAGTCTTTGCAAAATGACATATAATTACTGTTGCATTTTTTTCTTCTTTCTTTTCTGTGCTGCATTCTCTCCTTATCTTCATCTGATCACCAAACACTTTTAGGTAAGTGCACCTTAAACTGCGTATCACTTTGTTTGGATTATATCTACTGCACACTATACAGATTCTAGTGTAGGCAACTTGCTTGGTATTAAATATGACTATGGTATTTGTTGTCCTCTTAACGCTAAGACAAACAAGGTAAGTGTGCTCCTCTTTTGTAACTAAACAGCATGCCCAGAGTAAAGCAGATGTCATTATCAAAAGACTTACACATATTACACACACGCACACACACACACACACATATATATATATATATATATATATATATATATATATATATATATATATATATATATATATATATATATATATATAAAGTAATAAGCATGTATAAGTATATTAATGTTCATTGTGGTATGGGTTCAGTTTGAGCAGATCCCTATACACACAATATACTTGACATTATGTCTGCCTGCTCCTGTGCTATGACAGTATTAATCTGTCCTGTCATATGGGCTGTATAATAGAGTGCACATGAAGATAGGTGTCAGTCTGAGCCGCCTGGCAACATTAGCAGGCTGCTTCCACTGAGTGGCAGGTTCAGAGCACATACTCTACTCAGTAACTCTGGCAAAATAAAGACGAATGGCTTATTATCAGAAGTTAATGTGCACTTATACATTGACGGAGAACTCTCCCAGAGGCCCACAGTCCGATGGCGTAGAACCTAGTTGGAAGGAGATAGTGGTCTCTGGGCTCAGACACTGTGAGGGATCTGAGCTGTTTTTGTTGAGGTAGAACTCTGGGCAGTCTTATCGGCAGCTGGAAACCCAACTCTTTCTCATTAGACACCACTTTACAAAACAATAGCTTGTAACCTAAATCTTGTTTTCACTGGAGCAGCTCAGGTCAGTACAGGCCATAGTCAGAAGAGGTTGAAAGCCTCCAAGTGTATAATACCATACCATTTCCAAAACACCGAAACAATGCTAAATGTTGTGCTGTTTTCAAAAATAACTCTGGAGTTTATTAGCAAATGCTTCCTCTGATTGTAGTGAATGTCACCATATGGCTCTCTATTTGTGAATTAAAAACTAATAAAAAAATAAATAAATAAAGTTTTAAAAGTCTGATTCAAATCTAAATGAAATGAAATACATAAACACAGCTTGTGTTGCACTTAAACAGTTGCACTCTTTACGTAGCAGTCACCACTCTCCTGCCACAGCTCGGTGGAAAAAGAGGACTCTTCTTGGGTTCACCTGGACAAAACTGTGACCATAGCCTCATTTCCACTGGAGCTGTACGGCCTAAAGTGAGGGTTGGGTTTCATTACCTAAAGGGGTCCAAAGTGTCCCCAAAAACTGCACTGTTGCACAGCTGAGTGCACGGCTGAGTGGTATGCTTTGGAATAGGTCAGCTGATTGGACAATAGCCAGACAGATCCCCAAGCAAAAATGAGAAGCAAAAAGGAAAAACATTAAACTGAAATATTTTTCAAACAAATGACACTTTGCATTTCAAACATTAATCACTTTGCATTTGTGATAAATGTCATATTCAAACAGGAAACATGATAAATGTATTTTTCCCCGAAGACAAAGCTGGTGTTTATTATCAGCAGCTTTAATTAATTTAAACATTATATTTATTGTCTACACTGCATTAAAAAGTGCAGAACCTGTGCCTCAAATACTGAGTCCCTAAATAATTGGAAATTGGTGCAGCTCTATGAATTTAATGTCCTGAAAGCTGGGAATTAACCGGAAACAGTTTTGGTTTACTGCAGCAGTATACAGCTGTACCTCCAGCCTCTCGCTGGAACACACAGGATTTATTTTCTTCTTTTGTTAAATATATATTAAATATAATGCATTCCAGTTTTAAAAAGTCTCCCTCAGATACATTTTATATTTCAAAAAGAGACATGTCTTTTGTGGCACTTCAATGACGTCATTGTTAACGTCGCAGGCGTTGCTCTTCTGGACCCAGCAGAGTCTCTTTAGGGATGTCCCAAACTACCAAACTGTCCCATCGTGACCCGACTACCAGTGGAAACGAACCTGTACTGACCTGACCTGTGCCACTCAGATGAATTTTAAAATGCAGTGTTCTTTTTAGCAAATTGTTTTATAACCCAATGCCGTTTTCATTGCATTTCATTCTTATTTGTGGCTTACTTTGGGAATCTTCTTGCCCTGTTTTGTTCCTTTTTACGATTGTTTTGTTGATTCTGAGCAATTCAACACCAAAGCAATAACTATTTTTCATGAATTCATATAAACTGTCACAAACATGCCTCTGGAGTTCCTTCTAAAAAAATTTGCAACTAAAATAATACATACAGCAACTCACCTTTGTGTCCTGAATGTCTGTTGTGGAAACACTTTTCTAAAGGCTTACAGAGGACTTCAATAGACACGGCCCTTATTTTAAACACTTGATCCCTTTATATGTGGTACTTCTGTCTGTCAAAGACTGACTGATGTTATCTACACATCTTGAAGTAAATATTGTAACGTCTTGTACCTCAGTATATGAGAGGGAGGTTTGATTGAAGCCGTTGTACACAGCCCCGGTTTGTTTCAGCAAAAAAAGTGGCAATAAAAATTTGCTCCTTGTCTTTGTTTGTGTAACACCCGCTGATAAAAAGCCTTGATGTTTGAATATCTAACCAGATGAGAGACTGTAAATATTTTGGTGCAGACATCTCGAGTATGCTGCACGCGGCGAGTGTCTCTAAAGCACACTGCTGTCTGAATCATTGGTTATTGACAGACCTTTGGCGTCATGAGAATCACATGTTCTTTGAATCTGTGGTGCACCAGCAAATGTGATCCTCTCTGATGCTTGCATTTGAACTTATTTTGATGTCCCTGAGCATTAAGGGAAGTGACAGCTTACAAATAAATCCATAATTATCACATCTGAAAGCCGCCATCCCAAACTTTATTTGCATACCCGAGACTTGGAGGAGCACGAGTAATAAACCCGCAGGGTCTCCCAGACTCTGGCAAAGTCGCGGCTGTCATCTCATCAGCCTTTTGGTCTTTCTCAGACGCAAGCAGAAAGGAAAAGACGGAGTGGAGTGAGACAATAGTGCTGTGTTAAAAGAGGCGAGAGAAAATGAGTAAGGTTCAGCTGAGCACAAAAGGAAAGTGAAGGACAGGATTGTTCCTTTTGTGTTGCTCCTGTGTATTTCCCCACAGAGCATGGTCGGCCAAGGCCCCGCGGGCTTCATCTCACCCCTTCAGAAGCCAGCATATTTCTTTGAGTGTCCTGAAGATAGGAACACAATGACTGCCTGTAGAATTTCATCTTAATTCTACCTGGGAACACAAAAGACTAATCACAGCCATCACAAAAGCTCTGTTCCTGCCGCGCCGTGTGATAGGACCGGCTCACCGGCATAAAGGCCCGGCCCTCCAGAGAGCCGCAGACTGCCAAAGACAGCAGAATGGACCGGCCAACACCCCAGATTATGTCTCCTCTCTGTCTAACGCAGACCTGCAGGACCAGACATCTATCAGCCGAGGTCACGTCCAGAGATGAAGCAATAGAGCAGTTATAATTTCAGCAGCCGCCACGAGAACGAGGGGAGTTTAGTGATAAGAGTGCGTGGTCATAAGTCAGAGAGGATCTTTGTAACAGGAGGACACAGTGTTATCAAAGGTGTAATATGCAGGATTTCCAGGACAAATATTTGTAACTGTTTGCACAATCTTCTCTTTTAGTGCTCTCTTGTAAGCCATAGCCTGGTTTAAATAGACAGTTCCTAAAGTGAAGGAAACTGCAGTGTTTCGAATTGAAAGTTTGAAAAGCAGGAGAATAAAACAGAAACAATCTTTTACTGCAGTTAATCACGACAGGATCCAGCTTTACCTCCATATGGTGGCTCAGATGGCTCACAACATACACACAATATACAAATATAAGAATGTAAATAAATGAGCCACAACACAATTAAGAAAAAACAAGATAACCACACTATGAAACACATTACATACAATACACTGGAACTGAGTTGGAATTTTCTTGTGGTTGTGGGCTTGTGTTTATTTCATTGTAAGAAATAAGCTAAATTGACTCCTGTCTGCAAACACATCCAAATGTACAGTTGCCTACAGCATGAGTATGGGTCAGAGCTGAGGACTGGATGTGATGGAAGAGTGAACACATGACATGGAAATGAGTCAGTATTGTTTGGATTGAAAAATGAATATGTGAGATACATGACCTGGTGAATTTGGTTCACCCAGTTACATAGTGTATACTGTCAAAAAAGGCACAGGTTTTACTGACTATCATTATTTCATGACCTTAGTTTTTTTTTTTCCTTTTCTTTTTGTGTTGTTGTGAGCTGTCTGGGTCACTGTACCTTCAGCTTCTTGCACCGCTTTAAATTACTCTTTTATTTATTGTAATTAATAAAATGATTTTTAATTTTTATCTCATGAAAACAGAACTTGTTTGGCACTTGTGTGTCATTCTCTAGCAGACACCAATCTAATCTGGGTTTTATTCTAGCTTTTGAATGAATGCAGGACCTTTTCTAATAATTACCTTAATATTGCTTTTCTCTGTTAATTGTTGTTGGTTGCAGCTCAAACACGTTTGTGGGAAAATAACTAAATACAGGCAGAGGGCAGCTAGTTTACTGATTCACCTCCACATTTAAGGGCCATAGATGTTGAATATCTGCATAGTGTTACGTGTTTGTATCAATGTAAATTTGTATAAAAACCCTTCATATTGTATTTTTAAAAATGGGCTCAAAAATATGATATGAGAGTGAAATGGAAGATGAAGCATTACTGCCCTCTTCCTTGTCCACCTGCACCTCCACATGATGCACATGAACACACATCTGGCCTGTACCATATTCATCTCTGGTGCTGGACTAAACAGAGTAACCTATGATATTCAGACAGTATAGCTCCTCCTCCAGAGCTGGGACCCCTCTCCGTGCACCTCCCTGAAGGTTCTTGTAAAGCTGCTCTAATTGGCTGGCGGGCGTTAATTACCCGCGTCCGTTTGCGCGGCTGCCACTCTGAATCCAGACGGGGAGGAGTGATACGTGACACTTCCCCTCACTCCCGTCTGATTCATCTCATCTTCATTTCCCCAGATCCTGCTTTGAAAGTTTTATTTAGGGTGTCATTTATTTAACAAGGGATTATTTATTTAGTGCATCAAATCATTCTGAGATGAATATTTATATATTTGTGAGCCTTTTAAATATTTACATGGCCTGTGCGTTTGCAGTTCTGGAGCCACTGTAATGAGTGCTGTTGTTGGATGTCGAGGGGAATAACAAGAGTGTGTTCAAAGTGGAAAGTCCTTTGAATTAATTTTACACTAAATTGGTCTGCATCTATTATAAGGCCGGATGCTCTGATCATGCTTTAATTGGAGGTATATTATTATGGAATAATTTCAGTGTCGTTAATGATATTTATTTGAATGATTCATATTCACAAGAGTGTTGTCTGAAGTGTCTGATGGTGATTTAATTTGATAAATTAAAGTCAAAAGTCAATTCAGAGGGCTCAGAAACAGTAACAGGAGTGTGCTTTCCTCCATCAGTGCACAGTTTGTCTTCTCTAGGCAGGAACAGGAAGTCATGGAATCAAAAAGGCTCCTTTCACTGGATGGGTTCTGATTTGTTAACTAAGTTGCAGCATATTACACATCATTCACATGATCATAAACTGCATTGTACACATAGCACATCCATTGTCTTTCTCAATCACTTTAACAAATTTAATGAGCCATGAATCCAGTAGATTTTTATTGTTTCAAATGGTTCAACACAGTTTTTAGAGTCTCTTTCATACCTTCTTGGTCTAATTTTTATGTCAACATACAAAACAGAACAAACTGAATTAACTACTGCCTGCAAACTGCAAACACTGACTTGGTGAATTTGCTACATCAGGTTACATTGTGTACTGTACAACAAGGCACAGGTTTTACTAAGTATCATTACTGCATCACCTAACAGTTTGATAATACAGTAACTTATAGACAAAATACAGTTAAGGTGATCAGATGAATTAAGATGCATGGTTGGAAAATATATTCACTGAATTTTTCAATATTGTAATGCAAAAACTGTCCTAGTTCAGGTACTAAAAATATTAGTTGTCATCCTGTTCACTTCTGTGTAAAGTATTGTAGCATATTGAGAGTGAGTGAGGTATTTTAGTTTGGGTCTCTGTATAAACTGTTTTACAGATGATTTTGAAGAAAAATGTGTTAGAGGGATTGAGACCTCACATTTTAGTTGTTCATAAAAATACAGAAGACTGTTAACTGTTGTTCTATTAACAAGCTGAATGTTCGGATCATCTTGAAGTATAGATTTATTATTATGGTTATAATGTTAACGATATTTCTTTAAATGATTAATTTCAGGAGAGCTGTGTGTCGTCAGTGCTGTGACCCTTTGTCAGCTCCTCACATGCACTCTCACTCCTCTGCTCGCCCAAATTCCATTAATCCTCAAAGAAGCTTAGCCATATTTGCCCCGATGCTCACTCTCTTGACTGCATCTTGTTTTACAGAGACACCATTGTGTAATGGAGGCTTATAAAAGAGGATGAACATTAACAGGCAAGTGTCCTCAGGCCTCGAACCACTCTTTGTGCCGTGGATGTGTTTGCTGGTGCGCTGCAGAGGCCTCGTTGTGCCAGTGGACTCACCAGGCCTGTGGAAGCTTGTGGAGGCTTGTAGAGACGTGCGAGTAAGTTTGCACATCTCAGGCTTTAGAGGAGTCTTATTAACAGCAGCTGCAGGCGGCTGGAGAACACAGAGCGCAGCAGCACGAACGCTCGAACCCCCCCTCCCTCAGTCTTAATGACTAACCAGAATGAGCGGCGCAGGAGAGGAAGAGCTAGAAGAGCCTGATTTGTTCTGCATGCTAAATATGGCCTGTAATCTTTATTCCTCTGAGTGCCTTATTAAAAGTGAAAGGAAGATGAAATCCCAGCAGCCGGCCCATCCTTTCTGCTGTTTATTAGAGGGGCTTTTCCTCTGTTAATATTGAGGTTATGGTAACCTTAGTGGTGATAGATGCATCGTGTGACTTCAGGTAATAATAGCCATGATTGATTCCCACCTGAACCCTGGAGGTGTAATCTAGCAGGACGGAGGAGATAAAGTGGCAGGCGGCATCTGAGCGATTCACACTAAGGCACATTCTCCGCTGTGCCGCTGTTTATCATCCACGCCACAACAGCACCACGTCACAATTTATGATGTGTTCCCTCGTCGCTAATTCATCATTCATTAAGCACTCTCCTCTGCCTTAAATCCATCTCCATTTGTTAGTTTTATCAGTAAGGTTAGCTTGAAAGGTACCTGGCTGTTAGTTTTTTTGGATTCCGCGGGAAGACAAATGCGATTTCTGACTGCAAGTGTGTCACATCAGTCAGATCGGATTTGATAATCAGAGCCAGTTTCTTCTCACAGCCGAGGGATTTGTTGCCAAAGCTGAAGAGGCTCATGGTAGATTTTCAGAGTTTTATCAGTACATTTGTAGTCTCACATTTTGTTTAATCCAACAAAATTGTGTTAATAAGAAATATCAGAAGTAGTCATTGAGTTGTTTTATGCACCTCACCCCTTTGTAGAAGCTGCGACTGTTGCCTGTGATTTTTTCCATCATTATCCAAACAGATCACCACACTCGCCGAGAATATGATCAGCATATTTTTGTGCCTGTATTTGCATTATGGTGTTTGCGTCGGAGCACTAATGAAGCTCAAAGACAAGTGGAGTCCTAGATAATTATTTTTTGAGCAGCCCACACCTTTTCCTGTTGCAGAGCTGCACTATATGGCCCATCTATTATTCCATTAGCAGGTAATTAATGAGGCTCATTTGTGTAACTGTTATTAAGCCCGCTGAAAGATTGTTTGTGTTCAGATGAAATGAAACACATCCCAGAAGCCATCCATTGTGGCGGATAGATTAAAAGAGCAATAAGGCTCGTTGAAAAATGATATTTTATCAGCGGTAATTTTTCAGCGCACCTCAGGGGCAGTGCTGACAGGAAAACACTGTAGTCCTCCTTCATGTTGATATCCTTTTTTTAGTCGAACTACCGGGGGAGTACACTAAGTGTGATTTATTCATCCCTTGACCAGTAAAAGGTGTCAGCCAGGTGAAAATGGATGCTGGGAGAGTATTGACAGGAGAAATAGCTGTGCAGTTGTCCTGCTCCGTCACAGACTTCAGCGACATGCAGCGGGGGAGGGGGCGTCCTTTATGTTACAGTTTATGTCTACTGCACATACGTCTGCTTTAAGGCACAATACAGTCCTTCGATACAGTTCACTTTTCTCATTTATTCTGTTTTCATTTTCTGTGAAATCATAGTAATTCAGAGAACTTACGCTGCCTGTAAAAAAATATAAAATAGTCTAATTTCTTTGACTTTATTTTTGCCTGTCTTCATAGTTTCCTAGAATGAATTGGATAAATCTCAGACGAGGATCTGATTTCCCCCATGAGCAGATCAAATTGTCCCTTTGTTCCTTTCATTTCTATCTGCTGCTGTAAAAAGAGATTTCTTCTTTTTTTGCTCCTCTCTTCTGGTGGAGGAGACGGAGGACGGGGGACTGGAAGCAGTGTGTGTCTGTGTGAACAAACAGGAGCCTTTGCTGTGGCGCTCGGCAGCTCCAGCTGGAGAGGCACAGCATCTGGGATTTATATTTAGCATTTGCTATGCTACTTATCAAATATTTCATAAATAATGTGAATATATTAGACGGGGAGAGAAGTGTCGCCAGTCATTCTATATGCACTGCCATAGCAACAAGATGTTCCGCCTTTATCTGTTTAGGCCCATGATTCTTAAAGTGCTGCTTGCCCACGTTTCCTTTTTTAATCAGAGTGTGTTTGGGATCCCCTGCAGCAGGGATCTCCATAAAAGGATTAACTCTGCCTCGACTAGTTAACCACATTTAGACTGTGCCAGGCAGGCCTCTGACGGAAACACAAGCCTACATCAGTGGGTTTGATTGTTTGTCAAGAAATATCAAGGAACACAGTCTTTATCAGTTCAATAGTATAAATTAATACATATTAACTGCTCATTTTTAAAAAGCTTGTCTGGCAGTTGGGCTTGTGAAAATATTCTTAATGTTTACATTACAAGTTTTTGCAGCTTAAATGAAGGCTCTGTTCTCATAATGGTCTATGTGCTCATTGAAAGATAAATTCGAGAATCATTTTCCCTTTGCAGCAGCTGGGGAGAGCTGCTCTTTGTCAGTTTTATCTTGTACATTTTGGGGAAGAGGCAGATGAAGATGTGTGCACTGCCTGCAGCATTTAATGCACCAGTTGTGAAAAATGTGGCGAGGCTTAAAAACACTGAAAGCTTGGCCGAGGTACTATTCTGGAGACGGTGTTCTCAGGGCTGGGTTTGATCCACGAGGCCTCGCTGGAATGTGGCGGTGTAAAGCCGGCCACTGGTGCACTGCTGGTTTGAGTAACACACTCCAGCAGCAGCAAAGAACTGGCTCCTTTGTTGCTGCTGTTAGCATTAGCTGGAGATTTGCATATATTTCTCTTGGAAGCATTAACGCAGCACAAAAAAGACCAATTCACTATTGAAAGTCTCTTTTGTAAGATTAAAGGAGTGCCATTAGAAATGTGTGACTGCTCATGTAGTTTGTGTTTCACTTCCCGTCCCCCTTTTCTTTTGTTAAAGACTGATACTGGCCACATGACAGAACAAAATTACACGATAAAAAAATAATAAGTGTTACCATGACGTCTAATGCTTCTTTATTATAAAAAGTATTTTCATTACAAATAAAAAGCCCACAAATATTTCTTATCCCCAGTCAAGTTAATCCTTTTATCCTTTACTCTTAAAACTTACAAATGGCACACATACAAAGGCTGCAGTCAAAGTGACACCTGACATGAAGAGGACAGATCTCAATATTCCATTTACGCACATGGCATTCTTCAGTGACATTAAATATGTTTTTCTTGATTCTCATATTTCTATAAATTTGCCTCATTTTTTATCTCATAGGCATTGTCTCTTTAAACTTGTGCAACATTAATCTATACTTTAATGATACTTTTCAGTTATACAGTTTTTCATAATGACCTTTTGTTATTGTTTAAAGTCATAGAAGAGTTTTTTTTTTGTATTTACTATATGTAGATATTATATTGGCGTTATGCAGGACACTTAAGATATATGACTGAGGAGTTAATCCTTAATGTTTCCTAAATTTGATACCAGGATCCCTAAGATATATCATATATTTTGCCGTAGAGATTTGTTTATTGATCTTAAATGTTATTTTTGAATATACATTTTCCCATCTATATCTCATTTTATTAGAATAGGCCTAGATCATTATAATAGACTCATAATATGTGTTTGATAAATATTAAGGGTGATTCTAAATTTCATGTTATTTCCGATGGTGTATCCTTTATAAATAGAATAGGGTCCTGTGGTATTACAGTATAGTATTTTATAGGCAAGATCTCCCTCTGATCCTAGATGACTTGTCCTAAAAAGACTCGTAATCAGTTTTAATTTTAGTCATATATTGAAGCGAGTGTCTATCATATAATTTATTAGACAACAAGAATTATAATGCCTCATAGACTTTTTCCTGTTTTTTTGCTCTAAGGTTAGAAAATGAGTGGGGATCCCTGCTTTGTTTCTCAATAAGAAAAACACTTACTAAAGTTTTCCGCCAAATAAAATTAAACATTATTTTAAAAAGAAAATAATATTTAATATAATGCTGTAATTGAGAAGTTTTTAACAGAAAGTACTTATAAAAATATAATGTAATTGCGTTATACATAAATAAAATAAACTGTATAACTTTGTTCTGTCTACTTTCTCCTTTTTGTGATGAGTCCCAGACTGAGGTTGTGCTGCCACTGCTGCAGCCTGCAGTGAGCCGCAGACATGAATGAGAACATGTGAAGTGCGCTCCCAGAGGGAGTGCCCACAATGCTTATCACTCTGACCTGAATTCAGTGACGACAGACAATTTTACAAACAGCTGGGGATCAATCAAAGCCCACTTGAAATATGCCACCTGCCACTTTTACATTAGGGAGCATGCTGTTCAAAATGGAACATTTTCTCTGCTATTTGTGATTATTTTTCAGGCAAAGTTGGTCTCCTCATGGAGCCTCAAGTGCCAAATGATTTCTTCTACCCCACTGCCACCTCCACTTTCTGGAGCCGCACTAAACGGGCAGAGGGACGTCTGTAAGCCTGAGGAGGACGGGATAGAGACCGTGTTAACACTCTTCACTTTCCCATCTTTCTTCAGAGTGCACTTGAGTTTACCCGGCCATTACTGAAGTGAATAAATACATGAAATGTTAATATAGCAGATGTCCCTAAAGGCAGAAGCCCATCTCAGTGACACATGACCTTGTTCTGACTCCTCTGCTCTCAACCTGGACCATGCTCAGGAACAGGTGGAGCTTACTACCTGTGCCTAACCAGAACTAGGAGTCACTTGTCTCCCAGCAGGTGTCAGTGTTACTGCTGCAGTTGGAGAAGTCCCAAATCTCTCATGAGCATTGTCATTTTTCACCATCTTCATTTTGACTTTGAAACTGAATCTAATACACCTCAGTATTATGCACTTGAACAGCTCCATTACAAATAAATCCTTTCCAAAATGCTCTGCCTACATTCAAATGTTAGTGAATCTTATGGGATGACTCTGAATTCCAAAACTACTTTAAAGCTAAAAGAGCCTCTAAAATTACAACAGCTTTCACTGTATGTCTCTCTTCGTTTCAATTAAATGCAATAAGGCAAACATTTCTTCATGACAACATTGCCCTTTTTCAACCATGTTACAGACAAACCAAAATGCAACAGTTTAAGGATGAGTGCAGGGTTTAAGACACAGATGTGTTGGCTGTAGTGTTAATGTGAGTGGTCTGAGCCAGACTCCTAACCGTCCTAAACACAGTCAGTCGTTTTTCCCCATCTGTAGTGTAGTGTGTGGATCCTCCAGAGGAATGTTCGACACAAGGTCAGCAGAACACCACAGGCTCGCTGCATATGTTTCACTAAACTGTTGCTGTTGGTCTGGAGAGCATGCACATTATAATCCAGATTACACCTCATCATTAGCTTTTTGTGAGGAATTCATTTTGTCAGGTGACAGTGGCAGAGGTGGGCCATGATTGGAGAAACAGGCATCTTTCCCAGCACTCTGAATTCTGAATTTTACGGATTGGATGCTGTTGTAGTTAATATACTGGTCCAGTTGTGCCTTTTTTTCCTGCACAGTGTCTTGTCCCCGTGTGATGTATAGCACCAGGAGCGCAGCTGCTGGTTCACTCTGGGCTCTGAGGTGATGTGGTGAGCTCTGGCTCTGGTCCAGATGCAACACACTCTTTATCACAAACTGTCGTCTGCAGCGTGTTCTTTGTCTGTAGTTTTGACAGAAACAGAGAACTTATAAAGCTGCGTTTACTTTCATCATATATTTGAGAAGAGTAAGAAACACAGCTGCAATGGACAGTCTACTGGCAGACAAGAAGTACTGGTAAAGATGAAATGATGTGATAGAATAAAAAATAAGAATAATATTTTAGTCATTAAATATCCTGCATACACATTTAAAACAATTTGTGAACAGATGGATTTTTTATTATAATTTTGTGGCTTTTGTCTGTGCTTTCTCAGAATATACAGTAGATACTTTAAAATGAATTAAAATCACATCTATGTAGACATGTTTTTGGGCCCCCCTTTTGTTTGGAGCCCTACACAATTGCCCCTGGTTGTGGGAGCATGGAGCTTAGGTCACCATCTCCTCATGCCTCAGAGTCAGATGCATGATTTTTATTTTAACTTCATTTACAACCTCATTTAATATTATCTTTCCAGGCCCCATTCTAACTCCCTAAAACTTTACGGGGATATCAGGTTAACAAGGGAAAAACCTACTGCAGTCTTACATATATACTGTGTAGGTAGTTCAACATTAGTAAAACATTCCTTTGGCATATTGAAATATATAAAGACACGTTTCAGGGTTCAGGTTTGTTGCACTGGCCTCACTCACTTTACCTTTGGTCTGATCACTGTTTGATTTACATTTCAACACTTTCCTTTTTTGTTACTGCATGTTGCTATTACACAGTTTTCAAAATGCTCATTGTTTGATTTTATTTGATTTTATCTATTTATTTTTGAATCAGTAGGTACTGTCATTTTACTTTGTAATTTCTTTTAGCAGTGACTCTTTTCACTCTTTTGTGAAACTTTTCACAATCAGTACCACCTCGTAAAATATTTGCTTCTCGAAAAATCACTCACTCACTTGTATTACATTACTGATTGAGCTGTGGTAAAACAGAAAAGTCTATTCCTAGTATACTACATGTACTTGGCAATTTTTCCCTATAAATATTGTTTATTATTCACTGTTATTCACTGAAAATATTTGCGTAAATTCATTCAATATTTCATAAAAGTAAAAAAGACAAGTTATAAATAATTATATACAATATATATATATATATATATATATATATATATATATATATATATATATATATATATATATATATATATATATATATATATATATATATATATATATATATATATATATATATATATATATATATATATATATATATATGTATATATATATATATAATATTGTTATTTATATCACACTTAAATTATAATATATAATTACCAATTTAAAAAAATTTTAAGTTCCTAAAAGAGGGGAGGGGAGTATGATGGGGGAGTATGATGGGGGAGGGTGATGGGGGAGTATGATGGGGGAGTACGATGGGGGAGGAGAGGAGGAGGATGTGGCTGCGCTGTGCCTCCGAGGCAAATGTTGGCCAGGGACCGTGATGCTTGCGGCCGCTAGAACAGTCTCCCTAATATGTTCATCATACAACTTTTCTTTGTGACTATATGTTTTTAGTAGATGGTAATATTTTTGTGCAAAGAACAAAGTTGTAATAGGAATATGATTTCACTTGTTGCCATGGGAACAGGGATAGATGAAGATGTTTCATGGTTCACTGGTTGCCTCCTCTCTGCCTCTGTGTGTGTGTCTGCAGAAGTCTCACTGGTGTTATGTACATTCATAAAAGAAATGTTTTATTGAAAGCATGGATTTGTAAATGAGGAGTCGTCATTTAATTTCTCTGCAGGATTTGGAGTAAGTTGCTTAGAGGAAGGTCAGCGCTCTTTCTTGTGATACAGTATTACAAGCCGCAAGTATTATAGAACATTATGGGCTCTTGTCAAAGCGCCGTTTGAGTGTGATTTATTTTACACTGATGGCCAAGTGCGCCTCATTTCACAGCGTATTAGGTGACTGTCTAAATAGTGAAGATTCAGTAGCTCGGCCTCTCATTTTCACATTACACATGAAAGGGCGGATCTGTTGATAAATGCAACAGTAACGGCAGTCTGACTTATCTTTTGCCATGTTTCAAGCTGAATTTCAAACCATTGCAGGGACATAATTAGATTGTGTGAGTTGCATGATACAGGCCGCTCCAGAGACGAGCAACTGTTGCCTGTTACACCCCAGACACACTGATAGTACAGCCACTCCTCTGCCCCACTCTCAAAAATCAGATCGTAATTGGCTGTCTGACTTTAGTTACTTGTTCAGCAATTTAAGTAAATGGCTTTTTGAAATATAACAATTTCGGTGAACTTAAGCGTCTCATTGCTCATTCCACACACTCCACAGAGGCTCCTCTCTTTTCAGGCCTCATCAGGCAGTAATTGAAAGGTCCTTCTCGCTGTGTAAACCACTGATCCCATAGACTCCATCATGCAGTTCGTTAAGAGGCCTGAGTTGAGCACATCAGGAGGCCACAGGAAGACTGGGTAGTTTGTTTGTATCTGTCACAGTTCATTGTATGTTTCAGTGTTAGGAAATCATGCAGTATGTCATGACGTTTTTTAAAAAGGTGAAATGAGATGTCTGAAAAATAAGCATACTATCTTTAACCCATTTGGTCACATCATAGTTTAAGGCTCTATTTATTTGGCCAAGGACAGCTTTTTTGCATCTCAAGTAGTCTTGTCCAGCAGCACAATATTAATATAAAGATTAAAAGAATAATCTGCTATACACATGTGGAATATTGTAATATTAATATAAACTCTAATATTTGAATGTCCACTTTGGTATTTCCTCAGGTTTCACTATGCGACCACAATTTGGTCGCATCATTAGATCTATCTATCTATCTGTCTATGCTTCATGGAAAGTCTGAAACATTACATACATAATAATATTGCAATACAAGCAGGTCTTTTAAATATGGATGTTAGGATAACAATACATTTGCAAAATATTGTAGGTTTTGTGTTATATGTTACAAAGTCTAGCACTCAGTAACCACACATACACAAATATATCCATGCACAGACATGCAGGGACCCATTACAATTTATTAACTGTGAGTTGGAGGCATGGCTCGGTACAACACTGGGTGAAGAATGTCATTATTAGAGGAGGCACCTGCAGACGGAGCGCACGGCCGTTTATTTTGTTCCTGTGACAAAGAGGAGAAGAGTATTTCCAGCGAGGCATGTATGAGTCGTGAAGTGCAGCTTAATGGGATGGTTTTATTCATCAAGCGAGGTCTGTGCACTCGTCCACTGCAGAGCTGCCTTGAGGGACAGTGAGTGATTCCGACCACTCAGCCTCATTATGGAATGATATTAATATTTAAGGGCCTGGAATTGAGGAATAAAGAGGGTAATTGATAGCATCAAAAAGGAAGTGTTTGAACCCGGTTTTATTATTAAGACATTTAGAGATTTCAAAAAATTCTGCGAAACCAAATCGTTTTTGGTGATGAAAGTACCCAAATGTAACCCTTGAACTTGAACTTACTCAGACGAGGGTGAGAGACAGAAATGACTGGCTGATGAATCACACCAAGCAAAGATTGAGTCATGGCATAAAAGAGCAGGCTTTGCTGTCATGCTGCAAAGCCTTGGGCGATCATTTTAGGTGAAAAATAAAAGTGAAGAGAAGGCATTTGTTTTCATTTGTTGTATATTATTCCTAACCCGGTCCACGGGGGTTAGCGACACGAAGTTTCCAGGGTAAGGACCGTAACCTTTAGAATAGTGACTGTGCTCGGTGCTTGTACACGTGTGTGTTAATTACCTTATTAGGCTGTACGTACGGAAAGTGACATGTAAGCAGAAATGAGTCTGCGGGCGAGTTGACTGTGAATGATAATGATGCGCTGGAGTTCTACTTAGCATAACATAAGGGACTGCAGCTTGTGCTCATGGCATTCTTCAGAACATAGTGAATGGACTTTGTTAGAGAATAGCGCTAATTAGGCTTTAACACTTTTAGCCAGCGGCTCTACAAAATCACCATTGTGGCTCTTTTCTGGATCTCATGCTTGAATTCTCCTCAGCGTTGCATCATCCTGAACGGAGCATGAATGCTAAGCTGTACTGTTACCTGTTACCAGTGGCATATGGAGCCAACCAGGTGGCAGCAGCCTGATATTTGAGTGTTACCCTGAGATTGATAATCTTACACAAACATCAGGCTGGAGTTCGCAGTGTTACAGGAAATTCTCCTAATAAGTGAAATAAGATTTAAGACATTTAAAGAAGTGGGACAGACACAAACAGATTGCTAACAGATGCCAGTGCACCTGTGGCACCTAAAGGACTTTATTACCAGAGGTTGGAAGGATATCACTAAGTATTTAAAACTGTGGCCAACATAAACTGTAAAGACTGATATATTGTTCAACATATTGTTGTTGCAGCCATAATAAACAATATAATGATGTAACTTTACCCAAAGAATGGCTCACATGAAGATGTGAGTGAACATAATTAAAAGGCAATAAACATAACTGAGTTAGCTCTGTCTCATTTGGACGTGTGAGAGCAAGTGAAGGCGCACAATTAAAAACATTTATTTTACACTTAATTTATGAACACTGGAGATTATCATTTGACGTTTGATCACCTTTTAGTATTGTTGGTAATGAATAAAAGCGTAGCTCTGCAGCTTCACAAAGGCTCGTTAAATAAAGGCTGTGTGATTAAGCCTTAGAATACTAAGAGGCTGTGTCTGTTTCCTGTGAAAAAAACTTAATGTAGTGACTGCGGCTGGTGAATTTTTCTTGTGGAGTGCCTGTGTTGGTATAAATAGATAGCCAATTTGTAAAATCGTCCGCCTGAACATAAGCATCTTGGGCCACTCTAATTGGTCAATTTCCCGCCTGTATTGAGTGCCTAGATTGATTTATTGCCTTTTTTAAAAGGCCGTGGGGACCAGAGAACAGCTGTGCCAGCCGTCCGTGCCGGAGCTGTTATGAAAACAAGAGGCTGAGTGCTGTGCGTCGGACAGCAGTCACGGCAGTGAGCGGCGAGTAGAATGGAGCAGAGCGGCATGGCCGACAGCTGGCACAGACAGCATCTGTCTGGCTTCACTGGAGATGCAGGATTTATTTCAGCAAACACTGCTGAGAAGAGAAGTCCTGCCCTTTTTTTGCACAAACACAAAATGAAGAATTTGCTTGATTGCTCCGCTGCCTTAATCATTCAAGAGCCGGTCTAATTGGAGTTAGAGAATAGAGATTTATGTCATGATAGTCCCATTTACTTGACATGGAGAGCCGTGTAAGTGTTCTGTCTCTGAGGGTAGCTCCTCAGACTGAGCTCACCTCAACACTGTCTAACTGAGCATGTATTCTTTCGCCTATTAGCAACAATCTGAGACATCACATTTAGAATTACATATTTATTTGCCCTTCAGTCATTGTAACTAGCAGCAAGAGCTACTGCTTTTGACAAAGGTTTTGTTGGACACCTTAATAACTGAGTAACTGTGTGAATCTGCTCTGTGGAAATCAGAAAAAAAACTGCTCTCTCTTTCTGTCTCTCTCTCTAGCTATCTATATATCTACATATCTATAGATATAGCTATATTTTTATTTAGTCAAACCTAACAAAGGATACATTAGTAGTTACAGACAACGCCTGATGTGTCTGCTAAGGCAACACTGTAGCATTTTGTAAAGCATTTCAGGTAATCCGCCTCACACTTGAGCTTCCACTGTAGGCGTCCCAGCCCAGCCATTGACTCTGGTTCTCTTGTGAAATGGGAGCGCACTAACTGTCTCCTTTTTGAACTGTGATTCTTAGAAATTCCTGTATTTAGCACTGGGGATTGGGAGCCCGAGTCTTCCACAGGCATATGAATGCACATTTGGTGAGTCCTTTGCTAAAGTCAGGAGAGAGAGCGACTGTGGGAGTGTAAAGGGAAGAATGAAGCGAGGCAGAGAGTAATCGCACAGACCACATCTCGTACTTAACTTTAGGAAATATGAGTCTGGTTGAAGATGAAAGGGACTTAATCTCAAATGCTTTAAATGCCTCTCTCTTTGCTCCTTCTCAGTCTGTCTTTCTCGCTGCCTTGTGTCCACTGGGACTGTCCCGTTCCTGCACACCGGAGTGCATTATGTAATCCCCTCTGCCAGTCTCCACACCCAGAAGTGAGGCTTTAATTAGAGGGGGTGGGGGGCATCATGGCCTCCCACCTTCCAGCACGTCTGAACACCCTCTAAAGTCATCTCACATCTTTATATTGATCATTTTAAACATTCTTTTCAGTTGCTTGATGTTAGCATTGTGTTTGGTCAACCTTAAACAATATATTCAGAGATACAGTAACACCTTCCCCATGTCATGTGACATGCACGCAATAGCCGTTGAGACAAACTTAGGGATTTAAAAAGAGCATTGCCCTAAAATGTATTCAGAAAGCATTAACTATGGTGTGTAGTGTATAGTGGTGTGATTTTTATTTGATATATAAAAATAAATTTGTTTTGCTTAGCTCCACACTAAGGCCTTGTCCACACAGAGACAAGCTTAGGTGTATCTGCAAATAGGGATATAGGCGTTTCATCCACATGGATCCGGCGTTTTGGAAGCCTGAATACGATTTTTGAGTAGAAAGACTTCCAAATGCTGTTTTCTTGTTTTCCATGTTTACAAGACAGTCGCATCTTTTTTGAAACGCTGGAGTCATAGCCCCAGCTCTTTCTTATAACTCACATGTGCTGAGCTCTCACAAAAACAACAACAACAATGGCGCCTTAAAGTGTTACGTTCATACTACTGAAGATACTGAGCTTATAATGGCTTTACAGCAAAATATTCATCACCGGTCCAGACTAAGGTCTCCTGTGTCACTCACGCTATCACATTCATATTTGCGGCCATGTTCGTGTGTTTTCATCGCACAAGTTTTCTGCGTGTGCCCCATGCGTTCTTCTTTGTTATTTGTGTGCTTCTGTGGTGGCTCTACAGCGCCACTAATAGGCCTGGCATGTATACTACAAAATTATAATTTTATGAGCTAACACTTTTGGAAGCTGTAGGTCATTAGTACTTATTATATATTTTTTTTCTTCTTTTGTGGGATTTTAACCTTGCAGCAGTTTGAGTGGCCACTGGTGTTTAGAAGGTGGTCCGTTCATGATCCACTTTGCATAACATACCCACAGTGTGCTGGATGAACAAAGCCTGCTGTTGACTGCCCTGTTCAGCTTCATCCCTCCTCTTCTCTCTCCGTCCACTCACTCCTCCTTGATTCCCGGCCGGTGAGCCCATCAGGCAGTGCAGGCGTGCTCTGTCTGTCAGCACCTGCACAGCATTCACACAGCTGAATGGTACCAGGAAACACCACACAGACAGAGCTTTAATAGCAGCAAGAGCATGATGTAACTTGGTCTGCTAAATTGTTCAGTCTGGCATTTGACTGCATTATACAAAAATATCTGTCCCACATGCTCAGTTAGTATTAAACATTTAGAAATTGTTAATCTAAAGCCTTGTGAGGAAATTTTAATTTATTTAATTATTTTCAATATATGTGGTTTAAAATGCAGGCAGTTGCATTTGTTAAATTTCTTTTGTCTGTTTCATTTAAATACAAAGTATGATACAGACAGATGTTTAATGTGACATGACTGTTACATTTGAGCCTTATTTAACAAACATGTAAAGAGTGGTGCTGTGTTAAATTTATCTGCCAAGATATGTGTTCTCGTGACAATGTGCCACAACACTCAGGGTTACTTGGGGGAGTATGTGGCGAGCCAGGCACACTGTATACTGCTCTGAGGCTACATATTTTATTGACTTTGAGGCTACAGATGTTCTGGTAAAAGTTTGATTTCCAAAAGGAGGAACAAATAATTCAGGGGGCAATACCACTATTCACATTATTTCATATTATTTGAAATTTAAATAAAAACATACAACCAATCAGAAAAAAGCACAGTTTAAAGCCCTCTCCAATTTAAATAATGACAATAATGTTATGATTGACTAAGACAGAGCAAAGTGAAAGGGTCTGGCTGGCCAAGCTAATGTTGTGTCTTTAAATAATAAAAAAAATGAAAGTAACAAAAATTGCTCTCCTACCACTGATTTATTTTCACTCGTCAGCTTATCAATAAAAACACAAAATCATCACATATATTTTTAAATCACCAACACTTTTGCCTACTGAATAATTATTTGAGTTATAACAGGGGAGTAATAGCGGTGCATTCATAGGACTTGTTTATGTTGGTGACAGTGCAGTGGCCCCTCCAGTGCTCTCCGGGTGATGGGCTTATCAGTGAGACATGAGGCCAGCCGCTCTCCCAGGCATCACACATCAGCCTCTCCCAGAACAACCAGCGTTTCCCTGGGTCAGGATTCACTCCACTTCTGGCACCGGCACATGCGCACAGGGCACTCATTGGCTGTTTGTGCCATCCTGCAGGGTTGAATCAAATTAAGAGGAATTTGATAACTACTTATTAAAAGCGGCGGCTGAGTAAATGAAGTGTGTTGTGTCGCCATTAAAGGACGGGAGCTATTATGTTAAACGTTTGGATTTGTGAAGTGGGGTGTGGACTCGCTAATCCACAGACAGTTGGGGGACGCTGGAGGGAGGAATCAAACCATGCATATAATATGAGAATATTAGGCTGACGAACACAGACAGAAGAGAAATATGGATGATCGATGTATTCCAGAAGGATTTAGTCCATATAGCTAGTTAAAGTAAAGTTACTTTTCAGACTAAAGCACTCACCATGTGTTGAAATTTGTGTTGATGTGATGGATTTTGCAAAATAAGTGTTCTCAGTAGATGGTCAAATGCTTTATCCAGTAGGGTATCTGGTGAGCTGGACAGAAAAAGTTATTCCCCTGCTTCAATCTGAGTTTAAGAGTTATATATCAGCGATGCTCAATAGGCGGGCCAAGGGTCAGACCCAGAGCCAGACACTGTTCAATACAAATCTTATAAATTTGTGAGCACTTTTGGGGTTTTTTTTTTCAAACTGCTTTGGGTGCACATAGTTTAAAGATTGTACATTATTAAAAATGTAATTTAAAATGTCTTGCTGTTTTCCCACCACATGATATTAATTAACCAATCATATTAGTGTTTTCTGAAAAGTAGAGTTTGTAGTGACTGAGAGTTCATTAAAATCACCACAGTGCCACTAAAATTCTACTGAAGACTGATTACAAATAAATATACACACTCAAATCTGAAACCACAAAACTTGGTTTGACAAGCAAAATTTGAAAAAATAATACATAACATGTTCATATTATATATATATTCACAGTGTCACTGGGTGGACATAAAAAGTCTATATATTTGCTACAGTTCATCTGTTAATTTTAGGTAATTTTTAATTATACATCGAACAAAAAAAAAAAATACAGGTATTTGTTATCTTTACCTCTTAATTTAAAATAAGTCTAGTTCTGCTCTAAAGGTGGCATATTTTGTATTTTTAGCCTTATTAGAGTATGTGAACAGATGCCTGCAGGGTCATACATCCTTGTGTGCGCTCTCAAAGAAACAAGAGTGTGCTTCTCCTCCAGCTGAGCTCAATTTGTCCTCTCTGAGCAGTTGTATCAGAACAGGTGGAGGAACAGAACCAATGGCTACTTTCACTGGATCCTGTCCTGGGGCTATTAGACCAGTTTCCTGAATAAATCATGTTCCACCAATTGGCAGTGGCAAATTGGTGCAATCACCCCCAAAATGTTTTTGCGTCCTGGTATATTTCCACGTTCTGCAGCCCAGGGCGCACTATCACATGCAGTCTGGTGTTTAACCTGCAATCATGAATCATGTGATCAGTTCTGACCAATAGTCTGTCTTTTTGCATCACAGACTTTGGGGAAATACTTTCTGGGCCGCATGGGATTGTTTTTGCTGCAATACCTCAAGGTTCTATGGACCTTAACATAAAGATTTTCCAAGAAAACATATGCAAAGCATTTTACTTTGTGGTGATGTACTATTGAAAGATTATTTTGACTATGTACTACACTATTTTACACAAAGAATTGAATTATGTCAACAGGCACCTAATATTATAATGAGTCGACATAAAGTTTAATATGCACAGATCATTCATCACAGGAAGCAGAGCTATATGTATTCATGGACAGATGTTGCTGTGTTAAAGCTTGGCTAGACCAGCCAATGAGGGTGGAGCATTTCTCTTAAGCATTTCCCTGACTTCCAGACTCTGCCTCAGACTGATAAATCACCCTGCCCGGGCCCTTCTCCTGTGTTTTCTTTTCAAATGTAGAATCGATGGATTTTTCCTTCATTTCATTGACCTGTGCATAATGGTGCTCTCACTCCTCCGCCGCTGGGATAGGAGACCGGTGTTGCTCAGGCAAAGACAGGCGGCTCGGGCTTTGTGTTGCTTATTGTTCAGCCTGAAGAAATTAATGTGCTGTGAAATTAGCATTTTATCTGACTGCAGATACAGTAATGGAGGCAATTAGAGCGCAGGGGAAAGGCAGCGCTCAGGAACTGGAGAGGTGAGGGACAATCCTGGAGCTGCGGAGGTCCAGCAGAGAGTCGCTCAGCCGACTCACAGATAACACAATCACCTCAGTCTGGACTCCAGTGTATGTTGAATTTATAAAGAACACATTTCACTCAGATTAGACACTGGGATACCAGTGTAATGTAAAATATCCTATTTATATGTCAGCAGTATGAGATTATTTATACATGTCTGTTTAGAATGATGTTGACTATTTCCCATTTTCAGGAAACTAAAATGACTGTGCAGGGATGAGCCGGACACATTTCAGTCAATGCACATTTGGAGCTCAGATCTCATTTCTCATCAGAGTTTTCCAGACCTGACATTATGTATTTACAGCTGCAGGGCCACATTGTCAACTCTCTTTATCATGTCTCTAGATTGAAATTGATCTCTGTGATTGTGTGCCACAGGCAGGAGATGGACTTTATCAGATGAGGAGGAGCTGCCAGTGAAAGCTGTTGTCACCTTGTAAATTGTTTATTTCTTCTTCAAAAGAGTCTCTGATGTGATGTGCGGGGAATGCTAACGTGGTGTTAGCTTTAATTCTGTGAGGTTTAGACAGCAGCCTGTGACCCCTCTCTGCTGAGGCCATACTCGTAGTACGCCCCAACAGCGATATTAGACACTGTTATTGCATTCTTGCGTTCAACTGTTCGTACAGAACTGTAGATCCCTTTGGCTTCCATGAACATCCTGTCAGGGGCAGAGGCAAATATTGACAAAGCTTAAAGTTACACTGAAAAAAAGTTTCTTCAAACATGGTGGGGTGCAGAATAGATGAAGTGTTGTCTCTTTGTAGTGTTCCTTTGGCCACAGGCCACAGCTGAAGACATCTTTATGGCTCCAACACAACACAATGTATCAGGGAAATTAAATTAATACGTAGTTATATTCCCCTGAATTGCTCATTCTCCATGTCTCTTGATCAGTGCATACACATTGTTAATTGTGATCCTGACAAATTTCTTCCAAAAATACGAGGAAATTCACATAGTTGACATCACTTTATCAGGGTGGACGTTACACCTAAATTATCAGCAGGACCATAGTCTCCATTCTCTCATGTTTGTTGCTCTCTCCATGGATCTTTTTGGTGAGTTACATATTTACAGATGTTTAATCTTTACTTTGGTCTGTCTTTAGTTTGGTCCAATTGTTAATAGAATGGATAAATGCGATAAAAACGCAATAATTGTAAAGTTTCCAGCATGACCTCTTTTACAACTAACCCATTCATACTATTATTTCACAGACCATTACCATTAATAACTCTCTGTGTCAGTAATAATAGTTTATTCAATGTTGCACATCTAACACAATTGTCCTTGCACTATTACACTTAATAAACAGAGGTTTTCTCTTCCATTCACATGTAATTGAAAGCCTAATTAAGGCAATGTGAACTTAAAACAAATTTGCTGAAATACAGTAATTCAAGTATAACAAGAACTTTTTCCCTCTCTAAATCTGCTGGGGCTTGGCCTGCCACCCACCTCTAGCCCCCTCTGCTTTTCTAAGTAAAGACAGCATGACTTCTGCAGTCGGAGGATCACACCCAGTAAGAACATTATCCCAAAGAGTGCACTGGGCTGGCAAGAGGCTGAGATAATACCCCCTCCTGTCCAACTCCAGCGGCTCCAGCTTCCAGAAGAGGGAGAGAAAGGGAGACCTAAGCAAATGATAGCCCACAGCAGCCATGAAACCAATTGTAACCCCGCCACCTCGTGCTTCAGGGAGGAACCAAGACAGATACTAAGAAGTCTGCATAATATCCTTATTGTCAAACATGAGGGTGTAGTCTGTGTGTCTATTAGTGTCAACACAGCAGTGCTAAATGGGCCTAGGCTGTCTTTTCTTTTTAAGTGTGCCTGTGTGGACCATGTTAGTTGGTCCACAGGGTATTATGCTTTCTGATTGGGCGGCTGTGCAGCCTCAGAGGAGCGGCAGATAGATGAGGACATGCCACACTGCTGAGGCATGTGTATGATTAGAGAGACCGCTCTGATATCTGTCAGCAGCAGCATGTTTACCTGCTAAATGATGCTGATCGAATGGACCAGAGCCAGCGGAGCAGGAGATGAATGAAGAGTTGTAAACATTCATTTACAATATCTTTGGTGCGAGATTACCCACATTACATCCTGATACTTACGAGAGACACCTTTGTCTGAGAGAGCTCATCTTGAAAATACAAATGGGACTCCTGCTGCTCTTTGCTTTTCTTCCTGCTCTCAGCCTTTTACTGCTCATCATTGGAAGTGGAATTGAAAGGCTCTCTCCTCATTAAGGCTAGTGCTGAAGTGTTACACAACCACAGTTATCTGCTCAGCACTCGCCCAGCCCGCTGGCTCACTTACTGATCCCAGACCAGGTGTTGTGGTTTGGGCTGATGTACAGCGAGAGGACCAAACCTGTCCTGAGTCCAGCCTGATGAGAAGGCCCCAGGACCATAGCAGACTTGGCCCGAGGCCTCACATCTTGTTTGAGTTAGCAACACAAGCCGAAAGCCTGTTTACAATCTCCACAGCAGGGGCAGAAAAGCCCATTGCATCTGTCTGAGGGCTGTCAGATGTGGAGCAGATGTGCTGAAATGATGTCAGCGCCTTTCCCCTTAGTCATGTGACCACAGACTACAGAGCAGTGACACCAACGAGCTCTGCAGTGTTGTGCCTGTCGTGACTGTCTCCAGTAGGATTTTAGAAAAACTCACAGTAAAGACTCTTTCAGAACAGTGCCCTCTACAGGAGCCTGTTGAGATATAGTATGACTGGTGACTCATAGGACAAAGATACTCTAACCTACACCACCACTGTCCAAAGAGAGTTGAGGCAAAAGTCCTTTCCGTGCAGACAGTTTTAGCATTGGTCCAGAGTGTGGCATCATTAAATATGCACACTCTCAAAGCTGCAGCATGCTTACTTTAGCTCAAATATTTATTCCCTCTATGGACCTTGAAAGCCTGAAGTTGAACTGCTGGATGGGGTAGCATATGGAATTAAAGCAGGTGTGTCTCACCTTTCTATCACTGCTCTGCTCACTGTTGAGTCAAAGTGCACTTACAGAAAGTGCCTGGGGACCTCTCTCATCCAAAAGGTGAAGTGTCTTTAAGATGCATGCCCAGCAACATGGCTGCTTTTGTCACATGACAAAATGTTTGTTTACCTTTGATGAGTGTGCCAAGCAGCATTGATGAGATAGGTTTATTGGTTTATGCATCTCTTGCCTCTATGTCCTTACGGATGAGCGAGCTCACATTTGCTAAACATGTGCAATGTTTCAATTATAGAGGTAATTTAGCTCATCTACTGCAGGAGGAAGTGGATTATGAGTGTGCTGAGAGATGGGTAGGGGTTTTAATAAATGTTGGCTGCATCACGTGCTTCTCTCATGAGCTCATGTTTTATCCTGTTCCTTTGTGAGATAATGAACAGTTTATTACAAACATGTCTCTGTTTTTTTTTTTTTTTTTTTTTATTATTATTATTAAGGTAATTAAACTTGAGTAAATGGACAGTGAAGGTGATCCATTTGGCCTTATGTACATCTTAAAACATTTTGATGTTTTATTCTTAACAATAAGTCTTTTCCCTCTCTTTGGATATTCTTAAATCTCTTATCGTATTAATCGTTAAAAAAAAAGAAGGCTTTTTTGCCTCAGGCGGCAGAAGAGGCATTTGTGTTTAGTGGATTGCTGTTCCCAGATGAGGAGCGCTAAATGAGTTTGGAGGCTTCCTGAATGCTCTATAATTGTGATGAGGCTCTGTTCCTCTGAACAATTAAAGATACAGAGCTCTGTCTCTTCTGAGATCCATCCCAGATCCCTATCATTGAGCCTTCCCACTAAGTCACACTACACTGAAACAGCACATTGACCACTTCTGTCCCACTGCTGCTCAGCTCCGCTTTAAGAGTAAATCTTAAGGTCGTCGTCATGCCCAACACTATGATCAATTTATTACTGGCTGTCAAAGCATTAGAGGGTAAAAACACTCTCCAGTCTCCCGAGTGGTCCGCCCCCTCCCCTCCGCTGCACTCTGTCTCACACAGCAGGCTTTATTTGCCCCCTCAGAACAAATCGGAGAACAAAGCTGCGTGGCTGGCTGCTCGGTGCAGCTGAGTGGCTATGTTAATGTCTCTGGGCTGGTTGGAGGCTCACTGAATGGCTGAGCAGAAGAGGTAAATAAGCGTGTCTGGATGAGAGGTGCAGGCCAGCGGGTGAAAGAGATGAACTAATAGACTATTGCAGGGGTCAGCCCATGTGAACGCAAATATTTATCCAAGTGATTTAAATACCCTCCCCACATCCCGCCCACTTCATTTAAATGAAGAACTAAAGTGTAAAACGATTCAGCTCCTGAAGGCAAGTCTGAAAAAGGAAGCAGGAAGAGGCATTTGTGGGTGGAAAAAAGGAGCAAACAAACAGTGACGTAAATCTGACTCACTCGTCTTTTGCCTTCACAATGCACAGATTAGAGAAGCAGCCTCTTACGGGAATGGAGATTTCATCCATTGCTTTTCTTAGACTTTTATCCCTACAGTGACGAGCCTGTGGAATTTCACACTGTCACAGCCATTTCTTCAAAGGGTCAGAACGGCTAAACTTGCTCGTATAGCTACCATTCACGTAATATAGCCATCACTCCCTGTCTACAAATATTATGAAACCACAATTTTATGTACTGTACTCTTGTTTTGGTAAATTCCCAATCTGTCTTTTACCAAAAACACATTAAAAAAAAAAAAAGTATTCTCCTACTTCCTTGACTACGTTTGTCTAATCAAATTACTCCTATCATCACATCTTCTGATTTCTCCATATGATAGGCGCAACAAATGAATTCCAAACTCAGTCTGGAACCATGACCTGCGGCAATTTGTAACAGAGCAAATCAGGTTTGTCTCCATCATCTCCTCATCTGATAACTGTGGGAATCCTGAGGTGCTCACACTTCAACATGCAGCTGTCTGGAAGTGTGTCCTGCTCTAATTGAAATCAGGATACGATAACGTGCTCATTATGGAGGTGGTCGGAGGAGATGGACTGGAGCCAACGCTGCTGCCAGGCTTTGGCTTTGATGCGTTGTTGATGTGGCAGGCTTGACCACTTTTTATCTGAAATCAATGTCTGCAGCAGTGTCGGTGCAGTACTTCATCCCAAAGCAGACAGTACACAGACTGCGGATGAGGTGGGTCGGGGAGTGTCTCAGGTTGCATCTGAATTTGATTAGCCTATCATCATACTGCAACAACATTGTTCCCTGTGCTCCGCAGCCAGGGAGTGGAGTAGTGTGCTTTTTATTTTGACACCTTAATGAAAGCTTTGTGTTGAAGCAGAGCCCCGATCAGTAGTATTAGTGGGAGGTAATGTAAACCATCATAAATAAGAAGATAAATTAACCACCTGGCATTACCACATGAGCAGAACTATCTCCAGTTTTTTACAGCACAATACAATACTACACTACACTATACTCTCTTTATTTGAGAGTTTAAAAGCCCTATATAAGTAATAACTATCACTTTTATTACTATACTATACTATATTCTACCATATGACCAAATTATACCAAGAGTATTCTGTTTTTAAGCTCCTTGGCTCGTGTAACCCTAATTTGTCTGAATTTTGTCAATCAAACAGTTGCCATGGCTACAGCAATTTTAACCAGTTTAGAACAATGCAAGTAACCCAACACTGCTTATGTAATATATTAATAGTATTTATAAGGCACTGAGGCAAAGGGTTATCGACAATAGAACTTCTCAAAAGAATACCGGATAATTATTACTCTTCTATTTGTGAGTATTTTCTGTCACATATAGTATAGTATAGTATAGTATAGTATTGTTTAGATATCTATAAATCACTCCTTCTATAACCTTCAGCTGGAGAGTGAGATACCAGCTAAAACCAAAAGCATTACATCCTTTTCCTTATCCTTTTGATGATGACTGTAGTTCAAATACCGAATGCCAAGCCTATAAAGCTAAAGAAAGCTTTAAAAAAAAAAAGTGTCTCGGTTTGGAGAATTGAAAACATGGTCAAGTGTACTGTAAGTCTAGTCCATATTAGTCTCTACTAGACTATAAGTCAAGTCCAGGACAAAAACAAAGTTGTTTTGGCAGTGCTTGATTAAAGTACTGTATTTGAATATCCCACTGAATTTGAATTATCTATTACATTTATTCAAAAGAATAACCTTGATTTTTGTACAATGTATGTACAAAATCAGATCAAGTCTTGGCTGATCCTGTGATGTTGTTTGGTACTATATGAATTGAGAGTCTTCAATATCTCAGACAAGAACAAAGAAAGAAAGATCAGTCCACACTGAGCCTGTGGATCACTGAGTCCAGGATATAGCGAGCCCAACTGATGACATCATGCTTCATCATCAGACTAAATGACACTGTATGTTTTCTATAATGGAAATTTACACTGCAGAAAAATACGATATGACTTTACTGATGTGATCTCTAGTTTAACTTTTGGAATACTTGTGGTAAACCCTTTCTGTCTGCACATTCCGTTTGTTGGAAACAGTTGAGTTTTTATTTAAGAGGCTGTATTATGTGCTAAGCTCAGGAAAATCTATCTGATGTCAAAAGGAGTGATTTTATTTCACTCTGTTAGACCTTTAGTGTTCAGTGTTAAACAGTGTAAACCCATGTGACACTGATGCAGCTCTGACTGTAAGCTCACACTCTGCTGATGTCACAGCGCAGATCAATGCACATTGTTCCTACACCTTTCTGTTTGTTTGTAATGATTTTCTATTTATAGTTTTCACAGCTCATCAGTTGGATTGATCAGCTCCAGAATGGTCAGTGCAGTGTCAGCAGTGAGCTTTTTACCAGCACAATGTAACACTGCGAGATACAGAATTCAAGCAATCAACTAATCAGAGTAGACTACGGGCACTTTCACACCTGCACTGTCCGGACTTTTGGACTTTCCCATTTGGTTCAAACCAAATCCTTAGATGTAAAAGAGCGGACAGGCCGTGGTTCAGACAAACAGCTGTTCTTTGGTTCGCTAAAAAGAGGTGATCTCAATCCAGACCAAACTGAACCAATGTTGAGTTTGTTTGTGAAAGCGTTTTGGCCAATGGGTTGGTCTTTCGGACATAATACAGAAAGTCACAGGAAGAGAGAATGGAGGAAGGAAATGGACAAAATTGATATCAGTCTGGTTTAAAAACACACAAAACATAAAACATGAAACATTGCTTTACTTTTTGTATGGCTCTATTTTTCTTGCTACTCCACCACAGCTGCCTCCAGGGAAATCGATCATTTTCTGAAGAGCATTATTGCGGTTTAAATCATGTCTTAAACAGTGTTGCAGCCACATTCTCTCGAGATTTGAGAATTTATGAAAATCTCTATAGAACTGCTCTGAGCAAAATATTTGTGTCCTTGGCCAGTGTGTCCAATGTTGTGACAGTACTGACAGATATGGGCATGTTTCAGGTTAAGATGTAGTGTACATGTTGGTGCTCTGATTGGATAAAACTGATAAATTCAAAACCAGTTATTCATTTGAAGTACCTGCCTTTTTGCAAATGCTTTTAAACTGAGCCTGTTATAATAACCATTCAGGAGCCAAAGTAAGTTATTCTGGAAACATATTATTATTATTTTTTATTTTTTCTATTACAGTATATGTACAGTTTCTCTTTTGGTAATATGTAATAGGCCATAATGTTGCTGTATTATTGTTTGTTCCTGCATTTAATCTGTCGAGCTGGTTTAGCCCTGTACTCTGTAATCTCTGTGTTATTGAGGAAGTAAACAAATGTTTGTGAGCTCGTCTGAGCTCCAGCCCCTTGTCAAAAAAGTATCTGTTTTATCATATAAATGTAGAGAAAAAGCTATACTTCATGGAGTTTCAAATATGCTGTCCTCAGGTCCGGACATTTTAGATTGGTCTCTATGTGCTGCCAAGAGGAAGAGGGCTGCATGCACTTCAAAGAGATGAAGTGTAGTGTTACACAAATCACACTAGGAAAGACTGTATGCATTATACCTTGAAGACGGACTTATTTTTCTATTGAATTAAAAGTTCTTAAGTAGTCTTCTCCCTGAATACTTATATTTATCTCATTCATAGATTTGTTTACTACTTTAGCTTCTAATTAAGTTATTATATTTTAAAGTGAGAGTACTTTTTCTTTACAGATTTTGACCCAACTCATCGTTGGTTATTTCAGAATATTTATTTTGTGCCAAATCAAATCTGCCATATCTAATGCCATATCTCAAGTTGCCTCATGACACTATATACTACTACTACTACTACTACTCTATAATTAGAGCAAGTCCACACCATACTCTTTAGTTTAAAGTTTTGTTCTTTGCTTTCAAAACAGAGAAAACAGAGCAGTGTGGACATGCATGTGCAGTTTAAGGAATATAGAAAATCTGCCATACTCCACTGTTTGCTCTCTGGTTCTGGCTGTTGGCATCATGTGCTGCAGTGGAGCTATGGGCCACTCGTTGCCTGTAGCTGTACTATAATCCTGGATCTGAAGAGGGGACTGAGACAAAGTACTCTGTAGAGGCCATAGAATGTCCGCCACAGAAGCTTATCTCCCCGGGCTGCCCTCCAGGGGGGTTTCCATGGGCGACACTGGAATCAAGGTGAGGACACGGCTCTGTCTGTGGGATTTGAACCTGCAGCTTCACTGAGGTGGGCTGGCATTGGCTGAGGCAGAGTGAGATCACAAACAGCCACTAGTTTGTGTTTTACAAAGTCGACACAGTGACTTCTGACGTGGTGTGTTGCATTTTTCCCCCAGCAATGCTCCACTGACCTACTTCCTTTTAATCCCTGGATGTGACTTTAATTGACTGAAGGGAGGGGCAGCCGGCACGAGGGGTGGGCCTGTGTGTTGTGAGGAGGCAGCGGGCGCAGCAGAGGCGGAGGCAGAGGGGGCTGTGGGGGGCAGATCTCAGAGCCTGAGCGATTTCCTGCTGCCACTGCCGTGTTCAGTCTGCAAATTAATTTGATTCTGTTATGTAACTGTAATCATCATCCGCTCTAATCACATCAGCGGCTTTGTGAGAAACCCAAAATAGAGGGATTGTGGGCTGGACAGGGGGCGGGCTGTCACAGGGTCCACGCACTGAAGGACAGAAGAATCACTGAACCCACCAGTCACTGGGCGAGCAAAAGTTAAGCCTGAGTTTTAGTTATTATTGAGCAGTTGCAGTAATTTTGTCATATATCATCATTTTTTATTTTTTGAATGTATTGCCTTAATCATGGACAATGGTAAAAAAGTAAATCAATTTGTTGAGCAAGTATGAAGCAAAAGTGGCTGATGATTATTCCTCTTAACATTTTGAGAGATGGTGTGAGATGGTATTTCATGTTTTCTATGGAAATTCTTTATTTTAAGGCTGGCACTTAATTACATAAATAAATTTTACCTTTGTTATGTTAAGAAGTGATTTGCCCTGGCATAGCCGTGAGCACTTGTCACTAAGTATATATTGCTTCAACAGATTTGGACAAATATCTTTTTAAACCGGGTGTTGATGCATCAAACTTCAGCTGGTCCAGTCAGGTGACCCCAGTTTTGATACTAGTTGTTCTGTCAAAATCTGAAGTTCAGTTGAGTGATCCAGCCAGAAATGATGAAGCGTACAGATGTTTGGTGTGTTTTTTTTTTTTGTTTTTTTTTTTAGTTCCACAAAAAACAAAACACATACTTTATTTTCTATCCAGCCAAGTGCTAAAAAAATGCATCAAAAGCTGTTCATAAAGCAGTTAACCGTTTATAGTCCCATAAACTATTTTAAATGCTTCCTCTTGCATAACAACCTAAAGCTCTGGGCATAGACAGGAAGTCCTGCAAAATAAGAGACCACAAATGGGTTGTAAGATTAAATGTAACTGAGAGTCTAAAACTTTAGCACCTCTCATTCTAAATATCTGCATACAATTTGAGAAACATGAATATGACAAATCTACACTATACAAAGAAATATTATTCTGTTATATAAACATGCATATAATACCAATTTAGTCTGCTCTGGTGTTAAATGTGTCAGATAATGATGATGAGAGACCAAGTCAAGACCAAAGCCAGCATTTACCACAAGTGAAGAGACCACAAGTAAAAAAGATAAAATAATCACTAGCTCTAATCACAAGAACCTGAGACTGTCCCAGACCAGACAGTATGTGAGTCCAAGACAAAAGCAAGACATCTAAAAACTGGTTAAACTTAAAACTGGAGTATTGCAACACTCATAATGTTTAAGAATATTAATAAATATTTATACAAGACCGTATTGGCTCCTGTCCTGCAAAAGTCCACAACATGACATATATGCATTGTTTTTGTACTGCTATATATTAAAAATAACATCACTTTTCCCAGAGATTCCAGACCCAATCCCTGAGCCATAACAGAAATTATATGACTGCCTTTATAGATACTGCTTATAGTTGGCTCCCGTTTTTTCAAAGTGGACACAAAGCACTGAACTGTTCCTGTCAATTCCTAAAGAGAGCGTGATGTACATTGTCTTTTATTGGACTGACCGTGACTCCTGAGACCCAAGTTGTTTTAAAGGGTTCAGAGGTTAAATGAATTGGTGTGGCTTGTCTCCAGGGGTCTGTGGCAGAAGATGGGGGTCCTCCATGAAGTGCAGTCCTGTGTCACACTCATGTTTGCTCTGAGTACCACTGGGTCCTCTGCTCTGAGGAAAAAAAAAACAACAACTCCTGAATGTGAAAATTCCTCATATGCCTCACACCACTGATTCTTTTTGATTCTGTTGTGTTTTTACTTAGTCTCCATTCACGCAGGACGCATTCGTGACAGACTTCATGCAGATACAGACGCTTGTGCTTCATGCCTGGTTATGTACACAGTTAAGTGACAAATTCCCGTGGTCAACTTTGCATTGCAGCTGTGTGTTTGTGTGCCATGTGTTTGTTGTTGTGGATGGGCAGGAGGCTGTGCTGTGCCTTCTCCCCTCCAGCTGAAACCTGTCAGTCCCCCTGGGGAGCTGGGCCCAGGTTCTCCCGCACTGACAGCCCAGCTCATCTCGTTTGGAGCCAGGCATGCCGCTCTGCCGCTCGCTACCTGGACAGGATCTGCTCCCTTCCTGCCACTTTACATCCACAAGCTCTACATTTAATTAGAATCACTTGTCATGTCTCGTATATCACCTGGGCCTCTTGGTGTCAGCTGTCAGCCAAAGAAATGCGATAGTTATTCATCGCTGTGTGGAAGTGTAGCAGCAAGGTCACAGGACAGAATGCACCTTGAGCTAACTGTACTTAATGCCTATCTGTGCCTATCCACACGCACCAACTGTGGCTCAGCCTTTGCATCCTCCACACATGAGACTCTTACATTATTTATGATTTTACAGTAAGCCATATTATCAAACTGATAGAGGATGGCTCTAGTGCAGAGTTAACAGTAGTTGTAACTGGTAGGTTGAATATTTTTTTAGAAGCTATCAATGGCAGTGCTGGTGTTTGTAGACTAACTTCATGAGGGTCTCAGTGCAAAGCTAACAAGTCAACATAAACAATATAATTTTCTTTGAAGCATGGTAAAACAACCCAGTCAGCTTAGTTTCCAGATGTTTATAGCTATGGTGTACAGTAAACCAGCATTTAAATTTGTAAGACAAAATGTATGAAAACATAAGATGTTAAAATAAGGGTATATAATAGTCAGGGACAACAACAGTAAAATGTATTTCTTATAAATGAATTGCACAAATGCATTAATAAGTAAATCTGTATTAATTCTTGACCACATTATCTTGTGTTCAGCATCAGACTGATGTGAATCTGCAATTAATGTGGATTCTGCAGTGAAATCTGGATTTATCTATGCATACTTTTTTTTCTATTTATGTTTTACTTTTTGTGTAGCCAGCACAGGAAAAGAGACTTTTGTGTCGTTATGTCCTTGTTCACATTGGTGGAGCATTCTGAGAGTTTGCAACATGAGAGTGTGTGACTGGACACACTCATCTATTAAAATCCTTGAATTTAAATTTAGAAATGTAAACTTGAACATATGGCTCTAGGGTCATTCAAGCATTGTTTACATGAGAGCCTGAGGCAGATGTAGACGTGCAATGACCTCTGACCTGAGTCACATCTGGGTTGATTTAGAGGCGCAGTGGAGGCAGAGGCTGGTGGGACACTCCCTGGCCTCTGTCCAGTGTGAGCAGACAGCGCGGTGAAGCACTTTGCCTTTTTTTTATGGTGTTGTCCTGTCACTTTAAATGCAGAATTTTCTCTGGTCCCTCTCTGTCTTTCTGCCCGTCTCCTCCTCTGCTTTTACAGCCTGGTTATATAACTCTCTTTTCTTCCTCTGACATCGCGGCGCTCTCCAGTCAGCTGACACCCTCCACATGTCTCCTGGTAAACAGCTCTCTGTCTGTTTCTTCCTCCTCCTCTCCTCCTGCCTCGTCCTGAGCGATTAGGGATTGATTCTGTCCTCGTCCCGCTGCCTCCTCTTCCATTGGCTGGGCTCATATCCCCAGGCCACTTTCCACATATTAGCACCCGAGGCCAGGGGAGGCGGGCAGATACACATTGCCTGCCATGGCCCATGGATCCTGCGAGCCAGTGAAAAATGAGCTTTGGAGAGGCAATAAATTGCATCCAATTTAGAGATGAAGGCAGAAATAAATTTTTCTTTTCTGATGTCTGAAGAAAGGGAAAAAGCCCCTAGATAATTTCTGCTCCATCTTTTTATGTGAAAATTTCTTTGAAACATCCTTTTTGTGTTGTTCATCTGAATTCATAAAATAATTATACGTCTGCCGTTTAGATTGCCTTTTTATGTTTCGACAGGTTATGAAAATAATTATTCTTGTCATTGCTGACGTGTTTTGAATCTCGATTGGAAACTCATTTAAGTCGGAGGAGACATTTGTGAAAAGATACATTTATGAAACATGATTGCTCACGAACACACAAGACACCTCTCTACGTTTCTCATCCCTGCATTATCCTAAATGAACTGTCCACCAGCCTTACACTCTCTGCACTCAGTTACTGTACTCTGGTGATAAAAAGAGCTTCACCTTTTCACTGCCTGCCCCTGATGCCTCTATCTTTTCTTCATAAAACCTCTACAAATTACTTCAGAAGCAGTGAAGTTAGCACAACAGCTCAGAGTAAAGCGGTATAGGCCAAGGGAGCCTAGTTGTCCCTGTGGTGAAGTGAAAGCCTCGTATTAGTCTCTGAAACCAAACTCCTGGCTCCGATGTTTCCCTTTGTGCAGAGAGTGTGTTGTGCTCAGTGCTTTCCTGTGCATTACCCAGGCCGCCAAAAACATGAGGGGAAGACACTCTGGAGAATTGCATCCCATTCTGTTATTCCTTTTTTTTTTTTTACTACGAGAGATGTTTCTTCTCAGTTAAAAGGCAGTGTTTCTCAACACCCTCTCAGTGTACTGACACCCCGACTGTGAGCTGTTGAAATTGGCACAAAACATTGTCAGTGCACAGTGCTGTGGTGCCAGTGAACTCAAAAGTGCACATAAAAGGGGTGACTCTGTATATGTTCCAGTGTATTTACTGACAACATCACCGCACTGTTACTCATCACTGACATTACCCTGGGAGATGAATGATGCACAAATGGGCAAACAGTCTTTGTTTGTTGTACTTTCTGACTCTGTTTACTCTAGATCACTCTCCTTTTGTTTTGTTGCAAAGCCATATAATCACAAATGGATTTACACTACAGCCTTTTGCACTCACTCTTTAATTTTAGAGCAAAAAACACAGAACATCTGCATATTTCAAACTTAAAATATAGAAAACACTTGGTACTTTCTGCTGGAATGATCAAAGAGTTAATAAAGCAATCATAGTAGACCCTTAAGGTCAGACAAAATAGTAATATTTTTGATCCACCTAACATAAAACAAGTTAAATGTTAACAAAATTACTTAAATTAATTAAAATGTTATTAGGATTATGAGACTGGCCCCTCTCAGTGGAAAGATTTGTTAAAAAACTGAAAGTTAGCACAAAGTATGTCCAGTCAATAATGTGTGACTATGTAATCCATGTAGCTGACTGTGTATGTGGTCTGAGCTAGTGCTAAATTTGAGGTCTATGGTTTTAGCCTTGGACTCCCACAGGGAGATGCTGTCGTCTATTTAAAAACTTAGAGGAAATCGGTCTGATTTTAATTTCACTTTAAAACATTAGAGAGAAGGAATATGAGCTCAAAAAGAGACAAAAAAGTTTATTTAAGGATCCCCTTTAGTCTTTACCATAGTAAAGACTTCTTCCTGGAGTCCACACTTGCAATCAGAAGCATTACAAGCATTACAAATGCAAAGTTTTACAGAAAAAAGACAATCAAGAACACTACTTACAATAATAGCGCCAAAGAGTGTCAAAAGGATCAACTCATTTGTGATTTAACATGATTTTGCAATAGATTATTGATTTTTTAAAATGTTTTTTAAAACTATCATGATCACTAATTAATGTCATTGCTGAAAGTAGCATATTCCAGTATACGATGGTTCTACATGGCTGTTTTTCTAAGGTCATTAGTTCTGGACAAAGGGAGTGTAAAAGTAACAATGGAGGCCTGTCTTGTGTTAAAACCATGTCTGTTACAGGTGGGTAGAGGCTGTGAGAAAGGGTTTATGTAAAATCCAGATTTTATGTAAAGACAGAACAAGTCTGTCATTGACCTTCATCCATGACAGGTTTTGATGCATTAAGTTTCTAAAAGAACAACCGTGTGCTAGTCTTGCAGCCCTGTTTTGAGCTATATGAAGGTTATCTAGGTCTTTTTTCGCAGCACCAGACAAAACCACTGGACAGTAGTCAAGATGACACAAGACCATGGACTGAACTCATTTTCTTGAGTAGTGCTCAGTTTGTCCTCGGTGGACAGCTGTATAAAGCAAACGTTATGGAACTTCCACTGGACTAGACATTGGACTTAAAAGTCCAGTTTTTCATGATTGGCAAATGAAAGACTCTTATTTTGAGGTGACCATAGACAAAGACCCATGGGCTCATTAGCTGATATGTGTGTGACTCATCCTGTTAATGTTATGTTTATCAAGCTTTTAGTGAGAAAAATTGTGTTGAGATAAAACTGAAAAAAACAGAGGCATATGCCAAAACATGTTGCACTTGCACCTTAAAATCTATTTTAATATTGATATAAGATGCTAGTTTTGATAAGACAACATGTACTAAATGGGTGAAGCCAAGAAAGCACAATGGAAGTAGATGAGGACACATGTAAGAGCAGTTATACTCTACTCTGCTATCTATGTTTGTTCTTTGTAAGCTCTAATATAAATGTCTAGATCAATTTTCTTTGCAAAAATCTTCATGCGTCATGTAATTGAAGGTGCATCATGTCAACAGTTTCCCCGTCTTTGGGCTGATTCTGCAGTGTGCGCAGGGCTTTGCTGTTCATCTGAGCAGGCAGTTAGCTAAGCTCAGCTGATTAATAAATAAGCATGCCACGGTCGTGGATCAGTGCATCTCTAATGTGCTCCGACTCTCTGCCTTGTTCCTGTTGCGTCTCTATCCCACTTGGCTTGGTAAATGTAAAGGAGGGGTGGGGTCTTTCTACTGTCTATCAGCATGTCGTGGGGGCGTCTCAGCGTGTAGTCATCAAAGCCCGCTGTGGTATGAGCCCCCCTTGTACCGCTGTATTTGTCTCTCTGCACGGCCAAACGCAATTGGACGTGAGTTCCCTGTGGCTGGGCCCCCCTTCCCCCGCTGCCCTCGCCTCTGCCGCTTGTGTAAATTATGTAAGTGCAAGGGGAAGCAGTGGTGATGAGGCGTACAGTGGTGGCATTTGGCTCTAACCAGCGCTGCGAGCGGGCTGTGGAAGCCTGCGCCTGCCTGGCATGCCAAGCACGGCCTGCCCGCTGCATCGACTACACCCGATGCATTTTTAACTGGGGTTTCCAGCACTTTTCTGGCGAGACATGGTAAAGACATGGGGTTAGTGGGTTCACCTCACAGAGCACTCTGCAGTTAGGAGCTGACATGTCTAAGTGTGCTGTCTGTGGACTGAGGAGCGGTGCAGGGGAGTTCTATCTCCGCGGCTCAGACGAGGCGCTCACTGACTGCGCCGCCCCATTTCATAAAATAACAATAGACTGTGGCTCTTTAAAACTCTGCGCGCAAAGAAGATGAGTCTCCATAATGAATTCAAATATGACAAATAGAGCTTTCTTTGTAGGACTTATGTTTAAATTTGTTTTCTTATTTAAATAACACTATGTTTCCTTTACCCATATTTTCTTTATCTGTTTTCTGGAGTATCTCTTAACCTTTGTATATTATTCCTTTCTCATATACTACAATTGCTTGATGTCAGGATAAGTGGCTGGCATGCTCATAGCAATGTAACAAAAATCTACTCATGTGGCTTTATGTTAAAATAACAATTAAACCAGCATCATTATTTATATGCCCAACAGGCAAAATAACATCCTAAAACCAAAATCTGCTGACCAAGTCTTAACATTTTCACTACACTAGCATTATCATTATATGGTTTAGCATTGGCCTAAACTCTAGTGCACTCCACACTGTCCAATTATAATGCAGTTTCTTCATCTGCAAGGAATTTGATGAAAATTTTAAATCTAGATAATGAAGCAAAGTGATGAGTGTGAAATATTCAAAGTGAATAAATAATAGTGTCTGATCTTTCTTGATCACTAAAGGTACAATTCAGACAAATGGTTACATTCAGCACAGTGAAAATAAAGATTATGGCATTTTGGATATGGGGGATGACCGTTAACACTATGTCTCAGATTGTGGGCATCGATTGAATTTGTCGTTTGTTTTTTAAATTCAACATCTTTCATTCACTCAGAAAAATGGCACGACAATTTTTTTTGGCCTATTAAAGTAATAAACGAATAAAGAAAGAAAAGTTGCATACATGTTGTTTTCTTTACTTTACATTATGTTTAACTTGTGGCCTAAATATACTGGTCAGGTTACCTCCTTTCCTTCTGATGCCAAAGTGGTGCCAATGCCAACTCTTCATGGTTCCCAGATGACTGAACTCCAAGCCTTACCTCAACTGGGTTAAATTCTTTCCAAGTTATGCTTCTGTACTGACTTATGTAAGCTTTTATGATTGTATTCCCACAGAAGCATAGTCAGAATTCAGTGCTCAGTATGCTGTGTTGAGTGTCTCTGGTAAATATACTTCTCTTGCCTAAGTATTTTGCCTACATGTTTAATGTAAGCCCATTCTGCTAATGCCTATCTGAGAAAAGTGTATAAAGTGTGTGGTGAGGGGTTTTACAGCCTTAAAACATATATAATAATTGTAAAAAATAAAGCTGACTACTTCGAGGATTTTGCCCATTGCGGGTTATTTTTAGAACGTAACCCCCGAGATAAACGAGGGACCACTGTATTATGATCTTTTATATGATAGCACAATTGTTACTGGCCATTTTCTATGGATTAAAACCTCCTATCATGATTTTTCTGGTCTTCCAACTTATCTGTGAATTTCTATAAGTGCACCCCATTTGTCATTAATCAATACCTGCTTTTAATGGCATGCTGAGTTTGTTTGTCATCTGAGGAAAAATTTAAGAGCCATCCTGCTGCACACAGTCTCGATGACTAATGCTGTCTGAGAGACGCCTTCTACATAAATCAATAGTTCTTATTATTTCCCACTTCCACTCCCTTCTCTTGCTGTTTTTGTTTGTGTGTTTATTGCGGCGGCCAAGTTCTCCTTTGTGCTAGTGGGTCAGTGTGTCACTGTGCCACGGCCTTGACGCTTACACATTCTGACAAGCTTTGAGTGGAAATGAAAACACTGTAAATCTCTCCAGTCCAACAGCAAAAATAATGTTATGTCTTCCTTCTCATCTACCTGCTTGCCCTTTAGAAAATTTATAGAGTAATACAGCCAGTGAGAAAAATGTGTCTCGTTTCATACCAAGGACTGTAGTACTAGTTTTCTTGAGTAGTGCTCAGTTTGTCCTCGGTGGACAGTTGTAGAATGCAAATGTAATGGAACCTCCACTGGTGTGGACATTGGATTTAAATGTCCAGTCTTTCATGATTGTCAAATGAAAGACTCTTATTTTGAGGTGTTAGTAGACAAAGACCCATGTGGGCTCATTAGCTGATATGTGTGTGACTTCTACTGTTAATATTATGTTTATCAAGCTTTATTGGGGAGAAAACATTTGTTCAGGTAAAATTGGAATGCCTCAGGGTCCATCCCTTTAGACATTTTATATAGTTATACCAGCCATTGAGAAAAATGTGGCTCTTCTCATTTGGACATTGTGCAGAAGTCGTAATATTCTGAGGTTAACAACAGGAAGTGTGGAGTCACAATAATGTCATTGATTTTATTGGTTTGCTGTATTGATGAGATTATCATGGCTAGCTTTCAAAACATTATAAGATACTTTATTTAACCCCAAAGGGTAATTCACATGTCAATACTGGACTTTGCAGAAAGGTTTTCTAGTTGTCAGCAAAAAACGCTTTTTCTTAGACATAATGTGTGGCTTTTTTCTTTTGATTACCAGAAACGAGGAAATAAGAAATTCAGAAAACCAAACAAATACAGCTCATTTCTGGATTTTTTTTTCTGATTTCTTGATTATGTCTTTTCTTATATCAAAAGAGAAAATCTGTTAGCCTGAAAGTACATGGACCATTTGCTACATTTCTTTGTACAGTGTGTCCTCGGATTTTGTCCACCGTCTCCTTTTCTGCCACAGCCTCTGGACATCTTTAGCAGCTTGTTGCTACTCTATTTTCGATCATTAGAAAACAGCTGCATAGGAGGCATCTGCCATACAGTAGATATAAAAATACCACCATGTAAAACATTAAACAACATAATCTCTGTGTCTTCGGTATTTTTAAACCCAAGAGTGTTGGCCGTGACTTACAGCATTTGGTCCGAAAGTCTGAACTATTGCCGAGCAGGCTTTCAGTAACGGACTGGACTTTGGTTCAGTTCAGAGTCAGAATCAGAATTGTTTATTAATGGCCGCACAACAGGTGGTAGAATTTGCTATCGGAACATGACAGAAGCTATCATCTGTGTCAACAGAAAGGACAGCAAGAAGAAGAACAGTTACAGACAGACCATTCAGACATGACAAAAGCGTTATCGTTAGTCATTGTGTGTCTATTACCAAACAACACAGAATAAATATGCAAAATATTTTGAGTGAGCGCTGTGCACACCTTTCCACCATATTAGTTTTCATAATTAAATAAAACATTGTGCTCTGAACACCCCACCTCAGAGGGAAATTGCAGTCACTAAAGAAGAGACGCCAACCCAATAACGAACTGCAAATGAATAAGAGATGGGAAGTAAACGAAGTGTGGTACATGAGAACAAGCAGTGATTTACTCTAAAACAATATTTGAAACAGCAGGTGAATGAAGGCTATAATTACACTGTTAAAGGGCCTCATCTGAATCACTGCTGGGCTTTGAGCACCAGGGGTTTTTGAAGTAGAATACACTGAAATCATATGTGACCAGGGAAACATGTCTGTCAACAGTGTTCAGGATAGCAGTGGGGGAAAAGCCGGGAAACGCTGTGAAATATCCTGAAGGTCCTTGGCAGCATTAGAGACAGGCCTGGGAGGTTAGGAAACATCAAATCAATGCATTGTAATGTGAATTGACTGCTGACTTTGATCATCTGCCTTGGGAGTGCTTTAGCATTGAGTGCTGTCACACTGGCAGGGCTAAGCAAATATGGCACGGGCGAGCCGGAGACAGGTCTGAATGGGAGTGAGAAAAAGGGGTTATGTGATGCCTGGCTATCATCAGACTGTAATGGGCACATTAAAATTCAATGCCCGCTTGGTAAATGGCATACTGTGGATGTTATGCATACTTAAATTGATTCATAATTACAAAAGTGAATGCATACATTATGATGGCTGGGTACGTTTTGCTGTCCTTATGTGGTCCACTCTACATTTTTTTTTTGGAACTGTACAATGTGTGTGAAGGCTTAGTCAAAAAAAAAAAAAAAAGATATATTAGAATACAATTTTAAACCGATTTACATATTGAACATCAACTCCATGAAATGGGATTACTGTTATCTGCCACCCATATAAGTGCTATTGATTAACTTATTGATTTGCATTGTATTTATTGGCATTGCTTTTTTAATTAAAAATTAAAGTAACTGGTATTATATGCTTTCCAGTTATTCTGTCATACTGTTTTAACTAATAAGATCGTTGTAAATATTTTGAGTTTCAGAGATGAACAAAATTAAGTTGAAAAACTTTCAGAGCAGCACATGACCATAGCATTAATCCTGTGTGGACTAAAGTGTTTCTTAAAGCCACACAGCGTAGCCTTTTACAAGGAAATACAAAGCATTGAAATCATTCAAATCTGTAGCGTTAAAGTCATTTTTATCTCCTTTTTTATAAACCCAGAGAATAAGTTTCAGCAAATACTATGTGACACTGAGTGAAGAGATATCTTCCCAGATTTAAACAACTCTCCACATTTCTTCTTTATATAAGAGGCATACTGAGACGTAACAGTCCCATGTTTAAACAGTGTCAGAGTCCTATAATGAGTGCAAATCCTAAAAAGTTACTTTAGTGTTGCTTTAAAAAAGCATAGTATGAAATTGCAGTAGAAGAAATGAAAAGCCTTTCCTGTGCTGCTGGCCAGATGGTGGATTCCCTCACAACTCCCTCCAAAATGATGGGTCAGCCCTGCTTAGTGTCAGAAGCTGCTGATATCCTCGCTCTAAAAGTGGGAATGCTCTTAAGCCATTCCTCTATAATAGAGTGGCCGGACTAATCTTAACCTCTGTGAGTGAGAGCAGGTAAGGAGTGGAGCTTTTAGCACAACACCCTGACCCTTTGCTTTGCTACAACACTGTCCAGATTACAGGCAACTGCAACAGAGGCATTTTGAACCATCCTCCAGCTGCACCTCTGCCTTTCCCCTAGAGACCAGCCTTTTCTCCCAATGCACCATGGGCCTGTTTTTCAAAAGGGCTCAGTGGTGTGTGTTTGTGTTTAAATGTCAGCATATTGCACTTAAATGTTATTTTGATCAGTGTCGTCTATTTATATTATCATGTGCATAACATTTAACAGGCACATGGAAGAAGGACAGAAGGATACTGAGAAGTGTGAATGGAAATAATAGCGACACAATATTAGCAATGTGTCTATCATATTATGAAATTGAAACACATTTTGCTAAATATTTTCACATGCAACATTTACAGCAACAGTTAAAAAGTAGTTTGTGATATTTTATTGCACATTAACATCATGGCCTGGTTAAATATTATTTTCAGACTGGCTGACAGGTGTACAACAAAACCATGTATTTCAAACGTCTACATTGTTCTGCCAACTGGTGGCCTTAGCTTGGAAGCAAGACTGAATCTGATGCAGCAGAGAAGAGCAAGAGACTGAGATATTGTCAGCATAAGAGTGTTTTCACTGAGCATATTGTGCCATGTTATTAGATAAATAAACTCTCTGCATGCTAAACTGCACAGGGAGGAGAGATTCCTTGACGACCGTAGCCAGAGACAAAGCCAAAACCTCTTGTCACTGTGTGTGAGGAACAGCGAGACGACCCAGTAGGTATTGAGCTGCTAGGTGCATCTCCTAACAAGCTGACTGTTCAAAGGCTTTTTAGTGCTCTGGAGAACATGAAAGGCGTGTTTAAAAATTTAAAAGCCCGATCTGTTCCAGAGCTATGGAGCGGCAGAGGAAAGCAGATTTTTACGTCGCCATAATTCCCCAGTTGCTTGCTTTGTAAATTAATTAAGATGTTTATGACAGCTGCTTGCACCTAATGGAATGCTTATAGACTATGCTATTAATTATTACTGCTGGCCACGGCTGCTGCTTATACACTGCTGAGAGTGTGCGGCTGCAGCACAGAGGTAACCCCAGGACTGCACCTCACTTTGACATAATGAGTTTTTTTTTTCAATGGCCAGGCCTCTTTCTGCTCCAGAGTCAGGTCCGAAGTCAAGGCTAAGGTTCTGGTTCACTCCATATGTGTGTCTTTGGGCTTTAATATGGCTGAGTCGCATCATCTAAGACCCGCCCTCTATTTCATGATTTCTTTTTCTCTAAATAAACTCATATTTTTAATGTGAATTCTTTTTTTTTTTTTTTTTAGGTTAGTTTAACACTGTAAAAAAAAAAAAAATTAAATAAAAATAAATTTAAAAAAATGGCAAACACCACAACAAAACAAAAGCCATAAAGTTAAGGTGTAAAACCCTAATTCATGTGGAAAACCATTTAATTTGCAGTAAAAGTTCTGCAGGAACTATTTACAGTTATTTTCTTGTATTATTAACATAAAACATCTTCAAACTCAGACAGAGTCAACTCTTGAGACACTGTCACGACCTGTTGGAGTTTTACAGTTCAGTTTGAGTCTCTGTGGATGTTATCAGACAAAAACTAACTATTACTATCTAAGTGTTCAGTGTAAACATGTGATGGCACAAAAAGATTTATTTATATTTGTTGCTTTAAATGACTGTTCCTCCTATTCACCAGATTAATGTAAAATAAAAACATTTTTGTCCAAAACTGAGTGAAGATGATGGGTGCTGTTCCTCTAAGTCATGGTCATGACTGTCATCAACAGAGACAAGTTAGAGATTTAGTGGTTTAGCTGACATATAAATATAAAAAAAGATAAATCAATTGTCTCAAATGTCATACAAACAAATTAAAGCATTACCTCTAAATAATATTTTCTCATCAAAGATAAACCTTAATATAATTTGCCACAAATTTAATTATTTAAAGAAGATTTAAATGTAAAATTACTCCTAAATCTGAAATTAATAAGAATCACCTTAAAATTAGAGAGTAAAACTTTAAATAAACCTGTAGATAATTTGCAGCATATTTAATTAGTGTCAGTTATTTAATTGTTGCCATTGTTGAATCAAGACCTAGAATAAAATGTTGTTAATTTACAAACAATGTATCAGTCACATGACATTTTTGTTGCAGTGTATAATATACTATATACTATATTTAGGTGAGTGTAGGTTAACGTTTTATAGGTTATTAGCTGATACTGTTGAAGTCAAGGTTTCTATAAGGCTTTGACTCTGTACAGTTCACTTAAAGCACTCGGGGACTAAGCTTAATGTTTGTTTACCGTAACCTATTTAAAGCCTTAATTAGCTGTATAATTGTTCACATGTCTATTTGACTGTTCAACAAGAACTATCTGACTTTACAGCAGCTTTGATTATATGTATATATAAAATAGGCAGCTGAGAATAGTGGTCATTAGATCACCGGCTCAATTTATAAAGGACTAAGACAATTTACTGAAAGGTCCAACATTATAAAATAAATTATAAAATAAAATAATAAGTAACAAACAAACAAAAATCAAATTCAACATTTCATAAGGAACCGCAAAACTCCAGACTTTAGGACCAACACTAATAATGGTCCAGGCAGGACCAAACAGAGTTGAAATGCCATGAAAATCAGACAAAAATGAGTTGAAGCAAACTGTATAAAATCCTTAAAAAGTGTTTGGTACTTTTGTGTTGAATGTGGTTAAAAATACGAATAAGCCATGAGGCAACACCCGTCCTCACACATGCATGACATGTGCGGTGATGTTTTTGTGATTGAGTTCAGACCTATTTCATTAGAAATGAGAAGATATGACTAAAATGTAGAAGCTTCAGTGCTCCACGTAAAGAGTTTCTCAGAATGACTGCTTTCCTGAGGCTGAGCTGAAGTTCTTTCAGATCCAAATATTGTTCAGTTTTATGTCGCTCACTGTACGGACTCGTGCACCATCATTTATCACTGGTCCACTTACCATGCGCTGTAGTGCATGAGGATGGTCTCAAAAGGGCGACAAATATGCATCCTCCGGAATCCTTAGTCGTTCTGCTCCAGAATTAACAGTGTACACCTCATGTGGGCCTGGTTAAGGTGTGTGAAATTAGCCTTTAGTATGCTCTTAACAGTGTAGTTTAAATTACTACTCAGCCAATTCAGAGAAATGAATCAAAATAGCGGTATTAATTATCCACGTTAGTTTAACTGTATCATGACACTGTGGTAATAGTGAGAATGCTATGATTCACAGTGTTTTGTCAAGGATCGAGGCAAAAAATGTGAAATGAGTAAATGGGGCCCAATGATTTTTATGGCAATGCCAAGCGCTTTTTGCCAACCAAGAACACAACGATGTCATTGTATTATGTCACGTGAGATCAGTCCATAATGCAGTGAAACTGAACTATTATATCAATTAAAAAGAAACGGGAAAAATTGAAAACGGGATTATTTTTACTATCATGTTTTTGAGTGTCTGATAGTCAGGGTAGGGGAAGGCCACAAAGTATCCACGTCATTGGAGGAACTGTGGATTGGAGCACTGCTTCTGCAGCATCCAAACATACAAAAGCACCCTTGCCTATAGATTATTTCTCATCAGGCTGAGCTGGGGTAAATGCGCATGTGATGCGAACTTGAAGCTTCAGAACAAAAGGCTTGGTTTCATTGTGTAGCATTACAAAGTGTGCATCAGGGTCACCATTGTCCTGCTCAATAAACCAACACTCTTCCTGTTGTACCTTGTCCACTTGTTAGCGCAGGGCAGTGCATTGTGAACTCTCTCTGACCTCATCAGTCAGGAGGCAGAGGACCAGGTTTTGTTCTCCGCTCCTCTCCGGTGCAAAGACTTGTTTATGCTTCGAGTCAGACAGAATAAAGATGTCAACTGCTCTTCTAACTCTGAGTGTGCAAAGCTAGTGCAGCTAATTATAGTTCCTCTTTCATATGACTTCACCACAAGTTCTTCCTCTGACATTGTTACGCAATCACAGAGTGACAGCAGGAAGCTTTAGAGCAGCACTGATTTGGGATTGAAACTCTGACAAACATATATTTCCATATGAGTACACTGTTGCATTCAAGTAATTGCATTTAAGTCTTAAAAATCATAGTTCCTTCGACACAGTTTGATTTGACTATTTTTATCCATCAAACTTGCTCAGTAGATCTATAGATATGCTAGATATTGGGTGATATATTATTTTGGTGATACATTATATTAATGATACTGGGTTATAGAGACTTGAGATAACAGCCCTGTCCTTAGAGTCTCCGTGAGGGCAAGGTAAAACACCAAAAACCCAGCTGTAGCATAAAACCTCAGGGAGAAGCCAACAGTGAACTAGAAAGGATAAAAAATATTATTGAAACATTAAAATAATCTAAATATGAAAACAGATAATGCCAGAGGATAGAAGCTCAGTGTGTCGTACATCCCCCAGTGACACATGATAATAATTGTTTATATTGAGTACCTACATTCTCAGATCATATTCTGTGCTATGAAAGATTTGTATGCTTCTCCAACAGCTGCATATTGATTAACAATAATAGTGCTGTGGTTTATTATACAATATGCATTTCATTTCAAAATGGAGAAGGGCTGGAGTTTCCATTTCCATTCCATCAGCTGTCTTGTTACTCTTTTCCTGTAGTCTCTCAGCGTGAGGCAGACAGGTGCCCTGTGGCGTCGACTTACTCAGGAGTCAATGGGACAAATAAATAACGCAGCACAGCTCTGTTGATTACACCATGTGAGGAGGGTTTGTATTCCTGTATCCCTGTATCTCCACAGAAGAAGGCATCACGTCTGTGCTCAGCATCATACTGTGTTATCTTCCCTTTACAGTCACACAGAGAATGCATCGGGGAGGGGGAGGATGTAAACTGAAGCACTCTCCACCTGCGCCACAAGAGGCAATGCGTGAAATATGTATTCAGTCTTTCATCAAGCTATTTATGTGCCACGCACGGGTTATCCTCGTGTGTGAAGTTCTCTGTTGTGTTAGCTTTGAAAACGGAGGAGGAAACTGTGATCTGTGTTTTATTAATCATAGTCCAGCACCGCGGATGTCCCGTTATCACATGTATGGAATTACAGGGCATTTGCGCTTTAAGCATGGCTCTGTTGCCTGGAAATGGAAGAGTGGCTCCGCTGATGAACTCCCTGCTAATAGGACTACCTTTGATCTGTGTCGAGCACGGAGGGCCTACAGAACTCAGGTTTTAATTATGAAATACATAAAAAATAGATGCGGCATTAAGTGCCGACCATGACTGCAGTGAATTGCAGCAGCGGCACTCACATGCTAGTTTGCCTTTGCTGTTCCTTCCTTTTTGTCTTCCAGTGCTCAGCTCAGAAACACTTCGATCCGCATCTCTCAGACTCGGTTCATTACTGCAAAGAAGCAAAAAGTGTAATGATATTAGTGGATTGACAGACATGTAAGTCATCTCCGAGGAAGTTTTCATTACATGAGAGGCTTCAGAGGGGCAGTTTGCCTTATTGGCAAGTGCTCAGTCCAAACCTAATGGCTCTGCAGTTCCCTCCCACTTGAGCAATTACAGCCCAGTCCTTATCAGCAGAGCCTGTAGTCCACTGTTGAGGGACATGACTTTGAACATTCACATAAAATGATCCGTCCCCATAGACTCTTGTTCATTAGACAAGTGCCTACCGTACTGGACTTTACTGGCTGAGAACGGACACCAAATGAATGATAGTAATGAAAGATGTTCAATATACTCTATCTCGGAGTCAGCCTTTATAAAGGTGCCATTAACTGACATTAGTTTGTCATCAAAGCACTGAGCCTCTGTCCCAAAGGTGATTATGCAGCAAGTGCACAGTCTATCGACAGAGCAGGACGGCTCTGTTAACAGAGTGCCACTGTTCACTCCACAACAACACATTACAGTCCTGACTCTTACATTACACACTGTTCTAAAGATGTTTGACTGCTTCATTTAATACAGTACACATTTACTATAGTACTGTACCTGTCCTCTGAATCCTCTGCTGCAATACAAATTTAAATAAACGCTACAAAACAAATTGCAAAACAGATTGCAGATTTGATATTTATTCAGCAAGCAGTATGCACTTAATATTAAAGCTCTTATGAATAAGTTGGCCCTGGGGGGCACTTCTCTGTTGGCCAATCCTATAGCTGTTACAAGCCATTATTTTAAATGTGCATACAGGAGTATTTGCCTCGGGAGCTGTAGATAATTGTGTTCTCTCTATAGGTTTGAACATGTGTAAGACTCAGGTAATGTGACTAGACTCACAAGAGTGGTCTGTGGGGGACAGCTGTGTTGTCTGCTGGAGAGGTGGTTAAACCTCTAACCTCTGCAATATAAAAATGACATTGGTGTGGGTTTTATATTTGCTGTAAATAAAAATACAACAAATTTTGTTGTTATGTAATCACACCACATGGAATGAACACCCTGGTGACATTTGGACTCTGTGTGCTTAACCCAATATAGAGTGCAGTGGTGAACACACCCACAGTGGGCTCTACAGACTCCGTAGTGAGCCAGGGTGGTCCACTCTCTGTGGCCTGTCTTTATTTATATGACTATTGGATTTCATGTGCGGTTGTGGCTGGATCACTCAGAGATTACTGCTGGCTGGGAACCACCAGAGCACACAGTACACAGTGCCCCCTGGCCTCAGTCTGACCAGCGCACAGGGCCGTCCTGCAGCGGTAAGGACCCTGGAGACTCGAGCAGACCACAGCAGTACTACTGTACAGTACAGTAATAAAAGCCTAACATTTTGGCTTTTCACCCACCTGCTGCACTGTACTGCGACTCACACAAAACAAAAAGCAAATTCCTGAGTGGTTTCTGATTGAGTGGTTCCTTGTTTAGATAGCTTCTTCCTTATTAGGTTTTCTCTTGCCATAGCTCACTGGTCCTCCTGAGTGTGATACAAATAAATCTGGTACATATGGAGCACACAGCAGTAAATATTCTTATGGCATGAATGATTCTCTATAGAGTTGTGTGTAATAATAGACCTGGCATTTTAAAGCGTTGGTCGGGAGAAGATTTTGGTTCTTGTCACTTTTAAAATGCCTATGCAGTAAAGTCTTACAAATAACAATAGCACTTATAACAACATTCCCTGTGGTACAATTAAAATTCTGTCAGTCTTCTCTGTAGCTCCCAGCCATGCCTGCTGTTCCTCGGCCTCCTGGGCCATGTCAATTCCTCTGCTGCAATGTATAATTCACGAGCCACCAACAGCACTGAGGACTCACCTGGAGACTCAGCCCAGCAAAGCAGAACTGCACAGGGGGAGATGCTCTACATGAGCCTGGGAGGTTCTTGTACGGGGTAGGAGTGTGACTCTGTGTGATCTCATGGTCACCCTGATCACATCGCTCCCTCTAGACTCCTAACTTTCTATAACTGTTTTTTTCTGTCCTTTCTCCTTTGTCTCTTGAAAGACAGTTGTGGTGTCCTCTAAAACTAATTTGGATGTATATCTTCTATTTGCAGACAATTCCATAGTGATGCGCTGGAGTAACCTGTGGAGTGTCAGAGTGGTTGCTTTTAGTTAAAACCAATTAGAAATGACCAGAAATAACAGCGCCTGGAGACAAAGAAGTCATTTTTCTCTTGAGCTTCCCCGGAGAGTTGGCCTCTCCATGGATTAAGTGTTTTAGTATATTAGGGGGCAGCTGATTAGAATCATTGTGCTTTTTTAATCATTAAATTTGTGCATGTACAGTTCAGTGCTGTATAATAGCTAATAAGACAAAGTGTGTCACTGCAAAAGGGAGAATTGTTTAAATGACTTTGTGTATGAAACTTGGCCTTTACAAGAGTATCAAAGTTAGAACTGCATAGAGGTCACCATACATATTTTGTAGACCTGTGCAATATGTTACACTCAAACTTATGTTGGATAGATGTTTTATTTTTGTCATGTGCAGCTAACAGTCCTGAACATTCCATTTTGCTTTGGAGTGTTGTGATTGCTGTGAAAAGAAGTCTATTAATTGTTTCTTATTATTTTCTCTCAGGATTCTAGTAATTTGTCAGTCTGCCAAGCGGCAGCAGTCAAAAGATGAACTACTGTTTGTGGCTACATCTATCATTCTTAAGATGACCGTGGCTTAGCCACCACCATTAACCAGCAACCTCAGGAGTAGACTAAAATTAACAGCCCATACAGCTCACATCATTAAGACCATAACCATAGCTTTGTGTTTTTCCTCATTTATATGAGTGTTTGAACTGGAAGTTTTCTCCAGGCCTCAGGTATTGACCCCCTCTCTCTGTAGGTGTATGGCCTGTTCCTCAGTGGGCTCTAGCTGCAGCCCGGTCCGTTGCGCTGGTTGTGTCCTTGTGTGCGGCAGGCGTGCAACGGTGGCATGTGGGGCGGCGGCAGGAAGCGGGCCTCCCTGTCTCCCCAGACTGAACAGTGAATGAGGATAAGTGAGGAGCGCCAGTCAATGAATCAAGCAGCAGGAAGGGAGCAGCCGGGGGGAGAGTTACGTCCCCACGGGAGAGGCCTCGCATTAGGAACTTCCTTGTCTGTGTGTTTCTGGCACAGGTTAAATGGATCGCTCCCATTAGCGTGCTGAGAGGACAGCTCCATTATATGAAGGAGACTGTAACTTTGAATGTCACGGTGCAACAACCCCAGAGCACGCCTTGTCTCGCAGGGAAGCAGGGTGACAATAACCATCCATGATAATCATTCCCTGTCAGACTTTAAGGAAGCTGAAATGATGACGTACAGCCTGCCGTGTGGCTCAGACTTCATTACAGCGCTGTCACTTTGAGACGCAGCAATGGCACGCTGCTCACCAGCAGGCTGCAGCGTGGCAGCTGCCAGAGCCTAGACTCTCGTCCTGTCGAAGTGTTTACAGGATGTGTGCCCCCTGCAGATAAGTGCGGTGGAGGTTAACCTGTGCAGTGCCTGTCTTCCTCTGCAGCACAGACAGTCTCACCACAACATGAGACTTTAAACAATGCAGAGAAAAAGTGACTGATCAAAGGCCACACAGTGACAACTGTCCCTCCTTCTTCTGTGACAAACAGTAATGCCGAAATTAGAATTCAGCTATAACTTCACACACAGACAGCAGACTCGACTTTAAACTTTAAAATCTATGATTATCCACCTCAGAAAGCACATTAATGTTGTAAAGGGCGATCCTCAAGCCTTAAGCATGTTTACAGCAGCCGTTTGTCAGCCAAGGAGAGCGTCACCTCCAGACTGACCTCTGACCCTGCCAAGAGTGGAGAAGACATTAGCTGGCAGCCATTGCCAGAGTCCATGCCCAGAGCCAGCTCCTTGGTTCTCAGCGCCTGACTCATTCACTGGCTTTATGGCTCCTTCTCCTTGCTACGTCCAATCACAGGCCTCTGAATGACACACAGAGGAGGAAGTGGGTGCCCCCCCCCAACCTGCATAGCAACAGACCCTATCATTTTCTACTTTAATATACGGTAATAGCTCGCTTCTTGTTGAGGTTCCATGTGTAAACCGTTTAGTTAAACATCATTTGTTAGTGTTACAGGTTATATTGATATGGGTTAATCGTGTGTTAAATAAATAAAGCATGTACATAGGATACTTTGCAGTGATACAGTGGGTTAGTATGAATTTAATATCATGCAGTTTTTCTAGTTTTAGTATTTGCCGGAGGGGCCGTGTGGCCTTAACATCTGTAACAAATACTGCAATATCAAAACACACTAAATTCAAAACAAAAAAAATAAACAAAGACTACATTAAAATTTACATTGATTGCATTGTGTTATAGAAAATGTTATCTAACCAGATTGGTCATGGATCCCAGTAGCATGTGGGCCAAGCTATTGTCTACAGATCCAGTAGTTATTGTCAAACAATTTGAACATTGTTTGTTATAACATATTTTTTTATATTTATATCAATTAAGTCCACATTGCATACAGTGGAGAGGAAGCTAAAGTCAAAGTGAGCAGAGCAGTGTGGTCAGTGTGGCTAACTACAGGAACAAGCGTTTGCACAAACACACATCTTTACTACATTTTTCCAGCTAGAAGCAAAAGTAATGGGTAAAGCAGTAGGTTGTTTACATTGCAAGGTGTAAAATACATCTCTCTCTCTTTCTCTCTCTCTCTCTCTCTCTCAAAGAAGAGCAAGCTTCTTCTCTCTAGCAAGTTTATGTGCACATCACCATCTTTCTTCAGTCTTTAAAACAATGCTCCATTGAAAGTTCTTTATGCAGAATTAGCTTTAGTTTTTTCTATCAGTTCATCAAAGTGTAATTAGGGCTGTATAACTATCTATTTCTCTTTAGTTGAACATTACTGAGGGCAGAGCTGCTGCCCGCAGCAGTGAACTCTGTGGCGCTGAATCACACACTGCTGTGTCCCTCTTTGTGCTCAGAGGAGTTGATATCGTTATGAGTTTCTGTGTCTATGAAGCTCAGAGGCTTATTTGTTTTCCCCTCGTTGCTCTTTGACTCGTTTCCCTCAAACGTGTCTGAAACATTGTTATCTCTGGCCAGACGCCTTTTTCACAGAGAGTTATTGAATCATGTCAGCTTGTTGTCCCCCGAGTTTCAAATGCAAGCTGTAGAAAAATTAGCCATTGCTTCCGCATGACAAGTGGGATCTATTAGTGTACACTCGCCCTGCAAAGCATGAGCATCCAGGGGCCGCTGGGGACCGGCACTGGCTGTGCACTCGTCTCCATAGAGCTCTGGCGGCATTACACCAACGCTGCAGACACAAAAACGAGCCACAGCCACAACTGAAGAGGCTCATTCAGTGAGGTGACACCTAAAGGAGTCCCAGATCTTAACCACTGCGAGATGCTATGGCTGACTCCAACAAACATCTGTATGATACCACTATTTACTTATTTCCTAAGCTTAAAAATACTCTGCGTTACTTTTTCATATTATCTAGGCTAGGTCTACTGGTTTTCTCAACAGTACAGTAAATATTTTTGCGGACACTAATAAAAGCCAAATAAGCTGTTTCTGAGAGTCAAAAAACCTCATTCCAGTACATCATAGAAAATCTTTTCCCAGTCAATCAAATCCTCAAAACTTATGTAGCTGTACATACCATAATAAAGGCACATGATGTACAATGTATTAGTGTTATGATTGGTTTTCTTCATACAATTCCAGCTTTCAGTCTCTGTATGAGCAGAGAAGTCAGGTCAGAGAGCCACGGTCGTGATCTGGGCCACAGCTGAGTCATGTGGCTGGCTGCTCAACATTAGCATTAGCATTCCAAATGTTGTTGTTTTCCTCTAAATCTTCACTGAGCGGCTGCAAAGGGGAGTCAGAGCCACCTTGTCTGGATGTTGATGCAGTGTGGCCACAGGTCAGACACCAGGCTGCGGCGTAATTGCCCTGAGCCAGACACTCCACTGACCTTGGACAGTGACAGTCTGTTGAGCCACAGGCCTTTTGTCTCATCACCATCGTTTTTCTGAGTTACACATATGCAGAGGGATATGCTCTTTATGCTTTGGGAACAGGATTTTACAATTCATATGATAATTTCATATTTGTTTCTTCTCTTCTCTCTTGTTTTCACAGGTATTTCAGTAACAAAGAAGACACACACCTGTAAGTAGTCATGATTTTCCTTTTTTTTACTTCATAAAATTATGGTTACAAATTACACACATTTTCCAAACAATAAACAAGTTTTGCACTTTATAGACAATCATGTAACATCTTATTTTGTATTCATTATAGTATATGTGAGTAATAGCTTCAATTATTTGTGTGCTTTCTGTTGACTGTTTCTCCACCGTGTCCTGGAGAGAATTTGATCACAACCTCAGAGAGGAAATTAAAATGCTGTGTGTCTTATGACTGCTGGGTAATCAGAAGAGTGTTTTGCTCTGTGCAGCATGTTGCAGTTGAGCGCGGATGTGGTGCAGTGCTGTGGTTTGTGAGTTCTGAGGCTGCATTAACAACAGTTTGTATTGTTGAAGGATATCAGAAGTGTTTCTCCACTACAGCAGTCGTACACAATAGTCTTCTTTCCCTTACTTTCCATCTCAGACAGCTCATGAAGAATGGATGAACAGTCAAACCTGTAGAAATCAATGATTTCCCAGAGATTTGTAGAATATTTTGACACGTGTGAAGTGCAATTGAAAAGGCATGTAAAGCATTTTTGTGCAGCACACTACACCGTGTGCAGAGTGTTCTGAGCCTACGTGTGAGTGTGAGAGCCCCGAAGGCTCGGCTCTTGCTCTGATCACTCTGATGAAACTTGTGGAGAAGGAAGGCCAGAGGGCTTTTCTGTCTCAGATAGTCAGCGGCTGCATCTGGCTCCTTTTACATCAGACAGAAGGGCAAAGGATAGGACCCTCCACGCTCAGTAGTTCCACCTAACTCAAACAGCCCATCACAACAACAGCAGGCTTTTCTGTTAACTTATTTGCTTATCTGGACGGCCTGTATCAGTTTTTTTTTTTTCCTCTGTGTGTGTATCTTCTAGGTAAAACAGAAATAGTTTGACCGACCAGCCTCTATCTTCATTAGTGCAGCACTAAGCACCTCTACACCGGAAGGGGGCTCAAATCAAAGAGCATGATTTAGTCTTGGGTTCAAAGCCCTGGGCACAGACTGGACTGCGCTGTCTCATTTCACTTAGAAATATTCAAATCTTGTCCATGTGAGGAAATCAAAGTGAAGCCCCTTAACAACCCCTTAACAAGTGTTTGATTGCTGCGCCTCACAGACAGGAAGCGGCTGTAGAAGCCAGTCAAAGCTGTGTGTGCTCAAGTTCAAGGGCCAGTTAATGGTCACTGAGAATGTAGTGGGAGGGTCTTTTCAGCGCACCCTGGTGATTAAATGGCTGGTAGAGCAATAATGAGGAGAACCACTCTGCTCTACATGGTGATAGTCAGGCTAGTCTATTTCTGATGAAAACATTGGCTTAAGCAGTGCACAGGGCGACAGTGCCTCTGTAACGTGAGCTGTGTTCAGAGGTCGGCCCGGTCCAAGGCGGACTCAGGGGCAGGCAGCTCTGACTAACTCCCCTCTCTGCCTCACTGATCAAACTGCTGAAGCTCTCTGCCAGTCCCCTCATCAATATAAATTACAGGGGCAGCTGTTCACTGGCACTCTACTCTTTCCTCTCCTCTCTTCACCGATCTTCCTCCCAGTTGCTTTCTCCTGACTGGATAATCATTGAGCCATCAGAAAATGAACTATTCCTGATGAAAATGGATACTTATATCATCATATATATCATTGCATCGATGACTTTGCCCTCTCCCTGTGCATGCTGTAGATTACTGCCTGAGGCAGCACCCCTGTGTCTGGCTTAGGGCTGGGTAATGTGAAGATATCGTGAATGAAATGTTGACAAGTTATTCTCACACAGACGCAAGTTTGTTTTGTCATCCTAGAGTCTGTATCTCATGTGAGCTATATGTCATATAACAAAGAATTAACAATCTCTTTTTTTTTAGGATTTCAAAAATCAAATCCAATTAGACTTAATGGATGTTCCAGCAAAACTAAGGACATTACCAGACAGTATTCAAAAGTACATCTTACTTTGACAAAAAGAAAATAGTGTACATGTATTGTGTCAAAGGTCAAATAGAGTTTAGGACTGAAAAGCTTGTGTGTTGTATTGAAAAGGAAAATGAACATATAAATTTGTATTTAAGGTAAATAAATTACTATTTAGTTTATATGGAAGGTAGATGAAACCTTGGCTTAGGGAATAGATCATTAATGACTAATAGAGACATGTTTATCGTCTACACACAGCCTTCATCTTTCCCTGAACAGTAGAACAGAAGACATGAGTGCCTTCTGCCTCTCGCCTCGGTCGGGAGCGTGCTGCTGTGAGATGAGTTTCTGTTTGGACCTGTTGAGAGCCTGCACAGGATCAGATGCAGTGGCTGATTACGCCGAGATTAGACGTCTCACTTCTAATCTAGCATCAGCAGTCTGCGTCTCTGTCTCACAGCTCAGATAGCACCAGAAGCCGGGTCTAACACACACAGGTCATGTAGCCACAACGCTCCTCTGTGAGCCCAGCGATCTCCTGATTACAGCTAATCCACCTCCAACAGCTGGAGTGCACCAAGTACTGGCTGTGTGATCATTGTTTAGACTGGAAAACACAGGAGAACAGGTCCCGGGATATTCAGGTCGCTGCATTTTATACTAGATATTTATTGTCTATACTAATACAACTCCTTTTTTATTCCAAGTATTTTTACACATTTAACCCTTTGATAGGGCCTGGTTCCTACATTAATGCACATGGGTAAAAAAATGACCTGTATTAGAATCAGTGCATTCATATTTAATGTTGGCTAACAATTTATTTGTTCCCCTTAGATAATTTGAGTGTCCATTGTCCAACACTAAGCAGCACAAGAGAGAAAACTCTCCCTTGTTAGTTGTTGTTGTTTTTTTTTTACATAGAATACTGATGTTTCTCCAACTTTTAAAAGTTAAAACTAACAATGCAAACTTTTTTCCCCCACGGATAAGAAACAGAGTCAATCATAAAAAAATAGCTTTTAGCATGTGTTCCAGTCAAAAAACAATAGATGGAGTAATTAATTAAGCAGCTACATTGGTTATACACTATGTGAACGCCACATGTGTGCTTCTACTTGTGTAAAGTACAAAACTGTAAAGTGCCTGGACTGGACCCAACCATGCCAAACCCCAGGAACCCACCGGGAAATTGGGAACCCTCACATTAGCCACCAAATGGGCCATGCTTTAGGTTTCAGATTGCCATGAGCAGTGCAATCAACAGCTCCAAGTATGTACGTCTTTTGAGCAATGTTGCCATTTGATCAGATATTGCCCAAGTTTATTTATGTGCACCAAAGAACTGAAAATCAAACAAAGCGATGCTGTCTCTGTCCATTAATGGCTACATTTTAAAAAAAAAACAAAAAAAAAAACAAAACTCACTTTTATTTTTCCTTTACAAATTGGTTATAGAGAGGGGAAAAAACACACTATGATATAGATGTATCAAAATATTTTAAAAGAAGAAAAAGAAGTCACCCACTGACACCTGCTATTGCTGATTAGTAATTGTGTAGAAAAATGCAATTGTTATATTGCTATACATTGATATATAAAATGTCAATCAAACTGGATAGGTGATGTTTATCACCCCCTCTCTATTTAGATTTAGGATTGAGCAGAGGGAGGCAGCAGCGTAAATATGACGAGGGGTAAAACTAGAAAAAGAGACAAATGAGTTTTCTCCTCCATCTCACTCTCATTGTAAAGTCTATATTTATCTCTACTGTAGTGACACTCCTTCCACTGAATGGGAAACACAGCCTCACTTCTGCCTCTTCATTTAGTTTCTCATTCAGCTTGTACTGAGTTTTTTTTTCTCATCAGTGACATTCACTGATGTTGTACACTTACACTAATAGTAGACGATGTGTTTTCATGGAAGATGAGTTAGATTTTGCTCCTCACTTTCAAATGAACAAATCTAAAAATAATACCTTAGTATGTAATCTGGTTTGTAGTCCGTACATGTGTGAGTTATCAGCATTAAAAATATGATAACATCAACAATCAAGAAAGAGGGATGTCTTCAAATGACACAATGGCATCTCAAAGCTTTCCCCAAAGTGTTACTGGGGATTTTGGAAGTAGGGTATATGTGGGATTGTGTGGTATAATTGTGTATAATTGCTTGCAAGCTGCTCAATCCCATACTCCAATAGAACGCATAAAATGTTCACAGTTTTACTATACAAAATTGGTGTAGTTTATCTCTAAAATTATATTCACTGTTGTTCCATTTCAAATATATCTATATTGCAATATTTCCAATAATATTTCTGAGGCTTAGCTTTAATTTCCTTTTCACAGCCAAAGAAAATGCCCATAAACCAGGTCAAACCACACAGAAACTGATTTTTTAGAAAGAGATCCAGGTCACTTCAACCTGGACCTGACCAAATCATCATCAGTTGTCCTAAGCATTTTAAAGCATAATATGAAAAACATACACAGTATATACAGTAACAATAAGAATCTATTAAAACATGTTGTTTACAACATCAATATAATATAATTTAATACATAGCCATGTCTGTGTGACCTTAACAGCTGGGGTCATGTATTGTTTTATTGTTTAAAATATCTCATCTTGCGTTTGCAGTTTTGTTTTGTTTTTTGTGGATGAAGCATCTGTTCAATCGTCTCATTCTGACGTATCAGTGAAAAGCAACTAAATGGGATGAGTACAAATATAGTTGTATGTAGAAAAAGTACCATGTATAACTCTACAAGAATATCTATATATAATAATAATAAGTGACATTGCAGGTCTTGGTTGAATTGTGGAACACTATTGCATTCTGTGTGAGTTTAGGAGAGCTTTTTCAGTTAATCAAACATGAGATTTATGGTCCTTAATAGCCTGTACATTGCCAATTTAGGAGAATAATATGTCCCAGTTGCTGTTTAATTTTGCTTGGCAACAGGCGCGCTCCTGTGGAATGGCCCGGGGCAGCCAGCGTCTCTGCATAGCGCACGGTTCCACGCTCTCTGCTCGTTTGAAGGTATTTCATCACATTGTTGCCTTGAATCAGCTCTGTGGGGATTTGTTAGTTGCACTCATGTGGGAAGTGCATCCAGTACATTGTTAAGCTCGGGCTGATAATGAAGATCAGCCAGCCACAGTCCCCTGAGCGGCTCGCACAGAGAGAGAGTCTGGTGAGACGTGCGCAGACATAACGGAGCAGGACCAACGCACGCACTGAACAACACACACAAAGGAATCATCAGCACAAAGCACGACGCTGAGCCGCTCTGTGTACAGTAAAACAGAAGGAGACGGGATTTTAATAGAATATCACTGTTGTTCTTACTCATTCAAGATTTGTAAAATTACTGTTATTGTATTTTACTGATAGTTAAGCAATAAAAGTCCAATTTCTGCTGCAGCCTTTTTGCTTGAATCAAACTTGACAATGCAGGGCCCCACGAAGCACAAAGGCTTTTCTTGCAGAACGTTATTTGATTCTCAGCGCAGTTCTAGAACTTGTTTCCTCTTCTCCCCGGGCGATGCTGGCTGCCTAAATTGACACAATCTTTTCCTCTGCTGTATTGTAGGTTATGTTTCATCTTCTTCTGTGTTTGTTTGTTCCACAAAAAGAAGGTCTTTTCTTTTTAGACGTTTTTGGTTTAATCTATAATAGACAGCTATTTTTTTCTGAAATAGGTCAGTGTAATCACAACAGTGAGGGATGGACAGCCACTGTAAAAGGGAAATCAATAGAGCTATCTATTTGTCGTAAACCAGGCCAGCGTGATTTTTCTCTATTTTTTCTGCTCCAACACAATATGGCAGGTCCTCATTTTTCAGTAAAAGCATAATGTCTGCCATTTTGTACAATTGCAAATGGCCTTTGTGCATGCACTTTCTTTGCATAAGTTCCTGTAGGTGAGGACACTCCATTTTATCGCCCACAGGGACACAAGGTGTTTTTAGGAGTAGTAAGTCGCAGGGTGCAGTTCTTTGTCAGGCTGGGGGTGCTCTGCCATTGTTGCCTCTTAATCTGGTTCTTCTCTTAAGCCGGCTCTTTGACAGAATTTGAGAGAGGCCTCGTCAGCTTTTTCTTCGCCTTTTCTCTTTTGTGTCTCTCCAAAACTGAAAGAGACGGTCTTGAAGTGTTGTCAGAGCCCAAAACAAAAGTGACATGTGACAAGGACACAAAGCTTGGACGGGCCAGCCAAAGAAGTGGCCCCATCTGCTGCAGGCGATTTCTCTTCTGCCGGCTGTCTCCCGCCTCAGGTGAAAGGGGCAGGGAGCCGGTGCCGAGCAGTTGGCATGGCTCGGAGCACGCAGCCAGCACGCTCTCGCCACAGCACACCGTCGGCCAGTCTGTGCACACGAGCGGGTTATTCATCACTCATCAGGTTTCCGATGCCTCATCACTTTCACATGGTGTCGACTCGCACGGCCTGGGACTAGAGCGTCTGATTCATGGAGTGGGACAGAGGCGGAGGTCGTGGAGCTCCTCCAGAAATGATCCTGACTGATGCCCAGGGGAAAGGTTTAAGAAGGGGCACAGTTAAATGTCCTTGTGCCTTTATCGAGGCTGATACACACTGTCTGACCTGACTGTTATACTCCAACAACATGCACTTTAAAAATTTTAATGAAGCGCTGCAAAAACCCCTTTCTCAAAATGATTTCATTATGAATTTTTCAGGATGTGAAAACTGTGATGCAATATCCTGCACCAATAAAAGTGGGTGAAACTAACATACATAATTTCATCCCTGAATTATTCAGCAGAATGTACTGAAAATGATGCTATAATAACTGTATTAATATTCTCATATGCCCACAGCTACGAGGTTGTGGGTTCAATCCCCAGGCCACTACAGTTGGTTCTTTTCAATTTTACACCAGTTTAAAACATTTTTTAACTTAAAATATAATGCATAAAGTTCCCTTTAAAAGAAGAAGAAGAAGAATTTAAGCCGGAATCAAAATTGAACCAAAACCTTTTTTAAACTTAATCTACATTTAACTTTGAAACAAACCCTGGACGAGGAGTCCACGTTTTCATCTTTAGACAGACATTTACCTATTATCAGAAGTATTGTGCCATTGTCAAACAGAAGTGAGACAAAGGCAGATGGAACATCAGCTGTGACTGAATGTGAGGTAGATCTGCTGGACCATTACAGCTCCTACTCTTCTGTAGACAGTATATTCTCAGTGTGATTCTAATATTACTCTCACAGTTTACTCAGAAAGACTCTCCGCTCATTATGCTGTACCAACAGAATGTTAACCCCGAGTGGAATAGCAGCTGGTAAATAAAACAAACCCATGTTAGTGGCACCAGGCCTGAGTAGTAGTGGTAGTCCTGTTATAAACAGGTGACTGCCCAGGCTGTGGCCTGACAACCAAAGCAGCTAGAAATGACCCCAGCTCTGTGTGACCTGTAAAGAGAAATAGAGTCAATAAATGTGACGAACCAAGCTTTATTGAAATTAAATGTGAGCTATAATGTTATTGTGTCCAAAAACTAGTCGGAAAAAGTTTGCTCCACAAAGAAGAAAGTGCTCACAAAAGCGCTCACTGATCTGGTACATTGACATTTGTGCTGATCGCATTGTGCACATTTTGTTGAATCCGCTTTATTAGAGAAAGGCTGTTTTCTCCCCGTTGCTATTAATTTGTGTTTCTGTGGGTGTGCAGTGTGAGAACAGAGAGCTGTGGTTAACCCATTGTGAAGTTAGCCGTCATCATTAAGATTCCACAGATAACAGGCAGGCGGATTTCTACTGCTCAGCATTATGGGATCCCAGACATCAAAGGCAGGTTTCCATTCTGTCTGCGGCACGACGAAGGGAGGGAAAACACACACGGAAGAAGATACGTCGTCAGGGAAATAAGGCAGAGCAGGAGAAAGCGTGTACCTGCTAGTGAGTCAGGTGACACAGTGCACTATATGTTTGCTGCCACCGAGGGTCCCTCCTGCGTAGTTAGCGCCGTGCTAAATTGGCGTCCTCTCTGATTAAGTAGCGCACTCCTTAATGACGCTGTGGCTGACTGCGTGTTGGTTCACTCTAAAGATCAAGTTCATTCCTCACCACGGTCATTAAAGCGCGGCTCAGCGTAATTCAAATCAATTTTCTCTCCTGCTTGTATTTGGAACACGCTCACCTCATATTTCCACACTGCCTCCTTTTTTACACCAAATCAAACATAAATCAACCATCAATGACATTTACCAAGGTACAAATCTTTTTATTCTTTTGCTTCCTTTTTATTTCCGCCCATGTAACAATAAAGTTCTCATTAATTCCAATTACTTTCACTCAGCGTGGTGCCAATATGCTTTAGCCATTACATCAGAGCGCTGTTCAACACTGAGACTATTGAATGTAGAAGAGGGAGAAATACGCAGTTCTCTGGTATTGTGCTGGATTACAGAATCAAGGTCGACTCACAAGACACAGAGCAGCATTATCCCTTAATCCTGTGTTTTGGTTTCAAATAGCCTTTTTTACACCTAATCTTCACAAGTAAAATGACAAACAGGGATCCTGAGGTAGGTATTTAAATGTGCATTACCTGCAATGTTAAGGTCAGGGGCTTACACTGACTTAAAGTGGCTCTGTGTTGGAGAATCATGTGTTCGCTCATTTTGTTGCGGCACGGTTACGGAAGACGGGGAGAGTCTTGTGATGAAATCCCTTCAGGCTCTTTCCGGGGAACTTTTAGACAAACTATGAATCATTACAGTTTGTTTTCCTTCTGCATTTACAGTTTGTACTGTTTTCTCAGTTTGCTGCCTGCATCAAGACACTTGCATTGGTAGAAAAGGGTGCAACCCAATCCGTATAATCTTACTCCATAACCTGCAAATAATGGATTAATATCTGTTTGTAGCACCAAAATATGAGTCTGATGGCTTTATGTGGCAAAATAGAGTGTACATCCTAAATGATACGTTTAGATCATTGATTATTGAACAATATTCAATAATCAATTATTCTTTAAATTATTAGTTTAAAGTGTCATTAAGCTGATTGCCTATGAATGATTTAACTTTTTACTGAGACTACCTTAGGTTTATTACACTCAATTTTTCTATTCCAAAAAAAAAAAAAAAAGTTGTTGGAGCAGTCAGAGCTAAGAGCACAGCACTGTTTGTAGAGATAAATATAAGATAAATATATAAATAAGAGAAAGTCAGAGCAAATCTGGAGACATTCAAATGAAGCTTAACATCAAAACCAACGACTGACATTACAGACCCTACCAAGATGTATTTAATTTTACCTTCATGAACTTATAGCATTCTGATAAGAGGACTGTTGCTGGAGGAAAACAATATGGCATCCGTGACTGCCCTTTTTCTGAAATCAGTTTCATATGCTGTGGTATGAGTTTTTGTTGTTTTAAAATGAGAACACATTGTGCAGATATAATATGAATCATGTTGCATTCATCCGTTCCATGGATGTCCCCAGTTTTCAGGTTTCCCAGAATGTCATCACTGTTCACAGATATAAATAATTACCCAGTAAAATGATTTATTAGCATTTATTATGGTGAAGAAGTTAGATTTACTGTTGCCTTTGTTTTTAATTACAAACTTTTTGCTAATAAATTCTAATTTTTAAGGGTTGATAACCATAATAAAGCTTTTCCAACAAGTCTGAGTCACCCTTATGTCGTTGACAACTAATCATAATTACACATTATAAATGCTGTATATGCAAGAGTCAATCAATATTAATTGAATATATTCAGAGAAAAACAATACTTTGGTAATGAAGTTAAATCTGAAAGTTAGGCCCAAATCTTTAATTTGAGTTTCTGAGTTCTTTTTCTGACTTGAGCAGGCAATCATGTGCATTTTTCATGGTTTCAGTGAACACATGAATGCAGCATTATTTGATATATAAGTATATAAGGAAATTGAGGAGAGTCATTGTCTCCGGGACACTGGAGTCTTGACTTGTCTACAGTTGTCCGTCAGCTCCAGCTGCAGTGAACAGGGAGGAAACTTAAAGGTGCTGTGAAAGACTAAAAGTGGGCCATCCGCTGCTGTTGACCTACCTTGTTCAGAGGGTCCAGGTACAGACTGATGACAGGAGTGCTCCTCAGCGGACCACATTACTAATGTGTGAGGGTGCACACGGATCACACCCAGTGATGAATCACTCCCCCGCACCCATGGCATCCTCATAAGTCAAGAGTAAAAGTGTTGAGAGAGCGCTCAGTAAAAGAGCTCTTTGGTGCTGTCCACCACAGAGAGATTCAGCCCAGTGCAGGAGGACAGGGGAAGGCTAAGTGGTGCACGGCAGATAGCCCCAAGATCCACCTCAATCTTAAGGAAAACACCAGTCTCTATGGATCACTGCTTTATCAGCTCTACATCTTAGTAAAAGTTACTTTCATGCTTCAGTAGAGCTGTGTTTTAATAAATGAGAGTAATCTACATATGTTGATGTGGCCTGCCTCACTGCACCAGCAGAACCACCTCCAGCTGCAGAGAGAACATTAAAATGTTAGTTTAAGCTCTGATTTTTCTTTAAGCTCCATTTTCTTTGGATACATTTTGCACTGAGCAGTTGCATTAAAAAAAACTGTCTCAGTACTTACTTTGTTGTTTCACAAGAGACAGCACTATGAAGTGTTCAGGCCAAAAGCAAAGTACATTTAGGGTTAGAGTGAGTTTTGTTCAAAAAAACTTTATTGACTTGATGCACACTGTTCTCTTCATTTCTTTCTTTCTTGCCTTGAGCCAGAAGGTTAACTATTTTAGTTTACCCGCCTTCTCCCGCTCTGCTCCTGTCAGAGTTTATTGGTGATGTTGGGGGAGTGTGTACGTTTGACGCTGGGTAATACATCACACACTCCAGGGGGTCTTCCTGCTCAGCTCCTCAATAATGAACTTCATTCGTTAACTTCTCCCTCAAAGGCCAGCTTCCCCTGCTGCCCTTTTCAACAGCCATTGCAACTCTTACCGGAGTCACCCTACCAACAGGAAAAAAAACACACGATCATGCTTTTCCCCTTGACAAGCTCTGTGGTCGCCTCGGCAGAGCGTGAAGAATAAGAAGGTCCATTACCAATCCCTCATGCCTGGTTATAGCCATAATTATCACAGGGAGAATGAGCTGCTGGGCTGTGTTTGCTGGAGAGGAGTGCCTCCTGTTGTCCTCTCTGTCTCTCGGAGATGGAGCGGCTTCTGGGGGAGTCTCGCCAGTTCATTAGAATTCACAGGGTTCCACCTCCCTGCGTCGCCAGCCTAAGCCTCTCACACTGCTGCCACAGCCGCCATAATCTCCCTCTCTGTTCCCTTTTCTCTGCCCCTGTCCTCTCTGTCCTCAGCCTTGTACAAAAGACATTCATACTTCTATTGATACAAGACAAAATGTTCCAAAAGATAGATATTAATGCTTTACCTTTAGAATAATACAGCAACAAACGTTAATGTGTGGAGATTCAGGTATTCAACTTTAATGAGAATCTTTGTTTAATAATTTGTTAATGACCAGAAAGATCAGAGATATATTTTTCTATGGACAGGCATTTTAAATCTATGATTTTTTTCATTTCTCTTCCAACCTGCTGTGTAACAAGATATTGGCCGTTGCAAGTTACTAGATAGTAACTTGCAGTAGATAGTAACCAGAATCAAAACCATTGCATCACTGATATTAAGTGCAATCCCTGTCTCCAAACCTGTTTCCATGTAGCTTCTTAAAACCTCTTGCAACAAAAAAGATGGCTCTCCCAAAATGGCCATAACGTCTTACCCATTCTGAAAAGCAGCATGAGGTAGACCTTCACAGAAACAAAATGTCTTCCTTTCTGCAGTAAATAACAGAAATCCACCAAGTTTATTATCTCAGCTATGGACACTTAATCATAAAAATGATATGAAACCAAAACACAAGATTTAAAGTAAAGCACTCTAAAATTGTTACCCCATTCGACCAAATTGGACAACACAATTGGACAACAAAATTGGTGAAATTGGTAAAATTTGAAAATGATAATTGAGTATTACAAATATAAAGTGTGTTTTCTTAAGAACAGTCAGAGCTCCTATTGTTCATAGTGTTATATGAACATACTGATAACATGCTTTTTAGTCTGCTCTGGTCTTAAATCCACAACACCACAGCTGTAAACTGACTCTAGTTTGGCAGAGACAATGCCTTTTTCAATCCAGAAATAATTTATAACTAAAATGAAGTATATTGAGAGAGAAAGATCTGCGTCTGCATCTGTCTGGAGACAACAGACAGATGCAGATAGAAGGACAGAAGAAGAGCAACAGGTTCTGTACTTGCCATTGGCCAACAGATGGTAAAACACACTGATGCATGCTTATAGAGAAAGACCATTTGGCATATAATGACAAAAATGTGGTGTGAGCATTATATAATAATATCTCATAATACCAGTTCAAATTCACCACAGTAGCTTCAAATTAAGAGAATGGCCTCTAATTATTCATACTTTTATAAATACAAATCTGTCCGTGGAGGATAATCTTGCTTCGCTGCCATTACTGACATTGTCTTCCACTGTCTCAATCATTTCAGAGTGACTTGGAAAAATAATATGTATTTTTTTCACAACCAGATTTAAACCCTGTTCTATAAATAAATATAGAAACATAACAGAGGCTATAGCCTTGTCAAATACTCACTATAAGAGCTGTGTTGTTGATTCTGATTATGTGACAGTTGACAGGTGTATACTTCACCTATGTAGGAATGATATGCTTTCATATTTCTCCTTTTGACCCCGCCGTTCTATAAATATGCTGTTTGTGTGTATGTGTATTGAGTGACAGATACGACAGAGTGAATAGTGCTGAGCTGGCCTGGGGCTGCTGAGCATGTAAAGCACCAAGGCCACTGTACTAACACAGAGCTGTCTGATGAGTGCTGCTGTTACAAACCAGTAGCAGGTTCAGCCGTTACCACTTCAGACCAGAACACACCGCTGCTCCATGGAAAATCCATTAGGCATAATGAGTTAACAGCATTTCCTGTGGCCACATATTAGACGGTAAAACTTGCACACTGGTCACATGTTTCCACACTCCTCTGAACCTGTTCGTATTTAAACTCGTCTTTAAATGCAAACAGTGCATTCTTCTGGACATAACCCAATACCGTCCTCTGTTTGCACTGAAATAGATATTCCCTTTGTTGTCGGTGTGATTTATTGAAGTCTTCCCACAAGTGGAAGCCCCCAGGAAATTGCCTAGAATGGTCCTAAATTGGTTTATGATTGTGTGGTGTGGGTCGGGGCTGTTATGGCTCTAATATTATGCCCTCCACTCTTTGGCATCTATATTAAATTGATCTGTATTGTTTTCATGGAGAGCCTGTTGGAGCCTGGTAATTCTCTGCTTCAGGCTTCAGTCGGTGCAACAGAGAGGAGGCTTTGTGCTTGAATGTACGCTTCAAATGTTTTATAATATGCACGAAACATAATAGGGAAACATGTGGAGGATGTGTTTACTGTCAGGGTCAAAAGGTCATGAGGGCTGTGAAGTGTTGGTGGGCCTCAGAAGCTGTTTTAGAGCCACAGGAGTTAGAGTGGATCAGCTGTGTGCAGAGGCCGGCCGTGGAATGACTACTGACAGACTGCTAATGAGGCCATTATCAGCTCTGGTGCTCTTCGCTCCTCCGGGGGCACCAGCGGAGCCTCGGCACCTCGTCTCAATTCAATTTTATTCCACAAGGCTTGTTTACAGTAAATACATTTGTTGAATTAATCCCAAAACATTGTTGGACACAAGACAGAGGTGGTCCCATTCTTGAGGTAAAAAAAAAAGAAGTTGATAGAGACTGTGCGACCTCTGTCTTCAGTTCGACTTCATGCTTTTAGTTTTAAAGTGAGACAGACAGAGACGACTCAATAGACTACACAGTGCTACGCTGTACTCATCTGATTATCAGTGGCTTTGTGGCTCAATCAATGCACTAATGAAAACGAATCAGCTGTGCAGTATTGGCGTCCTGTCACCGGTGGATGTGTGCAGTCAGGAGAAGCAGCTTTGAAGAAACAGGTCTCCTCTGGGACAAATGGGCTTTTAAGTACAATTATACTCTGGCCCTATGAGTTTTGTAGAGTGAAAGAGACTGGATGTTTGATAAGTTCAGTCTGAAATGACATGGGAGAGACATTTGTGAGGTTGTAGCTCTAAGTCAATCGGAGGTCACAGGAAAAAATATTTATAAAATGTAGCAGAACAATATGACAGGAAATGAGAGTTCATAGAGTAAACCCAGATTTGCCTTTGACTCTCTGAACAGCTTTGAAAGTGGACAGGAGGATGGGATGTGAAAGATGAATATTACGTTTATAAGTAATAATAAGTTATTGATAATAATGAATTTCTTTACATTTCTGCCTAAAAGTACAGAACATATCTTCTCTAGTAGAACTGCACAGTCAAGTAATAGTTGAGCTACTTTATTTTATTTTTTATCATATTATTTTCTACTATTAAAATCAGGGACTCTCTCACACTGTTAATCCTTGCATTTGTTTCAAAATCTTGCAATCTTGCCTAACGAAGACCTAGTGCTGAAACATCTGTTTGTGATGTGCATTACACTAGCCTGGCCAACCACCATATTTATTATTTTTTACCTTTCTGTACAAAAATAAATAAATCCAGTCTCTGTACAAAGGTGGAACAAATGGACACAGTATAAACTCTGAATGTAATTGGATCAACATGCTACCAATCACAATTCAGGGGGCAGCACCAACATATAAATAAATAAATATTAATAAATATTTCTACTGATGGAAATGTTACTTAATCAAAGAGGTACCAGACCGCTTTCACTTCGTATTGTGGCTAATTAGTATATATTAGGGTAAATTAGGGTGAAAAACTCCTTAACTTTTGGACTTTTAATTTTTGGTCGGACTCAAAGAGGTTCTGGCAAACTGTCTGGTGACTCAGGAGGAAGCAGAGCTCTACAAACACTAATACTGTATTGTATTTTGTTTAAAACAGTCTTTTCAAAGTATGTCTGTACATTTAAATTATATAAAGACCACAGATAAATGAGTGCCATCGTACATTAAAAAAGCATATAATAATGTTGATGTTTGAGGGTAAACAGCTGTAGAGTTGTATTGTTGTTGGTGCATGTTGTATCAGAGCACAGGGGCTGGAACGAGGGGCGACAACAGATACTGACAGGAGTTTGTGCCCGGGCATGCTCATTTTTGAAGACACACAAATGTCACAGTAAAAAAGAACTGACTGTGTCTGAATGTGTTGAGAATAGTTTGCTCTGTCTAATTTGTATCAGCGGTACGCTCCATTTGACTCTGGGAATGGTTCTGTGTTCATTAGACGATGTGCAGGAAGAGACCAGAGTTGACACGTGGTGAGTTAATGTGTTTAGTGTCTAATGGATCACAGAGGTCCTAATGAAACATTGTCAGGGGAAGATTTATGTAGGACGCAGCTGACTCCTCATTTACATATTATATATTGTTACCTTTGTTCAATAAACACAAGTACATCAAATAGATACAGAGTTTAAAATGAGAATATATCAATAATAAAAAGGTCTTTCCAGTACAGCGGATTAAGAGAATAGAAAATGAACTCCCAAAATCTTCAAATAAAAACATAAGTCTGAAATAAAATGTAATATTTTTCTGCTATAATTTTCCATGGTTAATATTCCAGCTCGAGCTTATTCCGGGAAATGCCAAATGCAGTGTGGTTATTGGCCAAGGCTGGATTGCACTAAAACCAGAATATTGTATCAGAGAGAGGCAGCTGGTTAGGAGTCAGAACAGATTATCATATGAGAGCGGATGAGCGAGGAGAAGGAGGGAGGGGGTGAGTGTGAGACGAGGAGAGGGGGAGGGACCTCATCTGCCGGTCAGTGTGGGGTAGGGAGGATGATCCAAATCTTTACTGTGGTAACGTTCTGACTTGTCGAAGCCGTGTGGGCTTGGAGACTCCTACTGTTTACTGTACTCTCACACTCATCACTCATATCTACAACAGGAGGCAGTGTAAACCACAAAAATAAAATATATTGTGTTTCTTCCCTCTCCATTATTCATCCTCTTCATATCTTTCACGTTGGACTGTTTTAAAGACAAAAGTGCCGTGCAGAAAGGCTAGATCGCAAAAATGATGCCTGCCTGACTTTATCATGTGGTAAAAGATAAGGTTGAAAACACAGTGTGAGTGTGCTGTGTCTAGCAACTCAGTATACAAGGCTCTGACTGCAATCAGTGGGAAGACGGCCAGCTTCCCTGCCTGAGCTCTCAGCGCCCCTACTGGCTGCATGCTGTGCCAATCAAAGGCAAGTGGGAGGGGAGCAGGCAGACAGGAGTGTGATGTCACAGTCACATGGATTCTGGTGTGGTCATGCTCGGAGGCTGAGAGGCAGAGCTGTGGTGGCCAGCTGCTGCTGAGACAGCAGTGGAAGGCTTTGCGCTGCACATAGTTCTTCTCTTATGGACTCGAAGCTTAATGATGTATTTTGTGATTTCAGCTATGAAAGGTAAGAGCAAACTGAATGCATGCTGATCCTGCACACTGAGTAACAAGTAGGGAAGTACTGCTCTGCTATTCATAGGCTGCCAACTCTTTGCATTTCATTTGCAAGGCATGAGTGTGACAGAGGAAAGGAGCGAGGGAGGCTGCGACTCAACCAGCTTTTCTAATATCTCTTTTAATGCCTGAGCAAAGGCACAGCTAAGATTTGATAATTCATGCATCACATGTAAAGAGATTTTGCAGTGAATTTTCTGTGTGCTTTCTGCTACTGTTGGGTGAGGAAACAGAAACCACAGCCGGTGTAATATGTGCATGTGTTTGACGAGACTCTCAGAGCTGAGAGCAGAAGTTTTTGTGCTGTAGATGTGAGGTGCCATGCAGAGAGGGGTCCTGAAGGTCGAGGGGTGGGGGTGATCATGGCGCTCTTCCTTTCTGTCCCGTTCTTAATCCGGTTGTTCCAGTCCAGAGGACGTGCTTGTTCCGCGAGGAGATGTTTGTGGCAGAGTGTGGAGCGTGGCTCGTCGCGGCACCGAGGCTCCACGGCCACTCTGTGATTCTTTGAGTTGATTCTAGTGCATGTGTGAGACTGTGTTTGTTCCACTGACCTATTTTTGGGCCGGCTAGTTTACATGTGTGGCCATGAGAGCAGGACTGGGTCCTCCCAGTGGCTGTGATGTTGATCTCGTCTGCTTAATCCCCGCTCTTCCTCCCCCTCCATCATACAGTCATACATGCGCACATCCGCGGGCTCTGAGCAGCCTCGTACTGTAGCACACTCTCCTCGTGCACGCCTGCACAGGAGCATATCCCCACGAAGAGAGCAGCTCCAGACATTAGCTCAGGTGCACAGCAGAAAGAATAATATGTAACCGACAGCTGTCATTTTACTTTGTGTAATAAAAGGGAACATCCGTAATGTTATAAAAAAGTACAGCATCTTTCTCTAAAAATGTGTGTTTAGGATTTAGGGAAAAATAGAGAAGTAATCACAGATACTCAATTAAATGTCCACAATTGTATATTTTCAAGATTAAGAAAAACATTATTTTAAAATTACCTCTTTATTTTAACATATACAGTTTGTTTCACTGTGCTTTTTTGTAAAACCTTATAATTCCTGGTAAATTCAACTTTCAGCTATGTCACTTTTACATCTGTGCTTGGTGAAGAATTCAGCTAAGAGCCAGTAACCTTTGACCTATACCAACAACAGTTTATCAGACAGGGTTTTACAATTTCATGAATATTTTTGGATATAACTAAAAGTTGTTAATTCACTCATATTTTGTATTGTATTTGTCTAAGTTAATATAATAGGAAGAAAATGAATTGATATCAGATAAATGGACATTAACTCTGCTGTAAGTGAACCTGTTCTGCTCTGTCCTCAGCCTCACTCTGACGGCAGGAGCTGCTGCTGCTCTCATGATAGGATTTAGTGACAGTGTCAAAAATTAAATTAAAATGTGAACACGTGGCGCTATTGGAAACTCATTTAAATCGCAGCAGTAATTTCCTCCTGGAGACGGTCAGTGAAATAGATGAACTGCACAGTGACATTGCCTGCCTTTCCTCACGTCCTTCTGTCTGGTGTGTTTAACAGAGATGCTTCATCCCTCTCTGTGCTCTTTACATGACGCACTGTAAAACAACGACAGCGCGGAACAAACATGTTTGTGTCTGTGGTTTGGCCTGTGCCCTGCCTCGCTCCTGCCCACCTCTTCCTCTGTGTTCAGCCTCTCCATCACACGGCGGTCTCTCATGGAGCTAATTACCTGTAATGGAAACATCCCTCTCATTAGCCCATGCAAATTAGCCAGCCTACTCAGCACAATTAAGATGAAAATTCCAATTACATAATTAAAGAAAGTTGTTTGATGTGTGGATCGACTGAAAAGGTAAAAAGCATCTCCTCCACAGTTGATATAATTAAGCCTTATAAAGATCTATTGTTGTGGCCAAGTGCACATGGCTGTATTTAATGTGTGCACACAGACTGCTCATAAATATGGGATTGAGCACAAGTGTGTAGCAGACTGTAAAAAATGTGGGCCACGGAGGAAGGTAAAGCCAAATATCTTGTGAAAGGCGCTTTAAGGCTGTCTTAAAGAGGCTGTAAATATTTGCTGTAGACTCGTTCCTCTTTGTCTCTTCTGATCAGTGGCCGACTGGAGAGCTCCGTGCACGCTGCTGCGGGCTCTCGTGCATTAAAGCAGAGGTTAACAAGATTGGCTGTTATCCCGTTAAGGACTGAGGACGTGGAAGGCAAAGTGTCACAGATTAAGGTGAAGACAAAAATGAAAGTAACCTGAAAGGATTTAAAACACAAGACCCAATTACAAAAGCTATTAAAAGAGCTCTTACTTAATACATGACAGAAGTGAACTAATCATATTTGGGGGTATGTATTTGTCCCTCTCTGCGGTGGAGGAGGTGGAAGAGGCAGAATGGCGTCCCCACAGGTTATCAGACGGTGTGAGGTGTGCCAGCGGGCCTATGCACACTGACACCAACATCCTGGCTGTGCACTGAGCCTCTGTTTAATGAGATATTGACTGCCCATTGAGAGCATGGATTTTTGATTTGGCTCCATGGAAGTTGTGAGGATAGGGAGCTGCACTCTGGAGAGAGCAGAGGAGAGAAGCACCAGAGGAGAGGAGTCGACTGATGGGCAATTACTCTTCAGTCTGCCTTTGTCTTCTGTTATTGTATTATTATTTTTCTCTGCCAGTGATTCTTATGAAATAATTATTTACTACTAGGGATGTGTGTCCCTAATGATGTTAGACACATAATAGAAGTAACCACTGCCAGCTTCTACAAATGGATTCAAATGCCAAATTAAATTTTTCATATTTAATTGAAACAAAGAAAATTTTAGCACAAAAAAGTGTAGGATGCAATAACATACTCTTTTCATACTTGAACAGTTTATTTGGTAGTTGCATACATGTTTTTGTTTTTTTTGGGGGGGGGTTGTCTAAAATGTGAAATTTGTCTTAGACCTCCTGATTGAACAGGCTGCATTTGGGATGAGAACACTACTGTGTTATATACAGCCATCACTGAACTGGTAAGAAACTAGTTTCCCCACATACAAAGATGTGTGAGTGAGGTCATGATGCATAATAAAGCTTGACTGTTCTTTGCCCCGAATGAAGAAGATGCGGCTCTTTTTGCACAAGCAGCATGAGTGTATTTGTTTAACACTATAATGCAAACTGTTTCATGATGTTCATGATAAATGTATTTTTGGCAGTGCCTGACATTAGTAATGGAAATTGTGAAATAATTAGAAATGTTAATAGTTTTAAGTAAAATGTCCAATGTCCAAATTTATGTCTTTAAATGCTGTAAAAGTGACAGAGCTGTCAGTCATCTGGTCTGTCACTCACTACTCATGACTTTGACCGATTGGTCGAGTCACGTGGGGGTTAAATGACTGCTGTCTCATGTCCAATCAAACAGTGGGATACATCTGCAGCTGACCTCACACTACATACACTCATGATGTGCTCAAACATTCAGAGTGAGTGCAGCCGGGGCTCTCCATTGGCTCTCCAGTCAGGTAGACCATCTCGCTGGGTTTAGCCGTACGCCTCCAACTTGAGGCTAATTTCCTACTTTACTTTCACTGTGTATTTCAGGAGTCACTTATAGATCCTTTGAAGTGTCTTCCAGTCATGCAGCATTTATCCACCGATAGAAGACTCTCTGTCAGCACACCTTAGATAATCATGCACCACAGTCATGAAGTTAAATAAGATATCATGAGAGAGACTGCTTACCTTTCCTTTTACATTTTTACATATTTACGTTATTGTGTTGTCAATACAGTAGCAACAAACAACATTTCTAAAAGCCTGCATGCCCGCATGTGTTTCATCCACTGTCATTTGGGGCTCAGAAGTTAACAGTGCTTAAAGAAGTGAAGGCTGAACTTTTTTTTCCCCATTTTACTTTCATTCAGAGTGTGTTTCTTACCACTGGCTTTTCCTCTCAGAGCCTCTGGAGGGCTGTCCATTGGCTTTTTGAAGTTGCATCAAAGAGGAAATGGGGGAGAAAAAGCATTATTGATTTTGCGTTTTGTCTGACTCAAAGACCGAGGACAGAAAAACACATAAGGAGAAGGTGTTGGCAGTGGTCGTCTCTGGTGTGTGAGCCAGAGGGAAACTGGGAGGAGGCCAAACGGGAGTGAGAGGAGACACCAGACAATACTATTGCATTGCTCTACAATGATTCAAACTCCACTGGAAAATTAGAATAATATACAGAAGATGGTTCTAGACTAGCTTACATTAAATCATATTAGATATATCAGTTTTAAGCCTTATCACAGCAATTAATTCAATCATTTTTTTTTTTTTTTTGAGATTTTATTGTTGTTCATTAGCATAGTTCTGCCAAACAGTCCCTCTGTTATCATTAACTACATATGCCTAAACACTTGTAAATCAGAAAAAAACTCCTTGCTTTGAGTTTAAACTATGATGTGTAAAAGTGAAACTGTCTGTATCTGTATAAGTGGACTTGTTTCACATATTGCCTATGTACAATCAGGTACAGTGCATGTTACTCCTCTGATCCTCAGGGGCAGAGCACAGACATACCCAGTGCAGTTACAGGCACTGGGGAAATTCAAATTATTACCTTGGTCCAACCTGGCCTGACCAGCCATCCTAATTAGTTGTCTATTCTTCTGTACAAAGAATTAGTCTGGTCCCGTTTCATCCGAGTTTGATTTCCATGAGGCGGGACAAATGGATGCAGATTAAACCAGTCAGAGAAACGAACAACCTGACGTAGGCAATGAAACAACACTACTACTAATTAATAGCCCGCCCTGTTTTAGATAAAGCACTATAGTTGGTCGATTGTGTTGAGCTCTGGTGAAAGAAAGGCTCAGTGGGTGGGGTTCCAGACCCACTTGACCCTCACAACACAGGAGTGTACCCTGACAAATCTGGGAATGGAAATGCAGTGACTGGGAATCTGCTCTGGTGTTTATGTCATATTTAGTCACATGACCCCTTCAACACAACAGCAACAGTGATATTCTGACTGCAACTGGCACACATGTCACATTACTTTTTGCTGACATGACTATCTGAAGTGTTGTTTACATACATGTACTGAGAGAGTAAGTAAATGTCCAATCTGAAGATGCTATACCTCAATCCCATTCTCCTGCCTGTTCCAGTTTTTACTGAGTGCACGGCTGTAGTCAGGCCTCTGTCTTCGGCTGCAGGCGTCGGATAGGTTTCCCCACTCCTCTGTCGGGCCAGTGACTCCCTCGCTCTGACAGTGCTCTCCAGTTGACCTGCTTTTCCATGAAACACCAAGCTGCTCTCTTGGCTGCTGTAATCAGATCGCTGCTAGGCAAGGACTCCGGCAGCGAGCAAGAAGAGAAGCATTGTTTGTGTGGTTTATCACCTTTATCCTGCTCCTATGTCAGCTCTGCGCACACAGATGAGAGCCCGGTCCTTTTCCGCTGCTAATGTGACCTGAGGTGACTATAAAGCAGCTCGGCTGACAGCAGCTGATAAGCACTGTCACTAGTAAGGCTTACTCAGCATTTATTGTGTGGACGGAGTCTTGTTAAAACTGATTTATGCCCCAACACAGTGTTGAATTTGTTGTAGAGTTAAGAGAAAGTGCCTCACATGGCGACACAGCTGAGGGGATGTTAGAGAATTAGGAAATGAAAAAGGTCAGAGGTCACAGCATACTAAGTCACACTCCCCTCTGCTCCATGGAGAATGGCTCCAATGTCGAGGGAGCCTTGGCAGGGAACAAAGGATGAAAAATGAGAGGTGTGTGGAATTTTGATGAGAAGAGGGAACAGGCAGCGTCTCACAAAAGGTCGTCACAACATGCGTTCCTCCGCTTGATTACAGAAGGGTGTGAGGCATTTGATTACACGTCCCAGCAGAGGCCATTACTTGTAGAATGATGTGTGTGATGAGCAGACAATGAGTGCACTCCCTCCTGAGCACTAGGGGGTGCTCTTCAAGAGAGACAAATGGGGGGAACATCTGTAATACACAGCCCTGGAAATGTGACTCTCCTAACTTTTCAGTCAGCACTGGTTTCTCATTGCCACCAGGCATCAGAATGTAGCAGAACAGTGGTAGTGTTTCCCAGAGGAGTCTGTACACGCACAGAGAGGAAAACTAACTCAAGGTTAGCTGCGAAAGGCGCTCTTCATCCCATCTAAGATGCATGAAAGGAATTTATCATCATAAATAACAAAGAAAAACAGCCTTGCCAGAATATTCTGCTTAAGATTGATTTTATGCACATGCATTCATTTGAAATAAAAGAAATGCTGCTTCAGTTCTAATTACAAAGATGAAAGACGGTAGAATGTGCAAGGCAATGAACTTTGTTTAAAGGCACAGCACACGGCTAATTCAGGGACAGACTGCTTTAATGAAGTTTGAGCTAGTTTATAAATAGTTTTTTTGTTTGAATTGAATTCACTTGTAATATATAGAGCCACATTCACTTTACTGTCTCAACTTCAAAAGATGTGAATCAGAAACAAGCAGTAATAAGCCCAATTCTTTCACCCAGAAACCAATAGTTTGAAACGACTGTCTTAGTAAACAGTAGTAAATACCTGCTACAAAAAGATTTGATTAGATATGAACATTAAACTACATTTATGTTTGGACAGAAAACATATATGGCTAAGGAAACATAGCAGAGCTCTGTGCTAAACAGATAAAAGAATAGCAAAATACAATCTGTGTGTGTGTGTATATATATATGTGTGTGTGTCTTAATAAATGTTTTTTGTACAGCCTTTTACTAAAACATCTTAAACTTAGCTCAGTCTATTTCTGCTCTTTAACTCTTTTGGATTCTCAGGGCCTGAACTATCACAGCTGCTAAAGGTGAGAGGTGGAACAGTCATTATATCACAGGGCTAAAACACACAGACACTGACAGACCACCACTCACCCTCACATTCATTCATTATGGGCCATTTAGTCAGGAGCATCCAGACTCACAGAACAGCCATTGTTGACCGGCCCGGGAACGGAACTTGCCTGTAACTTGTTGATAGAATATTTACATTATGTCTCTGATTACACCTATGGTCAGAGCTATCAGACTGTATTGTAGAGAAGACCTTCCTGGAGCGTGGCCCAGCTGAAGCAGCAGGTTAACTGTCTGTGGAGAGATCCTTGACCCATCTGAGCCGAGCTGCTCCTCTAGCACAGTGGAATATCTGATTGCTGATTATGAGTTTATTCCCATCATGCTGAGGCTTTCTCATGTCAGGATCAATCCCACCCTCTGAACTGATTAAGGACCTGGAGATGAGGCTGTACAGCTCTTGACGTCTGCTCAAAGACTCTGAGAGGCTGCTAATGTGGAGTGCAGCTGGCAATCACCCACCGCTGACTCTTTTTGGAAGCCTTTTTTGGGTTGTTTTGTTGTTTTCAAGTAGTTCTTTTTTGGCATATTGTTTGCTGTGTTCCCCTGGGCTTCTTGTTTCTGGATGAGAGCCTTCCTACTGCTGAGCACAGGTCCTTGTCAACCTGCTCAGCTCAGCCTAGTCCAGCCTCAACAGCAGCAGCGTCAGCAAAGACCCTCGCTCAAAGTCGTCGCTTCTGCTTATGATCATCATACAGGAGCTAATTTGGACCAAACAAAGCCTCTTCTTTCCTGATGTAAAAATCTCCTTTTTGCTCATTTCCAGAGCTCCCACAATCCAATACACGGGATAAAGGCATCAGATAAATTGAAAGAAATGGCTCCTCTCTTGTTAAAAATGTATCCTTTTGTAAACTTTTAGGGTTTATGTGCTGTTCAGTGGATTTCTGTCACAGGAAAACAAACAGAGCTTTCTCACAAAAAGAGACACTGGCACGTCTGCTATATTTGCTCGCAGCGATCTGTCACTTAGCTACAAATCACAATCCGTCAGCGCTAAGTTGTGATTTTGTCAATAGCTGTATGGGAGTGAGCGGCAGCCCTGTTCCTGCAGAGCTCTTCACTGTTTTAATGCCTTTAATGTGTTACTTGGGGCAACAGAGGAGAGCTGGGCCCAAACAGAGCATTCTCAATTACTATCAAAGCCTTCCACTAATGACTTCCCACTGTCAAACACATCACCCACAGTTCCACTGCTTATGGCTTCAATTATTCAGTGCTTTGTTACTGAAGCCAGTGAAAATGCAATGAATGTACAGTATGTAGGCAGAGAAATAGAGTTTGTTCACTCACAGACTATAGCCGCTTTTATAGAGCTGGGTTGTTACTCCCAACATTAACCTACAAACAGTACCTTACCAGCACCGGGTTTGTCCATCACTACTATAAAAAGTACAGTACAAAAGTCCTATACACTTCAAAGTGGTTAGGTGTGGATGAAGGCTCTGCATGGCTACAATGACACCAGTTTGGTTAAGATGAGATAATAAGATGAGCTAGGACTTGAAGGTGAGGTGTGTGCATGCTCGCTCACTGGTGAGACAATCAAGCTGAATGTCACAGTGGGTAGAACATGAGACAATATAAAGGACCATTGCACCCTTGCTCTATGGGCCACACAACAGAGAGAAACCTACACCAAACTTTTTAGTCAAGAGGATCCAGGTTTAATAGTGCAAAGACAGCTGATTATATACATTTTTGGATGATTTGATTTCATATGCCAATTACTTGACTAGTAGCTACTCTTGTATAATAAATGATGTGTATGGATCCATGACTAATATGCCTTGATATGAGTATAACATGTGCTCAAGAGTGCATTTGGACAGTGCTAGTGTGTAAATGGCCTCTACTTGTCATTACAGAAACTCAATAACGTATTATGTGTGTGTAATTGAATTCACTTTTATTAATCAGGATGAGCAAAAACCCCAGTCGGGTAAAAAAAAAAGAGAAACCTCAGGGAAAGACACAGAAGGAGGAATCCACTCCCAGGACGGACATGCTGTGACATAGATGTGTCCTGGACAGTCATCGATATGTTATGAATGGAAACATGAGTATTGTGTTGATTAATGCAAATAAGCCATGTGTTTTCTCTGTAGTTTTACTGAGCTTCTTACTTTACCTGTGTGATGTCTATTTTATATCCCACATCACGTCACACTTTCTTTTTGATGTAATGCCTGTATGGAATGCCAATATGCTCCTTTCCTCTCTTATTGAACACAGGCAACAAGACACTATAAGGGCTTGAAACACAGAAAACCAGCTATTTTTGTTGTCTTTGTGCATTTGGAGGCTAATTTCGACTTTTTTCCATATTGTTGTGTAATACAGCGGTTGATGGTTCAGGTTACGCTGATGGAATCATTTTTCAAATAATGAGTAGAAATTTTAACTCTTATAACACAAATAAGAAGTTACGGTACATAAACAGAAGGTGAGTGGACTGATGCTTTATGGGAAACAGGTGCAGGTGATAGTTGTCTAATAGAAGATGATCACAGAAGAAGAGCTGAGTGTTTGACACAGGTTGCCCACACGAGCCAAGAACAAGAGCACTGTGTTTTGATCTTTTGACACATGATTACAGTGGGCCTGCTTTGATCTCGGTATTTTTTTTCTCTTGAAGGGGGATTATTATAATTTATACATCTGGGATTTTGTTTTTGTTTTTTGTTTTTTTCATTATTTTTCATGGGCTTCAGCAACTTTAAGTAAACATCATATACATAAGAGACCAACATTGTATTCTCTTACCCATTCTCATTAGCACGCCCAAAGGTAATTAATAAGAGGCCAATGAAAATTAGAAGATAGGCACCGTTCAAATAATTTATTCCTCTCTGCACTTCTAGAGTGTGAGAAAATGTGTCTGATCAATTCCTGCCTTAGATGTAGCTCTTTGAAGACATGCTGAGTCTTATGAGAGCACCAGCGCTGTATTTATTCTCCTGAAATTAGAGGCTGCCTGCAGAACTTACATACACCATAAAAACGCTGCAAGACATTGTTGTCTCTGATTCACTGTAAATACAGGAGCAACAACTCCAATCAAATACACCTTTTATTTCAACACTCACAGCTTTACAGTGGTTCTGAATGAATAAATTCATGAAAATGAAGATTACTGTAGTATTTCAACTATTGATTTGTGTTTTATAATAGTGGTAAATAAATGCAAGCTTTCCTACTGGTTTAGTGAAGAGCATCTGGTTTTGTAAATCTGATAGTAACTCTGCATTAAAAGGTTTTTTTTTTTTAATCAAAGGTCAGTTTAGGTGGGCTTTGAATGCAGCTGTCACTTGGGTCAATTTTGGGTGAACACTCGGTGGAGGCAACAAATTTCACACCATGAAACTACCTGAAAATCAGAGTGTTCCAACATGGTGGAGGCAGCAACATGTAAAGAGATATTTTTACATACGCACTGATTACTTTTATTTACTATCTGTTTGTGCGTCTCGTCCACTGCAAATTAGATTTTTTTATACTGTCTCCCAAAGTGAAGGTCTTTGAAGGCAGTGATGTGTTGATGTCATGGCTGTTAATGTATGTATTGAGCATGTGTACTGTATACAACCACAACAACCATAGCAGCAGGTTTTATATTTTTACTAGGCTCTATTAAAACTAGACATGTTTACAAGAGAACTTTCGCCACCTCATCCTCTGTTCACACCAATCAGTCACAACAACAACTTTGCACTGCCAAACCACTCTTTTGTGGTCTCGTTTGACAATGTTTACATGTTTTCTGGAAAACTAGTTATAAGCATTTTAGTGAGGCTGTGTGGACGGAAATATTTTCCCAAATGCTCTTGAGTGGACATACAGAAACATTTTTTAATAAAAATATCTGTGTACGTGTATTCAGGGCCTTGATGTGGTTTATGTCATTGCAATCAGCAGCATTACACAAATAAATATAAACATGCTTTCCTTTGTCTCTATTTCTTAATTCACAAACTAAATATTAGCCATCAAAAATACACTTTACGGCAGTGAGGGTATTATGGCGATAAAACACTAATAAATAAACAGTTGAAATAAACCCTCTCAAAAATTTCAGAGTAAAAACATAAAAAGGAAATGAGGTAAAGAGGTAATGCAAACGTTATCTTTGAGGGTTGGAAAAAGCCAGTAAACCACAGATATGGTGTAAAATTGCATTTCCTGTGTGTTTAATTTGGCATGTCTCATATAGAAACAATCAATGTTTTCTAATTTAATTGTTCAAATTTATAGTGTGCAATCTGGTAGTGATACTAATGTAATGTCAAATGAATTAATACTGACACGTTTTATGACAGATGTGTGGTATTAGTGTTTTGCAATTTTTAATTGTGCATTCTTTTACATCCACACATAAACATAACATGTGAATTTTACTAGGTGAGTCTAATGTGTAAAAGAATGAGTATTTCAGCTGTATAATTACTTTTTGGAACAATCCACAGAGATTTTTTTTTGTACAGTAAATGTTATTCGTAGGCAACAGATATTTTATGGCTATTACAGATGCGTGTTTGTAAGATAGATTTGATGTCACAATAGTCTCTCCCCTGAGCAAACACAAAAGCCTCCAATAATGAAGGCTCTATTTTTAAAACTACAGGAGAGGCTTTCTGCAGATTAATTCCAGTGTACGGCTCCCATTGTGAGAGAAATAAATTGGGCTTTACAGAATTAGTGCACTGGCTGCATAAATCTCAGATCTATTCCTGTAACATATGATTGTGTATAATGTGATTGGATGCCGCCGGATTCCTTTAAAAACAACCGACCCCTCCTCAACTGCTTTAGAGTGAGGACGACTCCCAGCTTCTCCATTGACCCAGGTGTGTTGTCTAAATACAATATGGATGCGTCGGCCTGCCTGTGTACTCCGGGGCTGGGAGACTATTTGCTGAAGGTCATTTGGGATCATAGCGTGCCATTAATAATTCCTGAAAGCATCCAACATCTCCATCTGTTCGGCTGCATCCATCTCTCCACTTCAAAGACAAAAGCCGCATCTGCAGGTTAGAATTAAGCCTGCCTTCAGGCGAAGATGTTAGAGGTGGGATTCTTCGTTGACAGAACATATCTGTGGTCAGCGGAGTCTTTATGCTCAAACATTGGTCAATTAGCGTTTGAAAGAGAGCTCCCACCGTTTGAACTCACAGGCAAATACAAACTAATAAAGCAGACATAATATTTTTAGATTCTTCTGTGTGATCAGCAGTGTTTGCACACTTAATCTAAAAGGCTGTATTGTTTACCCCATATCTACATCAGCCACTGGCCCTCAACCCCTCCCACACACCCACACACACACACACACAGAGCCCAGCCAATCCACTTGACGATGTGAAGCATCAGAGCTGGTTTTAAATGAAGCTGTTGATTTTATTTGCGCATATGCAGGAGTCCAAAAAATTCAGTATCTCTTTACTTCTGAGTCAATTTTTTTAGAGCAGGCATATCTAAACAAGCACAGGTGACAGGACTCTTGAGATCGGTCAGAGTCCTGCGGTGAATAAATGGATGTTTGGCAGCAGCATGCGCTCCCCGGGCCTGGTGAGCTCTGTAGGCAGAGGAAAGTGGCCGGCTGAGTGAAAGATGGCAGTGTGCAGAGCGAGTGCGGGCTTACAGCTGAGCGTATGACAGGAAACAGCAAGGATTCTGCCGCCACTGCTCCATCCACTGCTGCCAATGATCCAACTCCGTTTACAGGAAAGGAATTTGTCTGGATTCATTACAAGACCCGCATGTGGATCTTAGTGTTGGGAAAAAGGCTTTCTCTCAGTTGTTATTCATTATCAGTAAAGTCAATGAACAAAATAAATCATTTCACTCCAGAGGTGGAACAATGAAAAATGTTGACTTTTTCATTTTTGACTTTTTCTTTTTTTGGACAGAAACACAAAATCATCAGTTCATTCTCAGTACTAGTCATACTAGAGATAGTCTAAACCTTCAGTTCTTATTATCCATGATCTTTGTGGAAAATGTAAAACCAATGTAGCCTTGTTTTAAAATTTCAGTTTGTTTTAAAATTATAATGGAAAACATGCATGAATAAACCAGCCACGCAAACAAAATATCCAAACGGGAGTGGGAAGAACATTTAATTCAATTTAAGTTGAATGTGCCTTTTTATAACTTTCTTAAAATAATCAAATATTATGTGAATGAAAAATACACAAATGCAATGTACTAAAGATATATGAATATAAATGAACACCCGCATGACCAGTGGTTATTAAAGCCACTCTTCAATCTGTGTATCTTGTGAACCCTGTGTCTTTACACATTCTTTTGAATTTTAAATTTGGCAAATATATTTTATATTAGTGCTCCATAATCTAACCCTATTGTTCCCTTTGATCACAGGCCCACTCCTTCTCAAAACAGTTATTTCTTGCTTTGAACTGTTTTATTTCATTATAGTTATTAGATCAATAATGCAGTTTTGCAAAATCTGTAAAATGGTGCTGAACAGGACAAATACATAAATGTAGAGTTTTATGTGAGATTACAAATAGCAGCTTGTGTACGCATATTGCCTTGGTTAATTAGAGTAGAGTTTATGTTATGATGGCATGGATGTTGTGATTATCCCCGCTTCACGTCCCACTCATCCTCTGCTGATGAAGCACCTGGACCTGAGAGAAGCCCTGGGCCTGACCACAGAGTCCACTCCAATCAGCATCACACTCAAACTGCTTAGCCCGGCCAATCTGAATCCCACATATCTGCTGACTCACCAACTGTCAGGACCTCTCCTCTTTAACATCTCTGTGCCTCTAGTGGACTCTTATCAGGCTGTTCAAATTAATTATTTGTATTCCAAACACACGCCATAATTATTGCCATGTCTTTTGTTTGTTCAATGTTAATTTAGTTAGTTATCATAAATCATTTGATTATATAATCAAAATAGTTTTGATTTAGGCTGAAGTGCCTCCATTGTCTTCAAATCAGTCATTCAGCTACATTTATTCATTTGTGACATTTCGGTGGTTGTGTCAGTACAGACAGGGAGGAGAGCCGGAAATGATTGTGGCTGATGACATGCTCAGAGTGGTCAGATGAGCAGTGAGCCACAGCTGTAGCCATTTCAGCGGACAGCAGCTCAGATCAGCACGATAAAGAGGGAATGACTGAGCTCCTACATTCTCAGGAAGCTGAGCATTAGGGTTCAAGGTTATCTGGGCAAATCAGACTCCTGTTTCCATTCATCTCCTCTTCACCCAGCAGCCAGTCCTTCCTGGGTAAACCAGCAAATTAGCAATTCTGATGTCTGCAAGCAGGTTTGGCAGGGGGATGCCTGTGAATCCTAATGCCATGATTAAACTTTCATATCCATCCGGGGGAAGTGCTGCATATACAAAATAAGCAATCTCTTTTTATTTTTCAGCACTTTAGGTGAGGCTGTGAAGATGGGTAAACCCTTCAGCGGGGTTAATGGAGCAGACTAAACAGGCGGCTGATCCTTAAATCACTCTAGTCTTTGTCTCTGTTAAGACAGTATTTACTTCTGTGGACCCGCATCTATTATTCGACTGCGGCAACCTCTGCTTTTCTGTACAAGGCATCACTTCATAAGCATAAACAAATGAAATAAAGAAACAGTGAGGCTATATTATTTCCTGGACAGCCCGACAGAGGGACTGGAGCCTCAGTCCTACAGAGAGCCAGGCTGCGGCCATTATGTAAGACGCTCTTATCAGGCTGTGCCTCCTGCCGAGGCGCAGGCGAGCTTCCCTCCACTCGCCTCTGCCCCCCCCCATTCCCGGTGCTCCCAAAACATGGGCCTTCATTAGGAGGGCTAAATATCCCCGTTCTCTGCAATCTCGATCATTTCTTGCCTCGAGGCAATCCGATAATTACCTGTTCTCATTCCCTCCTTCTGGCCAGCAGGGAAGTGTTCTGACTCACATTCGTTTGCATGAAATATTATCAGAATATTGCACATTGCTCCATCCTGCAGCCTGTGACATGGGGAATATGGAGTCACGTGCATGCTGACTGATGGATGTCTGTCTTTCAAGTTCCTCTGAGAATAGCAGCTTTGTTCTAGACTTACAGCAGAGTTCAGGTGAAGGGAGGAGGAGTGTAATCTGTATAGAAGCTTTGTGTCCCTGTTATGTGCAGGCAGTATTACAATGCATTCTATCGCTCTTTGTTACCTGCAGGTAAAGAGTGGCCATTCTCTCTGTTAAACTAACCCAAATGAGTTCTCTCCACAGAAATAGCTTTTAACAGAGCACACAGTTTTCAGTCAATTAGCAGTAGGTTAGTTTTGAAGGACTCACAGAAACCCCAAATGTATCATGACTGAATGGTGAGGTTCTGAGACTCTGAGCTGAGGAAGGATCAGATGTGACATATGACATCCTCCTGTCAGTAATAAAGTTCAGCCACTGCACATCATATAATCCAACCACTAACATCTCAACTGACCTCAGGTCAAATCATGTTTCTGTAAGCAAAAAGCTGCATCTGATCTTGATAAGATGCTGCACATCTTCATTTCCTCTTCCCTCTGCCACCTGAATGCAAATTCAGATATTCCTCTCTTCAGAGGGTGTTGTGAGGCGTGGTGCAGTGTGTGCCTAAAGTCAGCTTTGTTTTATTTCAGCAAAGTCTGCAGTGGCTTGTTTTTTCCAGTGAGAAGATTGATTGTAGCCAATTTAAAAAATGTATTTGGATGTCATTCACAAATGCTATTGGAATTTAAAAGCATCTTAAGCAGAGTGTGTGTGTGATATAGTGCTGTTGTTGATGCATGTGCTTAAGTTATTCAGTGTCGCTCCTCGTCTTGCAACGGAAGCAATGATGCTTTTGGACTTTGTGACGGTCACTTTAATCTCTAATGAAGGCTCGTCCCTGGCTCTGCTCAGTCCTCTGATAGTGGCGCACTCATAAACAGGCCTGTCAGGGGGATTGCAGCGCTAGCAGTGCAAATGGCAAAGAAAACCCCAGGGACCGCGCCATTCTAGCATTAAGCTTTAACTTGCACATAGCTCTTGGAAAAAACACTTTTCATATGAGGAAATTCTTCATTGCAAGCCTAAAGAATAACACCACTCACTGGACTTGTGCATGCTCCATGAACATTAACCATCTTAGTCCAGATACATGAGTTACATTCCTGAGGTATCTGCTGGACAACATGTACAGTCATACAGCAGCAGCCTATTTAAGTTCTACAATAATCATTCAGTGTTAGGATTGCATCAAAAATTGACAGATAATTTGTTCTTCAGAATAGTGTCATGCCATGTTAGAGCATATGCTCCTTTTAGTTTTACATCATTACCATACAAATGAAGACAATTTCACGTTTAACCCTGGGAGTGAGAAGTAAATGTGTGCTCAAATGATTGTGTCAAACTGATTACTACACACACCCTGAGCTCATGCAGCATGTGCGACAGCTGCTTAGTAATTACAATAATCTTCTCCCTGCTTGTGATTTAGCGTTTATGACTGCAGCTTACCCCAAATTGAAAATAAATTTATAGATAAATGCCTTTGCTGTTGTAACAAATTACAGCACTGTAACTCAAAGGAGGAGTTGTTTATTTTGTTGGTAAGAGAGCAAACAAACAAACAAACAAACAAAGCTCCTCATGAGTGCTGTCAGATTAATGATGATGCTACCAGGGCTGATAATACAAATGCACTCTCCCAACCTCATCATAGTAATTACACATACTATATCGTTATCATATCAAGTATTCACTGCAAATGAAGATAATTGAAGTTTGCTTTCAGATTCCACCACACTGTGGCTCCAACAAAAAGCAGCACAGGAGTACAAGCACACAGCTGTCCCACTGAAATTCTTCTGCATGTTCTCAGTCCAGATGTATTTTTCTGAAGTTCCCACAAATAACACACAAACATCAGCTGACACTGTACGAAGAGACTGTATGTAATACATTGTCTTTCTGTGAGCCTCTGTTCTGCTGGATCTGGGCAAATCCCACGGTGATGAGGCGTAGAATCTGTCATGGAGAAGGCATAAGCCTTTCATATGCATAGTGGAGATAAGAGGCAGCCATTTTATCAGGCGAGCTGTCGCTCCAACATGCTTCGTGTTCTGTGTCCCCGGGAGCGCCTCCAGAAACATGTCCCTTTAATGACACAGCCCGGGCTCGCCAAGAGGACGCCCAGTTTGTTCGGCGCTCTAACCTGACAATTATGCCAATTACAGCAGGCAGCAGTGTTGACAAACACACCAGGAGAATTGCAGCATTTGATTGGTAGCTGTGTTCCGAAGTCCCCTGCTGTGACCTCTTCTGTAATTTAACTAGCATGGAGGAGAATTGTAACGGCTTTTCTAGAAAATTCCCCCAGCTCTGTGTTCTTTTGTATTGGGCCGGCGTTCATGCCAAACAGACAGGCAGAGCAGTGGCAAAGGCAGAGGGAGAAGTCAATCTTGTGTGAGTCACAGCTCTGTGTGCTTTGTTCCGGTTCTATACAGTGTTGTGTTTCATGTTGGTGCGTGGCAACATGTAGAAAGTTGTTGTGGTGGCTCAAATTTCAAGTGCTAGCACTGTTGGCTGTTTCTTATGTGAGCCTCCAGAGGACTGCGGTTGGCACCTGCACATTTGGAGTGACCGAGCGGACGGTGCTCATGTAAAGACATTAACATTAACCAAACACGGGCTGCTGGCTTCACACACTATAATACACAGTTACAATACACAAAGGCTTTTTCAGCAGCTTTTTGTACAGCATCAGCCCATTTGCAAAAATCTGTTTTGGTAAGCATGCATCTTCCCTTTGAAAGAATAAAGATGACCCCCTTTAATTTTGGAGTAGACTGCTTTATTTTATATATATATATATATATATATATATATATATATATATATATATATATATATATATAGAGAGAGAGATATAGATATATATATATATATATGAAACAATAATAATGAATGAAAACATGCTCCTTTAATCCTTTAACTGTGTGCTTCAACTAACTCCACAGACCACAGCGGTGTTGTT